>WAAE01023120.1:0-101911 GCA_013400495.1 Nicator chloris
CCCCGAGCGGGGCCGGGGGAGCCCCGGGGGGGATCGGGGCGGGCGGGGAGGGAAGATCCACCCCCGTGTCCGTGCCCGTGTCCTCCCTCCCTCCTCTTCCTCCCTCCCTCCTCCTCCTCCTCCTCCTCCTCCGCCGCCGCCGCCGCCCGTCCTCCGCCGCGGCCAGCCGGGCAGAGCGGGCGGGCCAGGGGCTGCGCCGCCGGGGAGGAGGTTTGGGGGGGTTTTGGGGGGTCCGGGCACTTACTTGGGCTGGAAGTTGGCGGCGCGATGGGGAACGAACGTTGGAAAACCGTGGGAGGAGCCTCGCAACTTGAGGATGGGCAGCAGGAGAAATCACAGGTACGGGGCGGAGGGCGGCGGGGGGCAGGGTGCAGTCAGTCAGCCCGGGGGTCCCAGCGATCCCCCCCAGTGTCCCCAGCGAGCTTTTCTCCCGGCGCACCCCACCGTGGCGAGCTTACCCCCAGTCTCCCCCGTGCGAAGCCCCCCGGGCTGCACCTCCTCACCCCCCCACCCATATCAATGTGTTTGTTAATCTGCAGCCAGGGTTCCCACCCAGCCCCGGGGCTGCCCCGGCCGCGCAGCGGACGATGCTCCGGGGCTGCCACACGCGTCTGCTGAACCGCTACGCGCTCTAAACTGCTTAAATAACCCTTTGAAAGGGATTTGGCATCTCAGCTCCGCGCTGCAGCCGGAGTCATCCCTCCCGCTCCGGGGGCTCCCGGCCGCTAGACCCGCTCTTCCCCTCTAGGAGCCCCGCTGGTTTTTGGGGGGAGGCCGGCGTTGCGGCGGGGTGCGGTGGAGCGGCGGCAGAGCCTGCGGTGACACGCGGGGGATCCGGCACGTGCCGGAGCCTGTTTGCACATCCCGCTGCACGTGTGCCAGCTCCGCCAGCCCGGCGGGGCCGGCCGCCAGCCACCGAGCACGGCCGAGCAGGTTGGGAGCCCGAGAAGCCCAGGATGGTTCGGCTTGGAAGGGGCGTTAAAGATTACCCAGTTCCAACGCCCCTGCCACGGGCAGGGACACCTTCCGCTAGACCAGGTTGCTCAAATCCCCATCCAGCCCGGCCCTGGACACTTCTAGGGATAGGCACAGGCATGGATGCGTGGTGAGTGCAGGCAGGGTGGGAAGAAGGAGTGAGGAGTATGGGCAAACGCGTCTGGGAAGAGCTGGAGGACAGAAAATCTCCAGCGAGCCTGTGAGTGAAGGGAAGGAGCCAAGAGCTGGCAGTGCTGCTCCTCCTCGGTACCCAGGAGCTGGGCAAGGATGGGGGAACAGCCGTGAGACACTCTCGACCGCGGGTCCGCCACTTCCCTGTCCCCTGACAGGCAAGGCAGGAGAGGGGCTTCTGCCCGACTTCTCCCTTCTGCGCACCCTTCCCCGCGCCCTCTTCTCCCCGCTCAACCCCTCCATGCCGAGCAGCTTCCGCGCCTCACTGGAGAGGGGCTGCGCACCCCGGGAGACCCCTGAGCCCCCGAGAGAGAAACCAGCCTGCCCTCCCCTCCCTGGCAGAGCTCCCTCCCTGTGCGCAGCCCCTGCACGCAGGGATTCGAGCCGTGCCATCCGTTTGGACCTGGCATCCCCCTGGTTTTGTGCCCCCCTGGCCCCGAGGGCGAGCCGGGCAGGGTGGATCCAGCCCCAGAACCCGTGGGGGGGGTGGACAACCCAGCGCGGAGCTGGGTGGTTCACGGTGGGTTTCAGAGGATGCACAGAGTTTGCCGTGCAGCCCGTGCTGCGATCCCAACCCCTGCAAGCTCCGGAGGAATCCCATCCCAGCCCGCCTGCGTGCTCACCCACAGAGCCGGCTCCGGTGCGCCCGCCATCCTTCCCGTCCTCTCTGCTCTCCGCTTCCCGATCCGCAGAGTGTGGCGTGCCGTGGGAGCGGTCGCAGGCAGGCTCTGGGTGACGGAGGAGAGCAGGAAAACGGGAGCGGGATTCAGTTCACCTGCTCCGTGCCCGCGGGGAGCCGGCGGAGCGCGGCGCTGGGCGCCGGGAGGGCGCGGGGGGCGGCTGGGA
Organism: Nicator chloris; assembly: GCA_013400495.1. Taxonomy (NCBI): domain Eukaryota; kingdom Metazoa; phylum Chordata; class Aves; order Passeriformes; family Pycnonotidae; genus Nicator; species Nicator chloris. The sequence goes on from WAAE01023120.1 coordinate 2,014, forward strand.
CACAGCCCCAGCCCAGGGCGAGGGGACGGGGGCTGCAGCTGTGAGCCAGGCGGAGCAGCAGGGCTGGAAGGGCAGGGAGGGTGGAGAGGGACGGAGCAGTGGGACAGAGCAATGATGCAAACCGAGCTGCTCAGGCAGCTCTGAATGAGCGATAGGTTCGGGGTAGGGGACTGAGCCTTGCTGCCCTGGGGCGCCTTCAGCGCTGGGTGGACCCCGGCAGGAAGGTGGGGGTACTTGGATTAAAGTTTGCAGCAGCAGCTGAGCCTGGGCAATGCAAACCACAGCGTCCACTTGCCGCGGAAGCAGAACACAGGTTCTGGTTTGTACCTGGCTGAGGGCACAGCCCGGGGGCAGAGCAGCCAGGCTGTCGGACTGCCATCCCACAGCAGCGCTTGTCTGGTGAGCTGCAGAGGAGCAGGGATTTTGGCAGGAGCAAAAGGGACCTCCTTATCTTAGAGCACCTTCCAGGGCAGAGCTCAGCCTCTCCTGCCACCACTCTCCATCCATGCCCTCCAGGGATCGGCCACCTCTAGATGCCCTGAGGACAAGCCAGCTCGTGTCCTTCTCTTCCCTCAGGCTGCACATGCTGGAGCTGCTTGTCTCCAGACCCAACACAGCCAGTCTGGCTGGCTGAGTGGGCTGGGGGATGCTTTGAGGGGCCTGATGGGGTCCAGAGCTGCTCGTGAAGTGTGGCTGGGTCACCAAGGACCCAGCCCCCATGGGTGACCAAGTGTAGGCCTACTGCCTGTGCCAGGGCAGGGCGTGGAGAGCCTGACTCAGTTTTGCACCAGGGACACAACCATCCTGTAGATCCTTCCTGGGGCTCCCTCCCAGGCTCCAGAGCAGGTTTGCAAGTGAAGATCTGCTCATCCCAAGCACCACTCAGTCTCACAGCTTCTGCTCTCCTTAGGAAGGAGTGATTTGAAGACACTGGGACCTCTAGCCCAATGGATGTCCCCAGGGAAACATCAGGGCAGGGGGATGTCCTACAGCTGTCCAAAAGCCTTGGCAAGAATTCCAGGAGCTTGAGGCCATGCAACTGACAGCAGAAACCCTAGGGATCATGAGAGCTGTGGTCATGGTGAGGCAGGAGCGTGTGGCAGAGGGTGTCTGCAGGGTCCTCTGCCAGCAGCTGGGCATGCTGCTGCAGTGTTGCTTTGCTAGAGGGGGACCCCCACCCCAGTTTGGAGTGCTGTTGGTGCCACTGGCTGAGTTTCCCTCCTCTCCCCACTGCAGGTTGCCAGGTAACACAACCTGCCAGCAAAATGCCGTGGGACTCATGAAGCTGCCACCACTCAGGATCCTGCAGTCGCAAGCAGAGGGGATCATTTTGGAAGGGGATTGGCCCCCAATTGCCATTGCTGGTGGGAGGGCAGTGATTCTGAGGCTTGAAGGCTGGAAAACAGCTGGATACAGCTCCGGGTGTGGTGGTACAGCCAGGCAGAGCTGTGAGATTTTGGTGTGTTACAGCCCAGTTGGGATTTGTGTGGCCGTGGGAAGCAGAGCATCATCCATTCATGGCTCTGTTCTGGGAGCTCTTACTGCTCAGAGGGGACCCTCGGCCTTTGCAGCTCCTCCATGTGCTCCTCGAGCTGGGCATGTCAGCACTGTGGGGAACAGCAGCAGCAGGATGGGAGGGCACAAAGTCCTGGAGATGAGGGTGCTGTCACAGCCAGGACAACCACAGGGACAGAGTTCCTGCTCACCCTGTAGATCCCAAACCACCTGACACTGGCCTTTGGTCAGCAGCCACCCCTCCTGTCACTTCTGTGCTTGCAGGGTGCTAAGGGGCCCAGCTGAGCCCAGGTCCTGGGTATCCACACAGGGATCTGAGCAATGGGCATCTCCCACCTCTGTCTGGCACCATCCTGCTGCTCCTGGGTGTCCCCTGTGCCCCCAAGCCACAGCTCTGTGTCTACACACACCAGGCAAACTCCTCAACCCCCTGCTTGCCTAGAGTTTCCCTTATTGCCTTTGACATCTCCTTTTAACGTGCACAGAGGGGCTGAGCCTGGGGCTGTCTCCTCACAGAGGTCCCTGCAGGTGGCTTCCCATTCATTCCAGTGCTGTTTGCATCTGCAGCCTCACTCCATGGAGAGGGGGAGAAACCCAGAGCACACCCTGGGGCTGGTGGGGCATCCTTGGCCCCTCAGCCAGCCCCGCTGCAGCCGGGGTCACCTTAATGCAAATGGTTGCGTGAGCGGGAATGAAATGAAGGGTGCTTGAAGGAAGGTGTCACTCCAGATAGATGTGCACGGGGAGGGGACGGGGCCTGGGAAATCTTTGCAGATGCAGCAATTTTCCCCTCGTTTCTGGGGAAAGTAGTCTTTGTCTTTCTGAATCTGCAGTTTGCTGCCAGCCCTGCAATTCCTTGTGACAGCCGCGGCCAGGGTCAGGGGAAAATCACAGCCTCTGTCCTGCAGGTGTAACGAGGAGGGGAGGTGGAAGGGGACCGGCAGCTGATGGGATCGGGTGGCAGCTCACTCGCTGTGCACAGGCTGTGCTGGCACTTCGGGCTTTGCAGGGAGAAAAGGCTCTTGATGGGCACGGAGCAAGTCCCACAGGCTGAGCCGATGGGTCTGAACAGCAGCAGAGCTGTCAGAGGGGCTGGGGAGGTCAGAGACCTTTCCCACAGCAACTCTCCCTTGCCAGGAGGCTCCGGGACTGATCCGAAGGCTTTGGGAGCAGCTCTGCCCCCCTCCAGCAGGAAATGAGGTGACAAGGGGGATGGAGATATGTTGCCTGCCGTAGCTGGGAGATGCCCGATGCAGAGCAGGTCCCCACAATACTCAGGGCAACGTGACCCCAGCACTGACCCACAGCTACCCTTGTTGCTCTCCCTGCGGTCCCTGCTGTGAGGGACACGAGGTGTTTTCCCTTTTTGTCCCCACATTTGTGCCCAGGGCAGCAGGGAGCCCCACGCGCATCTCTTGGGGAGCCAGGGCTGCTCCAGCCGAGGATCACTGCCGTAAATAAAACATGCCAGCGGGAGCCGGCGGCTGCCGTGCCTTCGCTCTCGTTATTATTTCATACCCCGCTCCCAGGCGGGTTCAGCTGCTCTGCTCACTCGGTGTTTGCCCGTGGCCTCCATGTCCCTGGCAGAGCCACAGGGCTCCCTGGGGTCCCCACCCTCCCTCCTCTGCCACCACGCACCCACCCCTGGCCAATGTCATTGCCAGATCCCCAAAGCCCGTGCGGGTTTGAGCCTACCTCTGGGATGAAGGGGCGCGGGATGGGGCTGTCCGGAGGGGTGCTGATGGTGTGTGTGTGTCTCTGCCTACAGAGGATGAGCTGTGGGTACATCCTGTGCACCGTCCTGCTCTCGGTGGCCGTCCTCCTGGCGGTGACAGTCACGGGGGCCATCCTTTTCATGAACCACTACCACACGCCCGTCACCGAGTCGCCCCCCGTCATCAGCACCAACCCCGAGGAAGCCAACGCGCTGGTGACCATCGAGAAAGCCGACAGCTCCCGCATCAACATCTTCATCGACCCCAACTGCCCCAGCGCTGCCGGCACCCTGGGGCGCATGGAGGGGCTGCAGACCTCCCTGCTGCGTGCTGTCACCGACCACGACGCCGAGGCCAAGGCCACCAAGAGCCAGCAGAAGGCCCTGCTGGTCACAGTGGCGGACGAGGTGGCCAAGCTGCTGACCCATGCCGTGCAGCTGCGCGCCGACTGCGACGGCCTCAAGAAGGGGCACAGCGCCATGGGGCAGGAGCTCAGCGCCCTGCAGGGAGAGCAGGGCAGGCTCATCCAGGTGAGCAGGGGCTGGCAGTGCCAGGCAGGGCTCCCTGGGGGTGGAACTCCCTGTCCCAATGTCCCTGGGGGCATGGCTGCTTGCAGCCCCTGTCCACAGCATCCAGGGGGGAGCTCCAGGAGAAGGAGCTGAGGCTGAAGACGAGTGCTTGGGAATTGGAAGTTGGGAAGTGTCTCCCTGCCAAACCTCCCCAGTTCCAGTGAGCTGGGTGTGCAGTCTCCCACATTGTGGGTGTCCCAGCTCCAGGTCCACTTTGGGAGCTCCAGTCAGAGCCAAGCACAACACAGAACCTTCTCACGGGCATTTCAGGCAGCAATCAGGCCCCCCTTTACAGTCCCCAAAATTTCCCAGCCAATGAGCTGTGTTGAAATGCTTACCTGAGTATGCCAGGGGTCTGCTGGCTGTCGAAGCAAGATCCAGGGGATGCTCCATGCCTGACCCTCCCGGTACTCAACTCCCTCTGCCCAGAGCTGCTTGTTTCTCGCTGCTTCATTTCTCTCCCCATCCTGCTGCTCTGCCACGGCCACCCCGTGTCACTGTCCCAGCCTGGGTCACCTCGGGGAACGATGAAGAGCTGGCGGCTGCCTCAGGACACGGCTATTCCTGCCGCCTCCGTCATCCTGTCCTTTGCCCAGAGATGCTCTTTATCCCATGGGGTGGCAGCACCAATGCACCCAGGTTTGGGGAAATCTCCTCCCTGGTGGCAATAGGTGCTTATCTGGACTCTGACCCCTGCCAAAAAGCAACAGAGACGTTTTATGGGATCTGCTGTGGATTTATGTCCCCACCAGCCCATACCCTGGCATTGCTGAGCAGTGGGAGCAGGCAGAGCGGTCAAGGGGCTGGGACGCGGAAGGGATTTAACCATTTAACCACAATTCCGTGTCCCCCGTGTGTCCCCTGCCCACAGCTGCTCTCGGAGAGCCAGACCAACATGGCTCGGCTGGTGAGCTCAGTCAGTGACGTGCTGGACACGCTGCAGAAGGAGCGTGGCGGGGCCCGGCCCCGGCTCAAGGCTGACCTGCAGCGAGCGCCGGCCAGGGGAGCGCGGCCCCGGGGCTGCTCCAACGGTGAGCCTGCAGCCCTGGCAGCCCCCGGGGAGAGGGATGTGCCTGGGGCTGCTCGTGGCAGGGAGAAAACCACCCAGCATGGGGCAAACCATCCTGGAGAAGGGATTTAATTACAGTGCAAGGGCTGGCAAGGAGGTGGAGAAGGAGGGAGATGGAAAGGTGTATCCTGGAAGGGGGAGTTCTCACCATGCAGCTCCCGGTTGTCCATAAGCCAGCCCAAAAGCCCCTTCACTTCCCTGCAAACCCGTCTGCTCTCCACAGAGCATAGCAGGGACACAAGCAGAGCAGTCACCTCCAGCTGTGAAGGCTGGACCTGCACAGGCTCGGCATAAAGTCACATTCCTCAGCGTTGGCTTGAGATGCAGCTGAGTAAGTCTGGCCTGGAGCTGGGAGCACATGCCCACAGCCTCCCTGGGGATCAGCTCTCCCTTGTCCCCATCTGGGTCCCAGCTTGCCCTTGCCATCACACAGGGCCATAGGGTCAGTCCCTACCAGCTGCTGGGGAGTCCCCATGGTGGTGGCATCCCCCTTGGCACTGCTCACCCTGAGCAGCAGAGAAGGGAGGGAAAGAGCAAAGCAGCACCAAGCTGGCAACTAGAGCTGGAAGCAAGGTTGGGAGCCTGGAAGAAATGGCAAGACATTAAATTAGATCATTAATTAACCAGCTTCCCCTTCATCCCACCCCATCCCAATGCCATGCTGCAGGCTCCCGGCCTCGAGACTGCTTTGACATCTATGCGAGTGGACAGCAAGAAGATGGGATTTACTCCATCTTCCCCACGCACTTCCCTGATGGCTTCCAGGTCTACTGTGACATGACGACAGATGGGGGAGGCTGGACGGTGAGCTGCCACCATGCTGGGGACACTGGGTGATGCCACCGCTGGCCATGGGCTGGCCCTGTGCCAGGGGGCTGGGGGTGGGAGATGTCACTTTTGACACTTGGATGTGTCATCAGGACGGGCAATAAATGTCAGGGGGGCCTGGCTGTGCACCCAGAGCTTCCCAGTGGTGCCAGCCAGAACCCTGAGCTGGAGCCCAGTGCCTGCCCTGGACTGGGGAGCTTGGCTGGAGCTGGAGGGGGGTTTCAGGCAGGGAGTTGGATGCCACCACTGGAATTTGTCCTTCTCAGCAGGGCTGGGGTATGGTGGGGGCACAGTGTGGCTGCGGAGGTGCCGTGGGGCGTGTGGCTGTGCTTTGCCTTGTGCACCCAGTGAGGCGGTGCTGGGGCTCAGGGCAGACCCCAAACCCGGCGTGTTTGGCCTCATCTGAGGCTGGGGAGCCTAGGGCACCTCGGGTGCTGTGCTGATTCACTCCCTGTCCGATTCACTTTACCACGGCGGCTGCGATGGCCCCGTACTCACAGCAGTGGGGGCAGGGAGCAGGGGGATGCGGGACACGGCACTGCCAGCCCCCAGCCTGGAGCCCCCCATTGCCCCAGGGACCCTCGGCTGTGAGGGCATCACTTGGGGTGCCAGCAGGACAGAGAGGGGGTCCCAGGAGGTGATGGGGTCTCACCAGGAGGGGTGGCCAGGCAGCCTCGGCCCCGAGGACACTCTGGGTGAGCCGAGCCGGCCAGCACCCCTCCAGCTGGGCGCTCTAGGAAACAAATCCCCACGATCTGATTCCCCTAAGCAGCTTTGAGCAGGGCCAGGAGGGAGCTTAGCCCCCCTGCCCCGGGGACTGATGAGCCTTCGACCTCCGAGAGCCCACCCTGTGCAGGAGGAACCTGTGGTGTCCAGGCGGTACCAGCAGCTCCAGTGGGGAAACTGAGGCACAGCACAGCCCGGGGACCTCAGCTCTTGGGGGCTTACAGAGGGGAGAGTGGCTCCTCAGGGTGCGGAGGGTCCTTGCAATCCCCGTGCACAGTCTGCACAGTCTCCACCAGTCCCAGCCAAGCCTGAAGAGCAGCCCAAGGTGATTAGCGAGACACTCAGAGGCTTATTTAAAGCTGCTTCGGGCGGGAGGGCTCGGGCAGAGCTGGGGAGGGGGCGCAGCGAATGGTTCTAAGCCTGGGAGCACCGGGAGGGTCTGGGAGTGGCGTGGCACGGACACCTCGGCTCTGCCCTGCCGTGATGGGCTGAGCAGCCAAACCGGGAGCTGGATCCCAGGGACAGCCAGAGCTGCGTTGAGGGTGCACACCCCAGGCTCCTGTTTCTTGGGGCTGCTCTGCAGTAAACGTGCCTCCAGTGCCTCGGGTGCATTGTCTCAGCCATCTCCCAGGGGCTGGGGGTGTGGGGGCACTGGCTGATCCAGGCTCCAGGTAAGCCATGGCACAGCTGGGGGCCGTGGCACAGAGCCTGGGAAATTTCCCTTCCCTTCCCTTCCCTCCCCTTCCCTTCCCTTCCCTCCCCTTCCCTTCCCTTCCCTCCCCTTCCCTTCCCTTCCCTCCCCTTCCCTTCCCTTCCCTCCCCTTCCCTTCCCTTCCCTCCCCTTCCCTTCCCTTCCCTCCCCTTCCCTTCCCTTCCCTCCCCTTCCCTTCCCTTCCCTCCCCTTCCCTTCCCTTCCCTCCCCTTCCCTTCCCTTCCCTCCCCTTCCCTTCCCTTCCCTCCCCTTCCTCCTTCTCTCCGGAGCGATTACTCCTGACATTTGGGCTTATTTGCATGTGGGTGGGTGGAAGCGATGGCAGCAGCTGAATCAATTTTGACTCGGGAGCTTGGGAGCTGCTGAGCTCAGCTTTAGCCTGCCTGGAAAGCTCAGGGGCCGTGGGGACCGGGGCAGGGGGAAGAGCTCAGGACCTCGCAGTGCCCACAGCATGATCCACAGAGGCAGGGTCCTGCTTGCTCCCTGTCCCCGTCCTCGGGAAGGCTGAGCAAGGCACAGCTGTTTTGTCCCCCCTCGGTCCTGCCCACCAGCAGCAGGGCCACGTTTGTTTGTGGATCTGGGTCAGTGCCCACCGGTGCTGATGGGGGCATCCACAGCCTGTGCCCAGCTCTGACTGATGGCAGTGACTGCCTCGTGACTGCCCAGCCCAGCTCCCTCCTTGACACCCACCTCTGGCACTTTCCAAAGTGATAATGGGAGGATAGAGGTCAAGGGAGGCTCAGCATCCCAGGAGGGCTCAAAAAGTTCCCTTTTCATATGATGTTGTCTTCAGAATGTCTTTGCAAATGCCCCATGCTCCTCCCAGTGCCCCTGAGCCTCTATTGTTCCTCATCTGGGGCAAAATTCCCTGGGATCAGCATCTCAGATCCATAAGCAACAGTGCTCTGTGTGCCTCAGCATCTTCTCCATGTACAGCATTTATTGGGAAATGGCGGAAAAACCAAAGGATGCAGAAGAAGAGGCTGTGCCAGCAGGACGAGGGCTGTGGTAACATTAAGTGACAGCTTCCAGCTTCAGGGCTACCTGCTGTGCTGGGACCCTGGTGGGGACAGCTTCACCAGCCTGGTCATCCCCCGCTGGAGGGGTCCTGGAGAGGGACGGGGGGGAGCAGACACTGCTGCATTGACCCTGGGCTGGAGCAAACCGCAGGCAGGGGGTGAGAGGAGCCTGGAGAAACACGTGCTGTTCCCAAAGGATGTGGTTTATGTGCCACCACAAACAGGGACAAAACAATTCTGCTGGCAGGGCCAGGCAGGAGCAGCTCCTGGGATGGGCAGTGCTGCCAGCCCACGGGATTGGCACTTCCTGGAGACTGGCTCTGCACTGCTCACTCTTCTCCCTGGCTGAGCCCAAAGGTGGTCTCTCTGCTGTGACAGGGCTCAGAGGACACCTTGGGGACAGGGCTGTGGGGTCCGTGCCATGGCTGCTAAAACTGGGCCAGGGGCCTGAGCGCTGTGGTGGTGGAGAAGTGATGGCTGAGCACGTCCTCAGACTGGGGAGTTTCAAGCCCACCAAGAGTTTGGTGGAGCTGAGGGAGGAGAAGATGCCAATGCCATGGCAGGCACATGTCATTGTAGGACACGAAAAAAGGATGAGATTCCAAATATTTCAGAAGGCAAAGAGCATAGAAAAACCTTTATTGTCTGATTCTTACTGCCTTTTTATAAGGTGTTCTGATACAGATTTAACATGGTTGGTAAATAGGAACAACACCTCTCCGATCCCATTGGTTAAACCAGAGAAACAGCTAAAATGTTTTGAGAACTAGAAAAGCAAAACACCACTTAGAGAAAGACTGTTTTGAGAAAGGATAGTTGTTTGCCAAGATTGTTTTGAGAAGAAGCTTTCTTAGGAATTTTTCCTTGGGAAAAAGTTAGCCAACTGCTAACAGGCTAAAATCTCTCAGACCCAGAAATATCAGGCCCAGAGGCACAGATTGGTGCTCCCACTTTTCTCTGCTTTTAACCCATTTTTCTGGGTTTGTAGCTTGGCAGGAGCCTGTCCTTGCCCCACAAGGGCGACTGGGGGAGGCAGAGAATGAGGGAGATAAATATTTCAGCCTTGCCTTTAAAGAAGGGAGGGAAATCCTTTTTGCTTAAGAGGGGGTGATGCATATTTGATGAGGAGGAAAAGAGCAGCGAGGCAGGGCTGGGAGCACGATGAGCCTGCGGGTCACTGGTGCACCCAGCTTTCCCAGCATTTGCAGAGGGTGATCAGGAGGCTCCCACAGCCCTGCCTGCACGTGGTGGGTGCACAAAAGAGGCACAGAAGGGACTGTGCATGAGAGATGATGAGGATGGAGCAGGAGACTCGGGAGGACACAGGACCTCCAGCACTCACCAGCCTGGTTTTAAGCCCCCTTGGGGCTGAGCCTGGTGGGCAGTGGGGCTTCTCCTGGGGGGTTTCCTGGGCTGTGTCAAGGCTCAGGGAGAGGAGCCCTGTCCCACATGCTTCCCTGGGCACCATTCAGGCAATTGGCCTAATTACAACCGTGGGTCAAAGCCGATTAAGAGGGAGCACTGGTGCTGCGTCCACCACCTACCCCATGCGCCAGCGACGGAGCCGATGTTGGCTGGGGAAAACCAGCCTCAGGCCCCTGTCCAGCCACACTGTCCCCCTTTCCCAGCAAGCCTGAAGAAAGCCCCCTTAAGTGGGCTTAACCACAGCTTCTCAAGTGCTCAAGGCGGGGATAAAAATTAAGGCTCTAATTCTAGAAGGTAAGTACAGCAGGATCAGAGCTGTGCCATGCCGAGGAGTGTGCCGGAGCCTCAGCCAGCACACACAGCCCCAAAAATGCCTGTCTGGGGAAGGGCAAACCAGTGAGAGGTTCACAAGGTGGTTCTGCTTCAGATGCCAGGATGAAACTCTGTACAGGAGGGCAGAAGCAGCCAGGGGGAGCAAAGCATGGTGGCTTCCCAGCTGACTTCAGGGCTCATCCGCATTCCCCAATGCTGGGACGATGGAAGCTCAGCTTGGCAACCCAGCCCAGCTCTGAAGATGGGGTCCTCTGGTCCCTGGGCTGCCAGAGCCTGGGAGGGTTCTGCCTAAGTCACCGAGTGCCTCAGCTGTCCCCACCACGGCCTCAGGAGCGTGGAGCTCAGTGGGAGTGGGGCAGGTTTGCTCAGCCAACTTTAATGCAATTAATGCAGGGCTGGAGGCTTAATTAAGTTCAAATGGTCGGGCAGGAAGCAGCATTTTCTGGATCGCTGTCAATAAATCAAACCCAAAACTATGGACAAAAGGGGATGAAACACACAGGGCACACACGCCGATGAGCAGATGGGAGAGGAAAAGGGAAAGGCTCCGAGCAGAAAAGCTGCATTGAGCCCTGGGATCTGGCTGGGATCTGGGGGCTCTGCAGGGCTCAGGGCAGTCAGTGCCCCACAGTTAATTTCTCTGGGACACTAATGAGGCTGTCACAGAGATGATACTTTATGATGGGGGGCTTGCCCAGGAGAGCAAGGAGATCCAGGAGGAAGAAATCAGCAGCTGGGTTTTTGCACAGTTCTGAGCACCCAGTGTCGGCAGGAGAGCTCACAGTGACCCGGGCAGCACGTGCTGCAGGACAGACCTCGGGCCATGTCTCTGCTCCCGTGTGCAGCAGCAGACCCCGGCTGTTCGGAGGCAGCTGCAGGGTGCTCACCACTCCAGGGACACCTGACCACTTCCCAAGGAGCTTCAGGTTTCCTGAGCTCTGCTCACATTTCCAGGCAGAGGATCCAGTGAAGGGTTTTCCCTGAACCGACTCTCCCACCCCCAGGAGCCGGCAGGCAACGATCCAGCATTTCCCCGGGGACCTCCCCCCAGCATCCCTGTGGAATCACTAAGCCGACAGGGTTTAATTTGTGCCGGTGTCTGATTAGGCAGTGGCAGGGAGAGGTGGGCAGCACGGTGGGGAGCAGAGGGGCTGCCTGGAGCAGGCAGGCTGGGAGCAGCCTCACAACTGATGCTCTTTGTGTCTCCCCAGGTGTTTCAGCGGCGGGAGGACGGCTCCGTGAACTTTTTCCGTGGCTGGGAAGCTTACCGGGATGGCTTTGGGAAGCTGACAGGAGAGCACTGGTTAGGTGTGTGGGGCTGGCAGTGCTCCATCCTGGGCAAAGGCTGGCAAAGCCTGCGCTGCCCTGGGGAAGTCGGGGGTTTCCTTTGCGATGGAGGGGACACTGAGACCCCCCTGGACAGCACCCAAATCCTGGGAGTGATGGGCTGGGCAGGCAGGGAGGGCTGGACCCCTGGCCACCCCACGGGGTCCCCACATTCACCCCTTTCCCTCTGCCAGGGCTGAAGAGGATCCACCTGCTGACGGTGCAGGGCAGCTACGAGCTCCGCATCGACCTGGAGGACTTTGACAACGGCACCGCCTTCGCCCACTACGGCAGCTTCGGGGTGGGGCTCTTCTCTGTGGACCCCGAGGAGGACGGGTACCCCATCACCATCGCTGACTACTCAGGGACAGCAGGTAGGGCAGCAGGATGGGGGGGACACACGTGGGCCCATGGGCAGGGGGAGCCCACAGCCACCAGACCCCCTTGCTGGGGTGTTCCAGTGTCCTCTGGCAGCAGCACTGGCTGCATCCCGGTGGCCTCAGGGAGCTGGAGGCGGGGGTGAGGTTGGGCATCTGCCAGAGGAGCCCCGTGGTAGGAGCCTCACTGAGGTGCCCAGGGGAGTCCCACGGGGCAGGGACCTGGCCCAAGGGCAGGAGGTGCCCATCAGGACTCCTTTCCCCTGGGACAGGTGACTCCTTCCTGAAGCACAACGGGATGAAGTTCACCACCAAGGACCTGGACAACGACCACTCGGAGAACAACTGCGCCTCTTTCTACCACGGCGCCTGGTGGTACCGCAACTGCCACACCTCCAACCTCAACGGGCAGTACCTCAAGGGCCACCACAGCTCCTACGCCGACGGCATCGAGTGGTCCTCCTGGACCGGCTGGCAGTATTCCCTCAAGTTCACCGAGATGAAGATCCGGCCCATCCGGGAGGAGAATTAGCTGATGGCATGAGCCCCCCACCCCCCGTGCCCAGCCCCTGCCATTCCCCACCACCCTGCAGACCCATTCCCTCAGCTGCCATCCTCCCCGTGCTCTCTGAGGGCTTGCCCACCCCATGCTCTCTGAGGGGCCCCTGGGGAGCACCTGCTGCCAATGAGGGTGACCTTGGCTCCTGGGCACCCACAGACATTGCCAGACCTTTGCTTCCCACTGCCATGGCTCCCCTGCAGCCAGAACAGGTCCTGGCCAGAGTGTGACCCACGGCCTGTGCTCATGGCTGGGGCAGAGAGGATGCAGATAGTTGGGCAGAGGTGCCCAGCAGGGTCCTGCAAGGAAGGAAAGGGGCTGCTTGGAGGGAAGGAAGCAGTGAGGGAGGGATGCAGCAGCCTAGGCAGGCTGAGCACCTGTGGTCACCTCTGCTCTGGGCACTGACACCTGGCAGTGGGCTTGCCAAGCTGGCAAGGGACTGGGGGCACTTGTCATGGGGAACCCCAGGCCCTCCAAACCCCCAGGACTGGGATGAGGTTGCTGCTCCACAGCTTCAGCTCCCCCCATGGTGCTACTGGTGATGGGGAGGGCTCAGCTGGGTCAGCCTGACCGGGCCAGCAATTCCTTCTCTGGACTGCAGAATGCTCTCCTCTGCCCCTGCAAGAGCAACGCAGCTGGGGAGGGACGACCACCAGCTCCTTAGTCCCTGTTGTCCCTGGGCTCCAACTCCTGGAGCCTCCCAGCAGGTCAGGACACCCCAAAGTGAGGCAGAACAGCGCTGCAAGGACGCACACCCAGCACCGAGCACGGCACGGAGCTGTTTTGGCAGTGCTGGGGAAACAGGGGGCACAACAAGGAGGAGGAGGAGGTGAGGAAGGCTCACTTCCCAGCACAGCTCTGCCTGCATTTCACAGCCCCTCCCTCCCAAGCAGACCCACTGGGATTCACATCAGACTTTTGCCACCCAAAAGCTGTGACCTTTCCCCAAACCCTGCGGGCAGCTCAGCCACCTCTCCCAGTGAGCCCTCTCCGCTCGCTGCTGGCCTGGGCACCCGCATTCGCTTCCACCCCGGCTGAGCTGCGGCACTGGCTCGGCACCTGCAGATATCCAAAGCCTTTCATTTCCTCAAATCCCGTTAAGGGTTTGCAAAAACAGAAGCCCCGAGTGGGGCTTAGCATCTGCAGGGCCCTGATAACCGGGCAGCAGCACCAGCCGGCCCAAGCAGGAGCTGCCATGGGCTGTGGGTCTGATGTCTCCTGCTGGCTCCCTGGAAGGACTCAAATGGGGGATTTTGTCCAAAAAAAAAAAACAAAAACGAGAACCAAATGTGAGCAGACTCTGGACCAGGAAGGGAGGGGACAGACAGAACCCTGCCACCCTTTACATCATTTTCTGCCTGTGCTACAGCAGAGCCCTGGCCCCAAGAAACACCATCAGACAGACAGACGGACTGAGGAGGGGAGGAAAACTCCCACTGTCTCCATTTCCAGGGGAGCTTAAAGCACAGGGAGATCAAAGGCTCAGCTTCTCAACTGCACCAGGTTTGTACTTCTCTCTGTGATTCCTCTTTTTTTTTAAGACTTCCCCACCTCGGATCTTGTGCTGGACAAGCTCTCTCACCTACTGGGTGAGTCCCTGTCTGTCTACCCTGACAGAGAAATGGACAAATGATGCATTGGGATCACCACAGCTTTTTACTCTGCCAGAGAGATTCTTCAGAGCCCTCAGGTGAGGAGGAGCTCTGAGTGAAGGGCACTCAGCTCTACACACTCCATCCATGCCCGGAGCAGCCGCTCAGGCCAGGTCTGGAACGATGGGAACAGGGAGGAACTCAGCAGTGGCATTACCAGCACAACAGCAGGAGCCCTGACAGCTACCAAGGAGCTTCCTGTATTCCAGTGGACCTTTCCAGAAAGGGTCCTGCCTGCACCCATCTTTACTTTTCGATCAGTTATTTGGTGGATTAGCTGTAGCTGGGTTTTCTGACGCTTTGGGCAGGAATGCACATGGAACCATGTGCCAGGTGGAAAGGCTCATCCCCCCCAGACCCCTCCAGTGGCGTTCTGCCATGCCGGGGAGGGAACGTTGTACGTTGGTTTGTGGGGAGCACGCCCTTGTGTAACTGCCTGTGTCACCCGGGACCCCCAGAGACTTTGTTTTGACTTGCACGAGAGGTATTTAATCCATGCCAAGGCGCAGGATTTCCCAGGATTATTCCCAAGAGCTCACGCATTGCTGCATGGCCCCGGATTAGGTTAAACCCATCCGTGGTGACACCTCCCTGGAAAGGGGTGGGCAGGGGTGGCCGGGGGTCTGGGATGTGGCCATGAACCTTCCCAGAGAAGCCCTGGGCCAGGCCGTGGTGTGTAGCAGTGCTGTGAAGTCTAGGTCGTGTGTGAGTGTGTCCAATGCTGTACATGTGGACTTTCTAAACTCCTTAATAAAAGGATCTCATCGTTACCCACCGTGTGGCAGCGGCGCAGCGTGGGGCCACGGCTGGAGGGACCTGCTGTGGTGACAGCAAAGGGAGTGACACTGAATCACTGCAGTTCCTCACTGTGCTGGGGGGATGGCTCCTTCCCCGTGCCAGGCTCATGGCATGGCATCCTTGGGAATTTGCCCACCACACTGAAACCACTCTGCAAAACAAGAGCTGGGGAGACCCAGGGGGCTGAGGAGGCTTCCCAGGGCTCCAGCCCAAACCAAGGCCCTGCAGGACCTTGGGGTGGCCCCAGGGCTGGGACTGGGAGGGTGGCAGGTGTCTGTGCCAAGGGCACCTGCTTCCTGCTCCGATGGACAGAGCACCGAGCGATGCCCCCGGTCCCTCCCTGCTGCCCCCTTCCCATTCCACTGCCACAGCCCAGGACAGACCTGGAGGGGACAGCAGGGTGCCTTGGGGACCATGTTCCAGCACTAGTGGCTGCCAGGGAGGTGTGTTGACCAGGGAGGGTGGGAGCACTTGGGCATGTCCATGTGGGGCCAGGCCCTGGGCGGGTTTGGGGTGCAGGGGTCTCCAGTGGCGCCTGCACACAAACACGTGTGTGGGACTCCCACCAGCTGCACACAAGGACACACCAGCCAGATGAGGGGGACACACTTGGGCCCCCAGATGAGACCCTCCACCCCAGAGCATTCCTGACAACTGCCAGGGACACAAGGCCAGCTCCCAGCTGCTCCTCCAAATGAGGCAGTGAACGAAGGCAGCGCGTTAATGAGTGGTGTTGCTGTGTTCCCATTGTGGCAGCTCCACCAACCCCTCTCCCCACCATCCCCCTCTTCAGCTCCCTCCCCGAGGATCCCACCCTCTTCTCTCTGTGGCCACACGTCCAAGGGGTGACATGGCAATCAGCGCTCGTGGCTATTTAATGGCCCAGGGCGGGCTGGTCGCTCATCTGGACACAGGGTGGACAGAGAGGTGCCAGGGGTGGCAGCACCGAGGTGCAGAGGTAAGTGACTGGTGGCCGTGTGTCTGTCTGTCTGTCCTTGCTTTACACCCCTGCCCCGATGGGCAGCACAGCCAGGAAAGAGTCAAAGGCTGTGGGAAGCAGCTGGGGACCCCACCAGCACGCCCGGACCCCAGGACTGGCCTCAGCGATCTGGCTCCGTGACGGGCAATGGGGTGCAAAAAGGGAGCGAGCAGAACAGAGGCAAGGTGCGAAAAAGGTAGGGATGAAGCCCGAAGTGAAGCCTCAGGGCTGAGGGGTGTTGGGAAGGGCAGGCAGGGGCTTGAGTGCACCTGGGTCTGACACAGGAGTGAAAAACAGCCCCCTCAGGCAAGTATGGAGCAGACAGCCTGGCCCCCAGCACCTGCAGCAACTTTCAGGAAATATCTCCAGATAATAATAATAATAATAATAATAGTAGGAGGAGGAGGAGGAGTAGTGGTAGTAGTAATAATACAACCCGTTTCCTCTTTCTGAGCCCTGTGGGAGAAGGAAGGGAGGCAGAGCAGCCCTGCCCCTGCTGAAGGTCACCCACTGCCTGTGGCACGGCACGAGGCTCAGGACTTCAGTCCCTTCTGCTCTGCTCACACCCCTCTGCCAGGGCAGCTCCGAGCCCCGCAAAGCAGAGGGGTGCCGAGCACCTTCCTCTGCCCCAGTGTCACCCAGGCACAGCGGGCAGGACCGTGCGGACCATCAGGGCGATGCCTCCAAGAGGAGCGGGCGGCTCCGGAGCCCTGCCCGGCTCTCAGCCCCCAGCACAGCCCAGCGCTCGGCTGTGAACGAGCGGAGCGGCTGCAAGGCTGCAATTTGAGAGCATGGAGCTGCTGCCGATGAAGGGCAGCGCCCCTCGAGATGGCAGGGGGGGAGCTCAGACCCCCAGCACCCCCGCTGGTGCTCGGTGCTGCTGTGGAGGCTGCCGAAGGAGCAGTGGGTGCTTGGGGGGTTCCAGCAGGGGCGGCAGGGCTGGTTTGGGGGTGCTGAGCAGGGATGGGGAACTGCCGAGGGCAGCCTGTGCTGCCGCCTCAGCCGCTGCCCGAGGATGCTCGGTGCTTCTTCACTGACACTCCTTCCCCTGTGCTTCCCCCAGATGAGAGCACCCTACTCGCTGTCCTGCCTCTTCCTCCTGAGCCTGGGAGCCTGCTTCCCTCCCGGCGAGCGGTGGGAGCCGGGAGACCCCGGCGAAGGGGCTCTGCTCGGTCCCGGCTGGCAAACGGCGGCGGAGGGCCGGGGTCCCGGCTGGAGGGCAGGGGCAAAGCGGAGGAGAAGCGAGGAGCTGGATGCGCTGCTGAGCATCGCCCGGGAGCTGCGGGGACACGGCTCGGCCGGGGCCGGGCAGCGGCCGGGCAGGCGGGGGGGCCCCGGGCTGGTGCCCGTCGGAGGGGAGAAGCGCAGCGGCACCCTGGGGAACCTGGCAGAGGAGCTCAACGGCTACAACAGGAAAAAAGGGGGCTTCACCTTCCGCTTTGGGAGATGAGAGCTTGGACTTGATTCCCCACCTCCCGCGGGTCACCCGGTCCCCTCCTTCCCTTCCGTCTCACCTGGGCTTGCTCGGACAAAAGGGTGTTGGGGGGTTTGCTGCTGGGGTTGCCTTGGGGAGGGGGGATGCTGCGTTTGCTCCGCTCCCAGCTCCGCTCTAGATCTCCCATCCCTGTTCCCGACCGATGCAACGGAAGAAGAGGAGGGTGCCTTAAGGAGAAATCACCAAATCCCTTCCCTGATCTCACACAGATTTTGCTGGGGCACAGGGAAAGGGCCTGGTGCTGGGCCTCCAGTGCTGCAGTGCTGGCAGAGAGCCGGGATGGCACATGGGCATGGGCAGAGCAGGGGTGGGACAGGCAGTGCCAGCAGGGCCAGGCAGAAAGGCTGGAGGGTTACAGCAGGATAGTTCTGGTGCTGATAGTCCCCAGTAGTGCCTGTAGTCCAGGGCCAGCCATCAGGGAGGAGAGGGTCCCTCAGAGCTCTCCACAGAGTTGCTGCTCTCCTGCCTATTAAGGAAAAGTCCCTCCGGCAGCGAATTCTGCTTAGTGTCAAGATGCCTCTTACACGAGGCAGCTCCTGCCTGCAAAACCAGGGCAGAGCAGCGGGGTTCGAGAAAATCTTGTCCTTAGCAACCCCTGGTGTGAGCACAGACTCCTGCCCTGCACCACCACTCCTGCCACAGCCTCACTGCCCTGCTCATGCCCCGACCCCCAGACCCTTCACCAGGGTGAGATGGTGATGCCTGACCTTCAACGTCCTTGTCACACCACCCCAGCTCCTGCCTGACAGCCTGGCCCCTCCTAATGCCTTCCTGGCCTCATCACCGCCTAATCCCAGCTGTAGCTACTGCAGAACTTGGGTGCAGAAGGACTGAAACAAGAACTTCTGCACCTACCAGGGCCCCTGAGAGGTGCTCAGTGTCACTGGTGCTCCAGTCACTGGTGGTGGAGCTCTGGGAACCATTAGCCCCAAAAGCCAGCACAGGAAGAGCCCCACTGCCCAGCCACTGCCTTCCTCTCTTTTGGGCAGATTTAGGTCTGCCAATCCCAGTGTTTTCTCTGTGCCTGCCAGAGGTACCAGCAATCAGAGCTTTAACTACCTGCTGCAGGCACTAACGGCAACTTACACACTGAACCACTGCTGATATTTCATTGCAGGCACAAAAATGAGCCTGGAGATGATTTGCAAGCGCTAAATTGCACCCTCAAAAATCAGAGACCGTGGCAGGACTTGGTTGGGGGAGTAAAAAGATTTAAAAAAACCCTAAATCAGGCTGCAAGAGGTGCATTGTAATATCCATCAAGCAGACAGACCACTTAATACGGTGCTGCGTGAGTCGTTCTGGCAGCAGCAGCAGCGACTGAGGCTGAACGGAGGAGCTGGAACCCAGGGGAAAACCAGTGGTGGGGCAGCAGGTTCAGGGAGCAGTGGAGGCACAGGACCAGGCTCAGCCAGGGAGGGACTCCAGGTTTGCAGGGGCACAGGCAGTGCCAGGATTTGGCCCTCATGGGAGGACTGCAAAGGTGAGGAAGGGCATTTCCTTCCCCTGCATCCCTGCAGCCCTGACCAACTCCCACCGGGGAGCACAGCAGCGACCGCCGACGGCTCTCAGGGTGGCTGAGCCCACGCAGGCGCCCACCCCAGGCACCCCCAAACCCATCCCCATCCCTCTCAATCCCCGCCCCACCAAAGACCCCGTTTGGATCGGGACGCAGGCTCGCATCACACAGCGGAGACGGAGCTTCATCGATGTTTCCACGGCAACGACTTCCCCCCACCCCTTTCTTCTGGGTGTTCAAACCATCAATAAACAAGCGCTGATCAATTTTACCCTGCGCTGGAGTTGGGAGGAGGGATGGAAGGGAGGAAGGATGGAAGAGTTTTGGAGTAACTCTGGGTTAGTGAGGGCCGGTAAATCTCTGGCTTTGCTGTGATGGATCATTGCAGGGGAGAGTGGCACTGACTGCTGAGGAAAGGGAAAGGAAACCTGCTGGGCAATGCTGTGGCTGTGGGGATGCCTGGGCTCCTGCACTCAAGTCTGGGAGAGGAACAGGCTCAGAACAGCCTCATAAAAGCTCACACATAACGAGGCTTTGATTGATGTGCAATAACCTCTGCAGAACTCACTGAAAATTGGAGCACTTACCTGGCAGGTGGGACAGAGTTGGGCTCAGCCCCCACGCCTCAGGGCTCCTTGATAGGCAACTTGGTGCCACCAGGACAATGCCATCACCCTCCTCACCCTCTGTGAGGAAAGGGGCTCCTGCCAGGCTGTGACATGGGGCAGGTGAAGAGCCATGCCATCCCTGAACTCCCCTGAGCACACCTTAGGGTGCCTGGGAAGAGGCAGCGTTCCAGGCTCTAGGTTACTGCTCCTTGGTGATTAATGCTGGGGAGGGGAGGTAAAAGTGAATGGAAAATAACTGCCTGGAGCCTGGGGGTGTGGCTGGAAGGAAGGAGGAGGGAATATGCCAAGAATAACCCCTAAGGGGCTAGAAACCCGGCCCCTGCACAGTGGGTACCTCCCTCCCAGCTCCCACAGGAAGCTAAATCCCTTCCCAGTTCCTCTCCCGATGGGGGGAGCAGCTCCCGAGGGGACACGCAGACCCTGAACATCTTTGAGAGGTGGAGAGCTCAGAACCCACCTACCCCCAACCCGTAAGGAACTGCATCAAAGAGCCCTGGATTCCTCTGCACATGGGCAGTGGACAGCAATGCAGACATTGCCATCACTGCTGGGACTCTTCATGAAACACCCCGTTAACTTCCCTGCCCAGGCACAACCCTTGGCCCTCCCCTGGCCTCTGCTCTCTGCTCCACTCCAATGGGCTGCCCCTCATTGCTCCTCCACCCCAGGCAGACCTGCAGCACTGCAAACACACACAACAGGAACAGCAAATCTCAGAAACCAAAGGATCCTCTGCAGCCCGGTTTAATTGTGTCCGAGGGACTCACGAAGAGGCTCTGTGCATCATAACTGGGTCATGCAGGCTGCAGGAGCACAGGTGGGACCTTTACCAGCAGAATAGATGGTAGGACAAACACAGAACCCTCAACAGGGAGGTGATTGCTGGGAAAACGTTCAGCACAGCCTGGTTTGCAGGTCAGCTTTCTGCTGAGCTGGATCTACCATTGAGCACTGAGCAGCACTGCCAGGGAGGACAGTTCTGAGCCCAACACTGAAATCACTGAGGGCCATCCCTCACCCACAGCTTTAGGGGCATTGGCACTGCCCAGGCATCAGGACTGACCAGGAACTGATCCAGGAGCATCATTCTCAGCAGCCCACCCAGGCCAGGTCCCACCCTGGGACAAGGAGTGTGCCCCAGGCTGCTGGCAGCCTGCTTTTAGATGCACAGGTGCTCACAGGAACCCTCTCCTCAGAAGTGACACTGTGCTTAGGTCTATTTTCCTCTCTTTTCAGTTGTGGAAGGGTGAATGTCAGCCAAGGGAGAGGCTGTGGGCTGTCCCTGACCATCCTGGGGGACAGGCAGTGGCACATCTTAAAACACCACTGGCCCAGCCAGGCTGCCACGCCAGCCTGACCATAAAAACATGGGGTTTGTAAGAAAGAGAGTATAACACACTGACCACATTTTATATCTCATGACAAGCAACTTCTCAACAAAAAGCAAGATGACATTAAAGGAAAACTTAAAAGAGTGAACATTGTAATTTCAAAGACATGAAAACCAAAACAAAACCACAAACACAGCTATTTTTCCCCCAGAGCACTCTCACTTTCAAGCTCAATAGCCTTGAAAATTGGAGCAATCAAACTGTTAAATGCATCGATCTGTTAAATCAACTCCTACTGTACTCAGCTAAATTTAGCCTTTAATCCCCCTCTCTCTCTCCCAACACCGCTGATCCGGGGGCTTTCCCCAGCCAGGTCAACCCGCCTCTGCCTTCCCATGACACCAGGGACCGGTCCCTAAGCCAGCAGAGATGGAAATCACCAGGAGTGATTGTATTTAGGGCCAGGTGAAGCTTCTCCATCTTCCCTCTGCCCACAGCTACTGACCATATTCAAGTTTGGACACTGACCTTTGCCAGGGTGTTGGTCACAATCCCATCCAGAACTCCCGGAGCGCTGCGGCTCCGCTCACTGCAGACCCCTTTGCTGTGCCTGTGCCTTGCCAAGTGCAGGCCAATAATTTTGTTTCTATTCACCAGCGCATCCTCCTGCTTCTCCTTCACCTTCTTCAGCCTTACCAGCAGCAACCCAATGCAGTCACTGTCACAGCAGGCCAAGGTTTTCCATGAGCCTTGTTCCCCCACCCAGGAGGAAGCAGATCCTGGTGGCAGGGCCCACAGATTTCACCAGGGACTTATTGAGGGGATTAGAAATGCAGAGAACTGGGTTACAACCCCAAAACATCATTGTGGAACTGTGGGACCTCAGGCACACCACACAGTCACCTGCCCTTATTTCCTTCTCATCCTTTTAGTCTTCAGCATCTTCATTAATCAAATGAAGATTATTTTAGAGGCTCATTTTAGAGGCTGCTCAGTACCTGGAAACATCCCTCCCTCAAGGCTGACTAGAAAGGCTGAAGGGAAACAGAAAATAAGAATGGGCAACCAGAAACAAGGGAGGGAACTGTATGAGGAGAGAAACTCACGGGTCATTTCATAGCAGAGGAGGAGGAAAACAACAGCAGCTGAATGACAGAATACAAACCATTAACAGAGGAAAAGTTAAATCTCTGACATAAATCTCCTTGAAGACAACAACAAAGTCTTTGTCAGAAAGCCAGAAGAGGTGATGACACAGCCTTAGTCTGTGCATCTCTTTTCTCTCCTGACTTTTCAGAGCCAGATCAAAGGAACATGGGAAGGAGCTGCTGGCCTGGCTCTGACCATCCCACTGTGCTGAAGGGTCACAGTGAACCACCCAAACAGGGAACTCCTGGTTTTGGATGAGGAGTCTAACGGGAGTCATCTGGGTTGGAAAAGTCTCACTAACAGACAAACGCAAGTTTTCCTCAACATTGATTTATTTTTAAATATACTACGCAAGAGAAACTGGAATAAAAAACAAATCAAAAAAATGGAAATAGAGAAAGAGAGAAGAATTGGAAGTCATGTACAGAAACAATCTGTACTGGACTAAATTAAAGGGGAAATGACCCCCTTAAGTATCACAGAGATGAAGGACAGAGCTATTTACACACTGTAAAAAAGACAAGTCTACAAAAGTGTGTAATAACGAGATACAAATGTATAATATAGTGGCACAATATGTTATCAAAGTAAAAACAGTACCTCCAGGAAAGAGACAATTCAAAGGTTGGGTTTTTTCTTACATTTTTAAAGGCAGCCTGTGGCAGAAGTGTGTATTTTCTTTTGAACATTTGTCATGTGTTAAGTCATGGCTGTTTGTGAGGGCGAGAAGTGGCATGAACACACACGAGTGAACTACTAGAAATCATATACAAAACAAACAGTTCTAAAGAGAACAGCATAAAATACAATCGAAGGCAATTAGTGTTTAAGATACACAAGAGGGGTCACGAGTTATAGGGGAACAGAAAATGGAAAATGTGTTTTTTCTCATATTTGGAACTGTTAAGAGGAGTTACATTGCACTGTTAATAGCCCTAAACCTTGTTCTTTCACTATTGTCACGAGTCACAGTTAGTTCCCAGCATTAACTGGGAAGGTCACAGGACCTTGGGAGGAAGGCCAGGAGTCAGCATGTTGAGGCAGTTTCCTTGGGAGATGCACCCCAGAGAAGCATCTGCAGTCTCCACAGATCCTTGTTTGATGCTGGATGGAACCACGCTGGCATGAAGGTAGAAATGCTTTTAACCTCAGAGAACTGGCACTGGAGCTCCTCCCACAGGGTTCCAGTGGCACAGAAAGGCAGGCACCACAGCCCCTCAAAGCACAGGGCTCTGCAGGAGGGCAGGGGCCAGGCTCCATCTCCCTTCACAAAACAAAAAGCTGGAAATTCATCTGGAGGCACAGCAGCTCTCACCCACTGTGATGTGCGGGCTCAGCCGAACGGCTGCTGGAGGCACAGCGGTGTCTCAGAACTCACCCTGAGCCATCTCTGCCCACTGCCACCCTCCCAGCTGCCCAAGCTCTGCAACCCCCAGCCCAAACACCAGCCTGATTAGTGTCAGACATCACCAGACTGCCACAGCACATCCTCCTCCAGACCTTCTCCAGGCCTGTTCTGCTGCCGAGGGAGATCCACAAACAGGCTCCTGGGCTGTGACAGGGGGTGCTGCCTCCAACACTGAGAGCCCAAGCAATTCACTGGAGCTCAACAACACTGAGAAACTACTGAAAACACAGAAACAAAGGTAGCAGGTGGAATCAGAAGAGAAATTTGAGCAATCATCACTTGTAGCATTGTCATTAAAAAACACATTAATAATTTTCCCCCCTTCCCTCCCAAGCACCAAATCTGTTACATTAGTGTCAGGTAAATGTCAGACCTGGGCCAGGGCCATGCGCTGGGCAAACTCTCCCAAGAAATGCAGTGGGTATATTGCTATCCAAACACTCATCCTCATGTACAGGGGGTAGAGGGAGGGGACAAAAATGCAGTACAAAGTCCTCCTGAGGAGGATGGAAACTTAGTGTCCACCAGTCTGGCTTCAGTCTTAATGGTCTGTCCAGAACAATAAAATATTAATACAAAGGCATGGTGTGACATCAGCATTTAGACTTGTAGTCCACAAGGCAAGAACTCCACAGATAAGACGATTACAAGTATATGAAACACAGGGAATCTGAGTTCAGAGGGTGGGAAGTGCCTCCTGAACACAGCCCTGCCCTTCGGAGCTGGGGTGTCCATTCACAGTCTGCGTCCTTGGCACAGCCCTAACCTGCTCCTTTGTCAGTCCACGTTACTCTCTCCACAGCTGGCTTTGGCCCATTGTGATTGATTGATTCACTTGTTTTTCAGCCTGGTTTCTTGCTACCTCTGAACAATGTCGCTGATTTCTTTCACGGAGCTGAGCAGTTTGCTAAAGTCCTGGGTGGCCGCGGGGCCGCTGCCAGCCGTCGCTGGGCAGATCTGAAGCTCCCGTAGGTTGTTCTCCAGCTTATTGATGGCCTCCCGAAAGGCAAATTTGTTCCTCATCTGCTGAATGGAGTCCACGTAGCTCACACAGAAGGTGTAGAGGTTCTTGCCAGCCTCCAGGACGGCGCTGTGGCTGGCCATTTGCTCAGAGTTCTTGCTGATAGCGAGCCGGAGAGCCTCAGTGCTTTCCAACACCACCCCTTTGGTGATGGTGCCACTGGCAATCCTCTCCGGGGGCTGCCGGGTCTTCCGCAGCGAGACCCTGGTGGATATGAGGGGGATGAAGGCTGTGGATGATGTCTGGTCCCCGCATGGGGCAGAGGGTACGGATGAGGAAGAGGCAGCTGGGGTTGCTGTGCTCAGCAGCAGCTTTGTAGAGGACTGTGGCTTTGGTACAGAGGGGATCCCCAGCTTTTTCACACCTTCCCCTGACTGGTTTGGCTTGACAGCATCACTGCCTGCAGCCTCTCCAACCTGAGTCAACTGTTTGGATTTCGGCCCAGACACCACATCTGCTGCTGCTTCATGGCTGGGACTGTGAGAAACCTTCCCAGGCTTGGCAATGGAGGATGAGGACAGTGGGAGTGGAGGGGCTGGTTTCAGCTTCGATAACTTCCCTTTGTCCTTCCCTGCTGACTCTGAGGTCTGCTTGAGCCTCCTCAGGCGTGGCTCCTCAGAGGAAGCTTTGCTGACCCCCACGAACCCAGCAGGGTTGGGTTTGGCAGCAGAACCTTGGTCCATCATCACAGTGGTACCTAAGGCACTGGATTTGACTCCTTCATCCTTGTGGAGCCCGCTGGAAGAAGGAGGGGCAGCAGGTTGCCTACGGCCAAGTTTTGGCGTCAGGGTGGGAGGGCTGGAACCAGGGCTCGACTCTGCATCTTTGAACACATCATCAGTGGTCTCTTCATTCTTCTTAAGTGGCCGTGGAGGAGGGGTCACTGTTCCCCTGACAGCAATGTCACCCTTGGCCTCGTTCGCCCGCTTCCGAGGCAGTGCTGGCTTCTCACTTCTGTGCCCCCCAAAAGTGGAGGAATCAAACTGGCGTCCCGTGGACTGCAAATCCCGAGGCAGAGTCACGGATTTCCACTCGGTGTCCTTCGCTCCATGGGGCACACAGGAGGCTGAGCAGGACCTTAAGAAACGCTTGCTGGAGTTGGAACTGCTCTCCTCCTCACCAGCCACCCCTCGGCTGCTGCTCATCGTGCTGGACTTCTTCCGTAAGTGGGGAGATAAGAAGCCAGAGTTCCCAGTCACAACGCCGTTGGTGACACCAGCCCCGTTGCTTGGGCTCTGGAACTTGGAGGGGTCAGCTGTGTCTGCAGGGGGGGCAATGAAAGCTCCGTTGCCAGCATCCCTGCACTCCTCCTCCCCGCCCACCCTGCGCTCCGAGTGTCCGTCCATCTCCCTGAAGGAGCTGCTGCGTTTCGGAGGGGTAGGGGCAGTTTTCTTCTTCTTCTTGATCAGGGCACTGAAGAGGTTGTGCTTTTTGTCTTTTGGAAGCAGCCGCTCATCTTCATTCAAACTGCTCTCCAGGGCCACCCTCTCCTTCCGCGGGAGCAAGGGAGAAACAGCAGGTTCATGATCCAGGGGGTCTGCAAGGGAAAAGGAAAGTTTTCTGAGCATTGCTCAAAGACCCAGGATAACCCATTTTCTTACAGGATCAAACCAGTGCAGCATCTCCGAAAGGTGTAGGTTCTCTAAACAGACACAACTTCAGAGCAGAAATAAAGCAAGTGCAGCCACACTCAGTCCTGGACTGAACATGGTCCCTGTTCCTGCAGCCATTCATTCCTGAGGTGGCTGCCAAACTACTTTCCCTGTGGGTTTCTGACTGGAAGAGCGACATACAAACACTACATGTTTGTGTTCAGATTGCCCTCCTCACATCTGGAGACTTGTCTAAACTTCACACTGTGAAGAAGATAAATACGAAGAGGCCTTTGCTTTAGTCCCTGTGCTATTGCTGTCTTTTGAATCGCTGACCCTCTGAATTAATAAGGCACCTCTGTAACCCACCTCCATCCCCAGGCTCCTCGTTCATTTTCCTGATGTCATCCTTTGTGGGGAATGGAAATAACAGTTTCATGAGCAGATATCGAGATCAAGATATGACACTTTAGGTCGTACCACTGTGAAGATGCTCAGCTTTGTACAGCAACAGAGAAAAGGGGCAGTGCCAGCCTCCTTCAGCAGCGCTGCTGCAGAGGGAAGCAATGGGGTGACCCTCTCCCTACTTACAAGCAGTACTGAAAAATGAATAATGGTTTATAATAAATTCATACAGAGTCCTGAAGGTCTCTGTGTTTGACTGACAGAGGGGCTCGTTCCCAGGCCAGGCGCTCCAGTGGCATTCTAATCCAAAGGAGGAATGCCTGCAGGGCAGCATATACATTTACAGCTTGACTAGGCAGCAAGAAGGGAGATGAAGCAGAGTCATAGGGAAGGATGCTTCTTAGTCACAAATTGGTGATCATCATGCTACGGGTAGGATTTTGGCTGAGGAATGGATTTTGGTTGAGGGGAGAGAATTTGAAAAGAGAGTATTTGTGTACTTTGAGAGGACAACCTGTTTACACAGGAACACTGCAGTTACACCATTCCCAGAGGACTCAGGGGGACCTGGACAGCCAGAAGAGCCAGACCATGGCCTTACTGAGTACAGACACAGTAGAGGTGCAGAAATCCAGAGAAAATCAGCAGCTAGCACTGAGGATCAGCTTCCAGATGCTGGACTTGCTATGGAAACACTGACAATTGGAAGGGAAACTGCAATAAAACTTTATTGTAAAAAAAGATCTTCCACAGCAAAGACTGAAATGATTCCCAGCATAATGTTAAAATCATATTATGCCTGCTGTACTTGAATTTCTCAAAGCTCTCACGTATTTAAATGAAATTATTTTAACTTCAAAAGCTTGTAATAATAGGCAATTATATTTCCTATATATGGCAAGTAACCTTCCTTCCCGAGTCACTGATACTTTCTTTTTCCAACATTTTAAATCCCCTCTTTTTCCCCTCCTCTGCCTAGATGTACACTGGTTACTGAAACATCTACCACTGGGTGAATCTGACATTGCACAAAAGAGGTCAGTGATATGAATGGTCAGAAGAGGCAGCCTCAGCAGGAGCTGGAAAAGACACTGTATTTCATTTTACATTCTTGTTTTTCAAACATAAAGCTAGATACATATCTCCTGTACTCATTCAGCCTTTTACCACTGCTTTTATTACCTTGGAATGGAAGGTAAGTGCCTGAAAAAACTGATTGGAAGTTTAATTTTATGGAAGAGTCTGTAAATACCTCTTTGTCCCTCGCTGAAATTATATTTGGTGCCTGCCAAGAGTAATACTCTTCTGTGCTGCAAGCACAAATCTGGTAGGATGGAACAGTGAAGAAACCTCCCTTATGGGGCTTGCTAAACCCGAGCTATCACCCTGCTTTAAATTATGCAGTGTGGTAGTGTAAAGTGGCTTGAACACAGCAGATTACCCAGCAGTCAGATGCAGTGGGAGATCCCACTGATAGCTCCTGCCAGGGAATGGGAAGAGGATATGATCAGAGAGCTCTGTGCTCAGGCTCTGGTCTTTAGGGAGCTGCAGGCAACAGCCATTAAGTTAAAAGAACTCCGAGGGCTTCTCTATGCAACAGCAGGGAGGCCACCAGTCCCTCAGCCAGTTAAGGATTCACACTCCCAGCTGCTGTGTGTATCTGGCTCCAGAATTAACAACCTACCTTTGCAAAAACTAATAAAAGGAGTTCTGGACCCAGGACAGCAAAGTCAGCAGCCTGTCACCCAGAAACACAGCACTGGTACAGAGAGATGGCACCTGTTATTAGGCACAGCTTTGCCTACGTGCAGGCCTGGAGCTAGATGTGCATTTTGTTTCCCCCTGTATTTCCTGAAGGAATAATGACTTTAATTAAAACCTACCACATTCTCCCTGGCCTCGAGCATGTGCAGTCTCCAAGCCCTCGTTGGCATCTTTGCTTTCGGCAGCTCTCCTCGATGTTCGCGTTTTGGTTGGCAACTCTGGGGCCTGGAGGAAATTGCTCACTACACTCCTCATGCCCTTCTTTCCCAATTCCTTCTCCACCTCTGCAATGCACAGAAGGAAACAATCACTGCAATCAACTGAAGATAAAAAACTATTCCTCAGTTTGGAATTAATAGCAGAAAAGAAAAGCAAACAACACAAAATGGGTTCCGTGGGGTTGTTCAGCCATTTGGCCCTTTAAAATGAGATATTGGCCCAGAAAAAAACACCCACATGTAAACAAGTAACTGCTTCCTACATCATTTACACCATGCAGTGTAACACAGGACTGAGTTTCACTGCAAAGCAGTCTGTGAATAACAGGCAGAGTTAAGGATGCAGTCAGCCCTTTGCTCACCCCTGGAATTGCTGGTCCAACAGGGACCCAGACCTACCATCCGAGATGCTGGATTCCTGAAACATCGTTTCAAAGGCCTGATGGATCTCAGCAAAGGACGGTCGATCAGAAGGACTCCACTGCCAGCCTGAAAAAAAGCACACCACCACTCAAAACTTCCCTCCAGCAGCAGCCATTCAGTACCCTGCACCAGAAGGAGCCAGAAATCACAGCTCCCCTTCCAACACACAGAGATAAAATACTGACATGAAAATCTGATTTACAGGGTGCTGAGTGTTTGCAACCACTTTGGCTCAGTGACAGCTGCAGACACCCAGCACTCCCTAAATCAGGTTTTGGTGTCAGTGTGTGACAGTAGGTGCTAAGCACTGCTAGGAAAAAGTACAGGGCACTGAGTCACGTAGCAAAAGGCCACAGTGAAGAGTCACAGTCAGTCCTGCAAGAAACCAAACGAAGCTCCTGCTTCATCCTTGGAGCACAAGCTTTTCTTTAAGTTGTCAGGAAAAAGGAGACAAAGGAAGCATTGAGATCCACAACAAACCCTCTCTCCAGGCCTGTGGGCTCCCAGTAGAGATGAACAGCTGGTTTCACAGCATGTTCATCCTCTAGAGAAAGCAGTTTTAACCAAACACTTCCACACAGCACTGCACCTTCCCTGCAACTGGCAGGGGATTCTCATGCCTTGCAGTACATAGCCAGAGCCCTGCACTTTTATTGCACTCTTGCAGAGCTAAAAAGCAACATCTGCAGGGCTAAGAAACACTTACATGCTCTCATGAGCTCATAAACTTTCTCAGGACAGCCCTCAGGACGCTCCATACGATAGTCCTTCTCCAACAGCTCATACACTTGAGACAGGTCAATCCCAGGGTAAGGGGACATACCGTAGGTTGCAATTTCCCACAGCAGAA
The DNA here is from genome assembly GCA_013400495.1 of Nicator chloris. Taxonomy (NCBI): domain Eukaryota; kingdom Metazoa; phylum Chordata; class Aves; order Passeriformes; family Pycnonotidae; genus Nicator; species Nicator chloris. Next base: position 31,420 of record WAAE01023120.1, read on the forward strand.
CACCAAAGGCTGCAGTAGAGAACAAGAGGGAAGAAAAAAAAAAAGGGGAGGAAAAAAATCAATAAGCTTTGTTTTCATCTTGAATTTGAGAGGATGTTTAGTGGGAGTAGTCACTAAACAGTGCTGCACACTTAGACCAGCCCTGGGTGGCTCAGATCCCAAGCTCAGCAGCAGCTTAAATGTTAAAGAAGCGTAACAAGCCTCTCCGTCAGCACAGACAAGTCTCCTGCGATATGACAGGGTAGAATTAGACTAATTTTCAATGTATCAGTTGTCTCAAACCTGAACGCCTTGAGATCCTTCAAGTCCTATTAGAGGCACAATTAAGAGACTTCACAGTGGATTAGCTGAAACCGCTTCATTGCTGCACTGCAGTCGCTCCCTCAGTGTGACAGCTCCTCTCATTTGCAACCTCTCCCTGGAGGACTCGCACTTTTTAATAGCTCAGTGTTTTTGGGGTGCCCTTGTTTAGCTGCAGTGTGGTCTGGAAGGGGAATCTGGGAGGCAGCAGTGAGAGGAAAGTTTCAGCAGTTGCTACCAATGAGATACGGTGAGGGTGAGGCATTTTGGTCACAGGGAAAGATGAATAGGAAGAGGGAGAGCACAAAAAGGGTCTTGGAACAGGCATTCAAGTGGCAGCAGTCAGTGGGGATGCAGGTCAGCAGTGGGGTCAGGCAGCTAACCCAGGAGTCAGGCACACAGAATAAACCCCACACCAGTTCAACAACCTGCATGTAATTAGTTCAGTCACCCTATTCTGTTCTTAACCTGAAGAGAAAGCGATTACAATTCTGCATAAGTAAGGAAATCACATCACATTACATGGCGATGCCACCAAGGGCAATTTACATTAGACATTTCTGTGCACAATTTTCTTTTGATTGCTGTCTTGAGGCAGTGAGGTGAAAAGATCTAAACCCTGGCGTGCCCAGCAGCAGCCCTGGCCTCCGGGGACAGCTGATCTCTGATGAGATCCCCAAGTCCACTGCCCCAACTCTGCTTCCTGAGGTTACATTAACCCTAACTGAAGATACCTCACACTCCTTTGGGATCTTCCCTCCCCCGAGTACTCTGCTATTGAAAGCCACCAGGGATCCTGCAGCCACCACAGCAGTACAGCAACATCCTAAAACTGGCAGAAACTCAGCAGCCGACACCACAAGGAAACACAAAGCAGCAGAAACACCTTGTATGTGATTCAGCAATCACATACTCCTTGGAAGGCTGTTTTGGCTTTTCCTTCTCCATCTACAGAAGACTTTACATCAGCCATCTACCTAAAAGTTTCTTCAACATAAAACCTTTCTCTGCACATTTTCCCCCAGACTGCAGAAAACTTCATCTCGGTTTCACTACTGTCTGTTGGTTTATACATAAGAAGATGCTCAGGATATCATTTTTCAAGTGCCTTTGGGACCACATTCCACAAACTTCTATCTCATGTCACTGGGCACTTTTAAGAATTTGACCAACAGCTATGGCAGAGATATAAAACCCAAAGAAAGGCTGATAAAAGTACAATGAGATTTTCTGTGGTCAGATTTGATACAATACAGCTTCATTTAGCTAAGCTTACTCTTATCACCAGCACTTCAGGGCTCTTCAATAACCATTTGTCATCAAATTTTCCCTCTGCTTCTCCTCATCTAATTCCAAAGATTATTCTTTTAAAATGCAGAAAGACGAGCTTGGAGCTATCACTAGACAGATACACACACAATTATTTTTTTAACATAAAACGAACCAGATTCTTTACTCCTTGAAGTAGTTAGAAAGTTTTTGGCTATATAATAATGTATCCCTTCATGGTCCTGTGCAGAACTCCATCAAGGCAGTAGCACTGGTGCCCTTCACCTCCATTTCATACATTTCCATAAACACTACAGTATCCTTTACTTTTCATATTTGTCAACAACTCAAATATTTAAAATCAGGTGGGCATTCTCTGTGCTCTGCTCTGAGACTGCCCAAGCAGAGATTAGTTCCTGCACTCTGACAAGCTCACAGAACAACATGGCTCAAACCAGGGAACTTGCTCCCTCCTGAAATGTTCCACAACGGCCTCATTTCACAGCCCTGGAAAAGAGAACTATCATCTGCATTAATTTGTCCATGCAAATTCTTACCCCAGACGTCGGATTTAATGGAGAACTTGTTGTAGGCCAGGCTTTCTGGTGCAGTCCACTTGATGGGGAATTTTGCTCCGGCGTGGGCCGTGTAGGTGTCGCCCGTCATTAACCTGCTCAGGCCAAAGTCTGCCACCTTCACCAAGTGGTTCTCCCCTACAAGGCAGTTCCTGGCAGCAAGGTCCCTAAAAAGAAGACCAAAAATAGGCAATGAGAAAAGTCTTTACCACCTCCCTTTTAGCGATAGCAAGGAAGCCTGCTGTTCCCGAAGAAACCTGGGCCTGTGTGATTATTTTGATCCAAATATTACCCAGAAATTCTAGAGTTACATGCATACACACAAGAGGGAAAGTTATTTTCCATTCTGTCTTCGTGAGACTGTCATCCGAACTTTTTTTTTTTCTTCTAATTTGAAGTGAGAGCTTCAAGAAGCCCCCTCACTTTCAATAAAAGCTGCCACCCTCAGGATAAAAATATTTCAAAGAAATGTCAGTGCTCAAGTTATCAATAGCTGGGGATGAGCACTGAATAAACTGAGTTTCAATTCCTCACTTCTTGCCCACCTCTGTAGCGCTTCAGTCACCCCAGCCAACACCAGTCACTCTCCAGAACTCCTTTTCCAGTCCTTGCTTAAGCACCAGGATGAGCTTCCCAGCCCTGCTCTTTCTCCTCCCAGGTGTACCATCTTTTACAATACAACTTGTTCAAAACCAGCATTTGGCCTTTGCAAACCTGCAGGAGCCTCTGCTATCAGTGCTGGCATTTTCAAAGGACTGGGCAATAAGCAGATTTAACTTTTTCTCTGCATTTTTACCACCACTGGCTCCATCCTGGCAGGTGAGAGACGTGCATGTTGCATTTGGCACTCCCCTGGCTTGTACACGCTGTTTGCATCCTTGGAAATGCTTCAGGATAAAAATGTAAAGCACACAAGGAAATTTCTCCTAATATTAGGTTTTGTTAGAAACACTTTTCCAGATTATGTCACGTTGAACTAAAAATTAATTGTACCAGGAAGCTCTTGTGAGATCTTTAGATATGAGGCAGACACTGCTGTTTCTGTTGCTTGTTCTGCTCAATCAGAATAAATTAAAAAACAGAAAAAAGCACATCTTACTAGATGCCCATTTAAATTTCACAGTGTTTTTGAATGTACCTTCTTATCAATGCTGATTACTACAATGTGTATCTAAATAAAAGCTCCTCTCCATAATCAAATTCCTCCTCCTTCCTGATTCATTAAATGAGGTCAGAGCACAGCATTTCAGTCCATGGATGTGAATTGTGACAACACTTTTCAAATAATTGGGTAGGTGGTTATGGGGGTGGCTGATAAGGAAAAACGTTACTATTTATTTTAGATAAATGGGTCATCAGAAGTAAGAGGAAATTAAATGAATGGCAGAGAAGACAAATGAGATTCACACAAAGGCGTTTTTAAAGTTTACTTCCTGCAGGCTGAAGGGACAAAATCCTTTCAACAGAGCAAATCAAAGGCTGGAAATTTTAATTGGCAGCATCACTGTTCAATTTATCGACTGATAGCAGCATTTAACCAGGCCTTTCAAGCAGCAAAGGCAACTCATGTCTTAGCAGAGCACCTAGAACTTTACACACGATCTTCATATTTGTCTCTATGAAAAAAAACACGTGCTAATTCCATATTCCAGTTAATTGGGCAGGAAAGGTCACGCTACGACAACGAGAGCATCTTGTACAAAGCTCAGCCACTCTCGAGCCCTGGCGCAGGACATGTCATTACATTGCCAGGAGCCCATTTCTGCAGACAAGGAACGCAAAGCTCCAGCCATAATTGCAGCACACTTTAAAGGTCAGAGTCCCTGAGACTTTTAAGACAGCAGAGATGCTTATTAAAGTGAATACACAGTCTGGACAATAGCATGGAACAATCCTTGCAGTGGAAAACAAAGTGAACCAAACAGGCAAGAACAGGGGATGAGGCAGTGCTCAGAGGGTGATTCTGCTGCGGGCACCTGCACACATCCAGCATCTCCAACTGCAGCTGGTTTGAAAGACTGTTGGAAACAAGGAAGTGACTTATCTGGTCCATTAAAAGTCCATTACTTTGGGCTTAAATTTACATATAAGGCCTTGCCCAAAATATGTAAGTACCGATGTGTCTTTCACCTGCATCTACTTCAAAGGCAAAAGAAAAAACACTGAGAGAAAACCCATCCTTTGGACAGGTTAATAGACTGTGCCAGATTTGCACTAGTGTGTTAAATATATTACATCAATCAATGCTGTGATAGCCTGAAAGGGAGGAAAATACATCAAAGATTGTTCTGTGCTTGGAATTCAAGGGTGCTCACTGTCCTTCCTACCTGTGGATGAAGTTTTTCTTCTCCAGGTACTCCATGGCTGAGGAGATCTGAGTTGCCATGTAAAGCAGCACCACAGCATTCACCTCCTGCCTGTTACACTCCCGCAGGTAATCCAGCAGGTTCCCATATGTCATGAACTCTGTGATGATGTAGAAAGGAGGCTCCCGTGTGCACACCCCTGAGGAGCAACATAAAGTTGACAATGAATGTTGGAGAATATCAGTGAATGTTCAGGTTTCATCCTCGAAGGCAATTTGTACCTCCAGAAGGCAGAAAAATGGGGCTCGTGGAAAGAACGGACTCTGCTTGGAAGTGGTTAATAGAGAGGTTTAATTTTCTGCTTCAGGCTCTGGCAAATTAAACATTAGGGAGACGAGATCATTAAAAATCATGTATTAGTGGTACAAATTGTGAATTTTGCCAGACAATAAGTGTCTGTATTTAAAGCCTTGGTATGGTAAGCAGCTTATCTGCTCCTTAACATCCATATCACTGCACAAGGGTTTAGTTCAAATCCCTCTGCTTGGTATTTATCACTTACCTAATAATTGCACCAAGTTCGGATGCTTGATCTCCTTCATTACTGCGGCTTCTTTCAAGAACTCTTCCACCTCCATGGTATCCTCCTGCAGAACAATGGCAAAGCTTTGGCAAAGGAAGTGTACACAAAGGAGGAACAGATTTTTGTATGAGGACACAAAAAGAACTGCAAACTGACAACGTAAGCCACAGTTCTCACACAATAATTTTTCCCTGTAGCCACAACACAAAGCCAGGGAATTACAAACATTATTTTTTTGTATGATTTTAAAAATACATATTTTTGTCATTTTCATACTAGCTGAGCTTTCTGGGGCAAGAAAATCCATATGCCTTTTGTGAAGGGTCTCACAGAACACTTGGGAGCTGAAAAGGAAAAACTAGCTTGTTCCTAACAGAAAAAAAAAAAAAGATAACATGAAATAAAAAGTATAGAAAAGGAACACGAATGAACATAAAAGAAAGGATACACCACAATCAAATGCTTGAGAGGCTGCTGAAAGGCAGGCCCTTGGGTTCACTGGGCAGGAACAAGAAATCCCCTCTCTCAGTCAGGGAGGCACGACCGATGGCAGCCACTGTGAGACTGAAAGCCTAAGGTTTCACAGATTCATTTCTGGCATTTAGAGCCTGACCCCATGACGTATCTGTTCTGGGCAGACGTGTCACTACCAATTTGCTGGGCTCCATAAAGTTATTTGGCACAGCACAAAACCAAGGAAGATACAATCTTGCTCAAAAGACATATTTTTCTGAAGCAGATACGCCCCAAAAGGCCGGAAGGTCATTTCAAAGTGGTGCAAAAATACAGATCTATTCCTAAAGCAATGTTTCTTTCTATATCCATATTTTTTTCTATGATGGATTAATGTTGACAGGCTACATGGACAAAGTGTTTTAGGGAAGGATTGGAAAGGATTTACTGCTGCTGGTGAGAACGATAACAGTGGGCTGCCACTGTGAGATCCAGCCAGCTCCCTGCTCTGCACTTAGCACTGAGAACATTTTTCCAACACTTCCATTCAATCATTTACTATTCATTGCCAATTAGCTTGATTGACAGCTGCGATTTGCTCAACACACTGTCAAAACTAATAGTCCAAAGGTCCTTGTGAGCAGAACCTTAAACTGTTCTTTTTGGCAAAGGAAACTGGGTTAATAATCCAGGTTGCAAAATTATCCTAAATATGCCTTTGTCTTCTTCATGCTACACAAACCTTGGACAGTTTGTCCTTTGCATAGCTGCTCCACAGTTTGAAAATTCTTACCTCTCAGTGACCATATTAATAGGAAGGACACATACAGAGAACGACTGTAGCAATGACCTCTCTGAAAACCTGATCTCGTGGAAAGGACCAAGCTTTAACTGGCTCCCAGCTCCCACTATACCAAACTGTGGCAGAAATAAAACAGTTCTGGCTGTCCAGCATTTTCCTAGCACAGCACAGGGCCGTGCCATAGCATTAAGGGACACCAGGGTTACATGCTGCCTAATTTAAAACACAGGCTTCTCTGCCAGGGAAAAAAATAAAGGAGAGAGGAAAAAAAAACCCCACGAAAGAAAAAACAGAGGCAGTCCTATGGGCAGCAGAGCCGAGGTGAGCAGTAAGAAATGTGCTGAGCTGACCAGCTCACAGCAGCTCAGCCATTAAATAGCCCTCAGGAGAACCAGCTGTGGCCAGAGTCACGACTGGCTGCACTTGGTCCAGTGCAGGTCACAGCAGCCACTGCCTTGTGCTCCTGGTCAATTTGGGGGTCAAAAAACAACTTCAGAGCATGTCCTGTTATACCAGCCCCTGATAAATAATGTGTCCTGTGCAACTCACAGAGCTGCCAGAGGTGGATTTTAACAGGCAACATCTCATAACCAAAACGTGGTCTTGCCCTCTCCACTTAAACACTGAGGAACAGCGTGTGCTGCTTCAATCGCTTCTTCTCCAGTTCTGTGCCAGCCATGAGCTATCTTTAGACACTTGACAGAAAACTGAACAACAAATGGCTGTTCATAAGCATCATTATTCAAAAAGATGCTGGAAGGACTTTTCTCCTCCTCTCTCTTTTAGTCTTTGCTCTCCTTTATCTTTCTTATAGAAATATCTGAGGTAGATGGGGAAGGAGCAAGAAGAATCATACAAAGTTTTGAAAAACATTCTCTCAAAGGAAAATAAAATGAGTCATCTGAAGATTTGGGCTGGAGCTGCAAAAGGCTTGTTTTTCCCAGTAGAACTAGGATATAAATGAGATTTTAAAATGTTTCCCAAAACTTTGAAGAAAGCTATAATCCCACCTGTCAGGCAGTAGACTAATGGATTTAAAGAAGGTGGATTATAAATATGCTTTTAAGGATGGTTTTAGCGTGCATAATTGCAGGTTGAAGTGTTTCTCAACTCTCTTCTTGGTTGTTCTTACACTCCCCAGTGGAACATGCTGCTCCATACTACATTATGAACCACTTTTAGTCATGTTTCATTAAATATTTATTTATTTGAAACAGCCATGGTCTGTATTAAGGTTTCTCCTTTGCACAAACAGATTTGATGGGATAACATGCTATTTGTCTTTATTGATGTGTTTTAGGGAGAAGAGAATAAAAAGCAACAGCTTCAGTTTGGAGCAAGATGGGAAATCTGAAAGCATCAGGAATCCTCACACTGCAACCAGCAGCAGGAAGATGTTACTGCAAGCCGTGCTCCAGGGAAGAGCTGAGCTCTCCTCAGTATGAGCAGGTGCTTTGCTGAACCTGGTCACATCCCAGCTCACCTGCACCGCAGCGCTCCGAGCGATCCCGAGCAGGGACAACACTAGATGTCACTCGCTCCCTGTGCAAGCGGCACTTGGACTCCCCCGCTGGGAGCAGCAGCAGGAACCTCCAGAGTACAGAAAAGGCCAAAATGAAAATACTTTCTGCAGCCATGGCAACCCAGAAGTACTGAGGCAGCTGCTGCTCGGAGAGCAAGGAAGAAATATTTTCCCCAAATCAAGAAAAGGTTCTTCCCCTGACACTGAAGCATCTACAGAGTTCTCTCCACTTCTAAATTTCCATTGCAGAAAAACCAAAAAGAAACAAACGAAACCCTTGGTTCTGTTTGTTTCTGCAAGACCAAACCATGTCCCCATTTGAGGAGAGAGAACATGGTGTCGAGTTCGCATAAACTCCTATTAAGCAATCAAATGCAATGTGTGCAGATGGTGCCAGAAGATCTCAAGACAGTTTTATAAACATAGATGAATTAGCAACGACCTTATGAACTCACAGAGCACTATTTGCATTTCAAGAGACAAGGAAACCAAGACGCAGAAATCAGGGAGCAGAGCCAGAAACAGAACTGATTATCCAGTTCTTCATTAAAGTCACTTATGAATTTTAATATACCTTAGCTTGCATACCATTTTTCTCCTCTTGTGTCTTTTGATAAGAAGGAGCTGTGAACAGTTGTTTAAGATTTCCAGGTACACAGGGAGCTTGTCTTTTGGGAAAGACACCACATAAGACAGAAAATCAAAACACGTAAAGCCTCCCTGAAGCACAGCTTTTGAATTTTATGTTGACTGACTCACAATCCAGAGTTTTCCTTAATACACCAGCTTGTGCTGGTGTGTTCATCCCTGAACAGCTCACCTTTACCACACCCTGAACGCGAGACACAGCAGCATTATTTACTTTTCTAAGGTTTCATCCATTCTCCAGTAAAAATTGTGCTGTTAACATCCTCTTTTGTGTAGATAGGAGTGTTATAGGTATCACATAAACCATAAGACGATCAAGCTCTTTTAAAAATCGTCTATTTGCAGTCTACAGCACCCAGAGGGCGGGCCGCCATCAACACAAATACCTAACTAGAACTGAGGCCAGGCAGCCAGGCTGAACTTGCTCCCAGCTGAATGGGGAATGCTCCGAGATTGAGTCCTACCTTGAGAGTCTTCACGGCCACTGTCAGGTTGTACTTCTTCCAGACTCCTTCATACACCTCTCCATACTGGCCTCCACCCAGCTTGTGCTTCATGGTGATGTCGGTGCGCTCGATCTCCCACTTGTCATAGTTGGGGGACACGCCGTAGATCGTGGGCTTGTTGCGCTTGGGCGCCGGGTAGTGCAGCGTGGTGATGAGCCCATCTGCCACGGTGGAATGGTGATGGACCAGCTCTGCCAAGGTGTTGAAGCGGCTCTCTGAAGACACATAGAGCTGGGAACCAAAGGGGAAGGGAAAAGCTCGTTGGGTAATGCCCCTTGGAGAACTCGTACACAGGATCTCAATGATAAAATTATGAAAGTAAAGCGTGGTGTTGCTTCTGCTTGAGCCATGGAACTGTGAGCTCCACAAGCTCTGTAACCAGCTCCAGAGCCCAGAACAATCAATGCTTACATGGGAAAGGCATGGATTCAGGAGAAAATACATGCACTTTGCCAAAACAAGAGGGCAGAAGTGGCTGCAAATAGCACTAGACTGGCATGCTGTTGCTTGAGACGTCTTTTTCAGAAGCCTGGTCAGTGGGACATTTCCTGGAAAGTATGGGAGGGGTGCCCGCCTCAGTGTCTCGAATTCACTATTACTATTTGTGTTACAACATTTTCACCTGCCTAAATTCTCCTTGAAGCATCACTAGCAAATCAGAGTTTTCCCTGCTTTAGGCCTGAGCTTCTGCAGAGGTTTAGCATGAAGTCAGGAGCTGGTCTGCTCCATCCCTGTGATGGGCACTGATCGATAGCACAGAGGGAAAATCATTATCACTGAATGAAAACCTGCTGCGAGCCATGATAACCCATATTTGTTACCTTCTTAACATTTATACAGAAGATCCATTTTAAGCCTAAAATCCTGCTAAAGATAATGGACAACTGACTCCCTCCCACCAGAGCTGTGTGTTTCCAGTTTTCATCTTCAAGCCCAGTCTTCGGCAAAGTGAAAAAAGCTAGAAATTTATTATTTGAAAAGTGCTGGTTACACCTGAAGGACAGGGAGAAATCTTTGTATCAACATGCATTTTTGCATTGTAGTCTAGCCTACAACACAGAAGATGGAAGAGCTCCATTTCTCACAAAGGATCAAGGTTTGGCAAGGGACAAGCTTGCAGGAAGAGCAGCACCATGTCAGGCCACCCGAATTCCTGTCCAGTCCCCACACGAGTCCTACTGCTCACATCACATGCCAACAGCTATGATCAAACTTCTCAAATGCTTCTGACACGCTGGATGTACACTCAACAGTTTCTGCATTTGCAGTGGCCATCTGTTTGGGATTTCAGGAGGTTGGCAAGTTGATATGGCTGCCAAGCATCTAAAAATCCCAGACTTAGGGTCAAATTTTGCTTCTTCCACCTAGACAGAATTTTTGGATGGAAAAAGAAAATGCATCTTTGAAGCTCCAGCAATAAGAGAATATGACCAACAAAAAAGGGAGCTGCATTTGCAAGAGAAAAAACGTTTGCAGGAAGGGACAAAACCACCCTCAAACTTGACTAAAGTCTTTTTAATGGATACTGGAAAATAATGGGGAGCATGTTCACAACTCTCTACCAAAATGAATCAGATATTCTTTTGGTAAAGTAACTGGACCAAATCTCATTTCAACACTATGGCTAAAAAAACCCCTCAAACAAAAAAAAACTCTACAAAAACCTACAACACTTTTCATGATTGAACAGGTGAAATCACCTTAAAACCACATGTTCTCAGAACAGAAAAGTGACAACATAAGAGGCTGTTACAGCTGCTTGGTGTGAGTGACCAAGCATTAGCCAGTACAACCACAATTCAAAACAAGCCATGCCTGTTTGGGAACGACTTGAAGTACTTGCAGTGGTATGAGCAGTTCCCGTGTTACACTGAGAATTAAAATCTAAAAATATGGATGTAGAATAAGCTGAGCTCCAGGATTACTTGGGAGTATTAGAGAGGCATGGAGAAGGAAGCTCCCCCATGGTTTTATGACAACTTATATCTTAGGAAAATTAGAGATATCTGTATTTAATGTGACAGATTGTATGATCCTGTTACAGAAGGAGAAAGAAGCTAAATAAATGGCCAAAGATTTCAGAGAAAACTTGTAGCAGGATGAGGACAGAACAGGACTGCCCTGTCCAGTCCACAAAGGCAACACTCCATGCCTTAACACTCATTAAGTTTTCCATTTACATTAAGATAAACTTCCACTAGTAAACACATTTACTCTGTAAGCAGGTTTTTTCTAACCTCACGCTGATGACACCCAACAAGAAAACCATGTGGTGCTACTGACTTGTGCTCTCACAGAGGTGACAGACCCAGCATCTGAGTTTTGTAGGAACTCAAGTTTGCTTCCTGGCTATGTTGTTGAGACATTACTTGGTCAATTTTTGTGTATCAAAGAAACCATAAACACCAGACCTGTTCAAAGGGGTTCTGCTTGCACAAATGGTCTGCTCATCTGCACTTCTGCCAGCAGACCACATCTCCCTTTCCTGGCTGGAGTATTTTATACAGGTGGTTAAACTGGCCCATGCTAACCTCAGCATATCCTGAATCCAATGGCACTCCCACTCAGCAGACAAAACTGAACATCCACACCAAAAAAATCCATGAAGGTTCAAGTCTGCATCCAATTCAGCCACTGGAGGATCCAAGAGACTCAAGCAGGACCCCAATCCTGCTTCCTTCCTGCTGAGGGCAGCAGGATTTGAAAAACTGGCTGGACAAGGCTGTTTATTCAGTTGGGTTACTCAACAGGAGGTTTTCCCTCAAGTAGTATCAAGTCAGGAAAACCAAGGCCTCTGTACCACGGAAGTGGTTTACCAGATGACTGGCTGCAGTGTGCCAGCCAAATCAAGAAAGGTCACTTTTAATACCTTCCTTAAAAAAACCCCGACCAACAAAACAAAACATTTGAGGGTGGTCCAGAAAAATATGATCCATTAAATTGGGAAATAAAGAAAAAATTCCCAGAGGAACTTTTTTTAAAGTTATTGAAGGCCAATGCATTCAGTATCATTTGTACTAAAATTAAGATGTACAGACCTCTGATCTCTCTAGTCCCTCCAATTTTCCCCCAGCAAAAAGCCTGGGTAAGGCTTTGCAATGCAGAACACACCACCATGCTGAGCAGCAGCTGCTCCACATGTTCCCCTAATGCCTCTTTCTCCCAAAGCATGTTCTGTCAGGCACAGGATATGATCCCACCAAAGCCATTCATCCTTACTGCAGCACTGGGAGATATTAAATTCCCTGGACAGGCTGACTAATGATACAGCAGGCTGGGAGGGCCCCAGGTGCTCAAGGCAGTGAGGGGAAGAGCTTTCCTCCATCACGGCCACGATCTGCTGTGAAGCCGGTAATAAACAGAGAGCGACACGAGCAGCTCAGAGCAGGACCTGCTCCAGCAGCCTCCATTCCACAGAGGGACAAACAGGGATATCGGCTCTTTCTCTTCCCAGCTCCTCAGCTTTGACAGCCAGCTGCTGGAAGAGCACAGTGTCCCCAGCCCAGCAGCACATCTGCCGCTAAGATGTCGCAATTCACTGCCCAGCTCGTTAACGCAAATTGAAAGTGATGAGTTTTAACACACCAGGCTGCAAACTGCAGCACATGATGCATGGACATGGCAAACTGCCCCTTCTGCAGGGATGCTGGCACTTGGCAAAGCATCAGGACTACCTGATGGCTACCTCTCTGCTCCATCCTGCAACGCCCAAAAGCCACAGGTCTCGGTCACTGCTTCTGCTAAGTTTTGTATTTCCAACTACCATGAGCTGCAGATCTGCTTTATTGAATTGTTCCAACCTGCACTTTTTCTCAAAAACACCAACGCAAGCAACTTTGTGGAAAATGAACAGTTAACCTGAATGGATTACTGGAGCTCTGCAAAACTGTTTTTCTGGGATAAAAACAGCTCTGCTGGGATGAAAGCCTTCATATGCCAAACTCTATTACAGCTCAAATGGAGAACATGTGCTATCTCCTCATGGACACATGCTTACTTACACCAACCCAAGGAGTCTTTGGTTCAAAATGTTCACATATGAACACTGCTCATCTGCCAGCATCTATGGGAATAGAAGGAATATCCACTACAGAGACAGAAGGAGGAATAATATTCCAGACTGCCATGTAGTCCTTCAAGTATGCTGCATGTCAGCACTTCACAGAGCTGATGCTGACCACAGAGAGTGTCTACATGGGAGGGAGAAGGAAGAATCAAAATGCCGTAAATTGGAAATATGTCTTAAATAACATGGTCAGAATTGTCTCAATTACAACCCATTTGCTAAAGCAGACAAAAAGTATTTCATCACTGAATAAAATCTGGTTATCTTATTGGAGGTTTTAGAGTGCTGAGTCTGATAAGTAGGAAACACGGTGTACTGGTTCCCTGTATTTTCATACTAAAGGTTTTGCTGTCAGTATTGCTGTAAGAAGAGTAAAGCTCTCACAGGACAAAGGAAAATTGGGCACAGTGGGCTGCTACTAGATTACTTTTGTTTTTTTTTTCTTTTGAATAAATTTAATGGCACAGAATCTGTCATCTATTAGATGCTGGCAGGAAGAGCCTCAGCAGCCATGCTCCAGACTCACACTTCAACTTCTGCACAGGATCTAAAGAGACACTGCTTAAAATAGATTTGTTAAAAAACAACATTTTCCAAAATCCAATGCCAGCAATGTATCCATGAAATTAAAACAAAGATCTGTGGAAAACTACACTTTTATGCTAACATTTCTCTGCAGCATCCACAAAGCACAGCATTGCAACACTGCTACAGCACACAACAATCTAGGGAAAAAATGAAGGAACTGGGGACAAAGCCCATATAAAAGTGAAAGTGCCTACCCGTCTCCAATGATCACGCTGAAATACTGTAGAGAAATCAAAACAGTAGTTAAAAATACTGCAGAATACCTCAGAAAGCATTCTGTCCCTAATATTTATAGGATTATCAGCAACAGGCGCTGACTTTTCTGATTTGACAAACAGATTATCTTTTGAACATAAGGGACAAGAATTCTCAGAATCTCTTATTAACGATCGATTAGATTCTGCTCTGATCTAACTCTACTGTTTTCTCCCTTAAAGTGTTTCCCTGCTGATCTGTATTACACAGTCTGCCGAAGGAATAAAACTGTTTTGTCCCCGCCATGTCAGAATCACACAGTTTACTGTAACTACAGATGATGAACCCCGTGACCAGAGCTCAGAAGTGCTCGGCTCAATTGCCACTGCTCCACCTCGCGCAGACCAAGTATCCCAGCAAGGTTCGCGCAGCCTGGAGCCTACCTTGCCGTCGGAGGCGGTGTTGATCCTGTAGTGGTAGACCCTCCCCTCGTAGCGCAGGGAGATGGATCTCTGGCCGGGGCTGCTCTCGCTCTCCCGCACCAGGAAGCTGCCGTTGATGCCGCTGCTCAGCAGGTACTCGGCGGCGTTGCGGGACACCGGCCCGTGGTACCAGGAGTGCTTCTCCAAGCTGTTCACCGGGGTGATGTAGTTGCTGGGGACCCAGCCCTGCCCGTTCTTGGTCTGAGCCTCGCACCACTCCCCATTGTGATTGTAGCCCAGCACACGGAGCTTTTCACCTTGGGGGAAAGAAAATGTATTTAGACATGGCAAGCCCAGGAGCTGAGGACAAAGATAAGTTCTCTCTGCCTAACAGATCATTAAATAATCTCCTATAAGAATAGGTATCTGACTCAGCAGGGAGCATGTGTTTCTCTTCAAGCTTGAGTGGACCTCTCCAAGCCAAATAAAGCCACATGCTTCAGATTTTTAGGCTCTCCTGCAGTTCTGCACCAGCTCCAATACTGCTCGAGTTTAAAAAATGAATCCAGCAAATTTTATTTAAACTGAGTTGGCTTGTTGGAGCTAGGGAAGAACTGGAGTGGATAAAGAATAAAAAAATCATTTCAATTAGGAAGGTAAGTAGATGTGACTTGGAGTACATACAGTGTTTTCTTACTCAATCCTTCTGGTCCTTGTATCTGTACAGTCATTTTTCAGGGACTGTGTTTTGGAGAACTGTGAAAATAAGAGGCCAGCCTCCAAAATCAGCTTAGTTTAATTTCTCAGTTCAAAGTCTTGCTCCTAATGGAGACTTTAGTTTTGACAAACAGTTTCTTGCCCAATGCAATAAAAAAAGACAGTTATAACCTTTAAAAAGGTCATGACTTTGTGAAATATTTGTATTTGTTTAAGATGATTTCCCACAGTAAAAAAAAATCCACAGGGTTTGGTGTAAAACTTAATTATTTCACAGCGACTTTCCTTCCTACACCTTCTCCCATACTCCCAGTGGAATTCTGGCCAGTGACCTTACCTTTAGTTATGCTGAGAGTGTTGTCCCCACTTGCTACAAAATCATACAGTGCAACAAAGAGATGGGGGTCATTTTCACTAGGGCAGGAGAGAAGGTTTTCCTTGGAGTTCCAGCGAGCTGCTTCACTCAGACCCTGCGGCTCAAAGTCTGACACTACCGGTCTCTGAAGGGCTTCTGGAGGAGAAAGAGGGAGAGAAAGGAAAAAGCAGGTTCATTTTGGCTGATAAAAGCCATCTGGCCAACCCACGCACTCTGACTTTCTAAGTTGCATTGTTTCATGACACGTGTGCTCCTCGTGCGTCAGAGGACAGATATGGACAGTGCCTTAATGCAGATCTCCTGCCACATAGGCAGGACACTCTCATTCCAGAGCCGTTCCCAGCCTTCCCAGAGCCCCCAGCTCCTGCCTCTCAGGAAATGCAGGAAAGGAAAAGCCCTTCTCCATCCCTCCAGTAAATGCAGCTCACGTAGGCTGTTTGCTGCCTGTAAATCCTTTGGCTCATACCTAACTGCTGAAATGGTTAGATTTGAAAACAAACCCAGGACCTTTAAAAGCTAAATCCCTTAATTATCCTATAAATGAAATGGCCAGAACCTGCAGCAAATGGAGCCAAGCAGGGCAAGACTTATAAGACATGGTATTTAAGGAGGAGTTAGGTCTTTCTGTTCTTGACTGTATTTTTAATAATTGCTCTTCTCATTTGAGGACAAGGCTTGTTTGTTGCCCTCTCTCCTGCCTATCACTCTCAAACCAGAGCAGTGTTGAGCACACTTCTGTATTTTTAGGAACCCTGAGACACCTCCAAAGACAGAGATTCCTGAAAACTGAGCTTTATAGGTGAGTAAAAACCAACCTCCAAAGCTTTTTGTACACCGCAGCACATTAGGCATATAATATTCAGTAAGTATCAGGCAAGTCCCAATACGTCAGGGGATTTTACTGCAGTTGTTTCTGCAAGTCCTTCACTTTGGAGCATGACTGTAGAGTTTGGAGCAGAAATGCTCCAGATAATTGTGCCCCCTCACTCTTTAACATGCTACCCCCAGATGTGCTGGCAGCGCCATGTCTGACTGTACTGGCACAGAGCCAGGACAATAAGTTGTGAAATTCTTGTATTTTGAAGGGTCACTCTCCATCTGGATGAGTTTGTTGAGCGAGGTCACAGTGTTGCACACAAACCATTGCGTCAGTGCGGCTCTGGGGACAGGAAGCACAGCACTGTCACAGCAGCCCCTTGCGCCATGGAACTGCCCTTCATTACACAGCATCAGCCCCCGTCTGCTGAACCCCTCCTCTGCACAGACATGGCTTTGGACAAAGAAATCTCATGCCAAGTGATCTCCTAGACTGTCAGGTCACCTGGGAGCACAGTACTCTTTTTATACCTGCAATACTCAGTAGCACTGTGCTGCCATACAGATGCAATCCCACCAAAACATGGTTTTAACACTACCGTTTGTTTGGCCTGGAAATTCAGTATAAGCTGTGCCAGTAAACCAGTGCAGAACTGATGCAACTGACACCAGAAAAGGCATGGAAGTTTAGTCTGGATGGGGACATGCCCAAAATACATTCCCAATGGGGAAATGCTAAAACAAAAATCCCCATCAACTCCCCAAAATCCAACCCTACAAATCCTAACAATACACATTATTTTCCAATATTATCTGTTACCTTTGATAGTGAAAGTGTGAATAGTATTGGTGGCCATTATGTACCCAAAGACAATCTGGCATCCTTGATGTGTTGGTCAGGTGACACTGGTAAAGGCTCTCTGGGTGGTTATTTATGTACATGAGTACTATTGTATTAGTTGGAAAATGTATATGATATATGTGAGCAAAATAGCAAATACAGACACTGCTGGGCCTGTTTTCCTAGCCAAACTGTAACTGTAGGGAGATATATTTCCATAGTGAATCCGAGTAGTTAAATAATTCCACTTTCTAAATGATTCCACAGTCAGAAGAAGTGGTAGTGTGTTGGGTGGTTATTTTAAAGCACCTCGACATCCTGGATTCCTCTTCATGTGTCCTGAAGGAGAATATATTTTAATAGCTTTGGTTTCCCTCAAGAGTGACAATGAGAGAAGATACAGAAAATCCACTTTCAGAAATTAAGCTCTAATCATTTTACCATGAAAACGCTTTGATCCTGTCAAGCCCATTAAGCTCCCTTATCAAACACAGGGCACTGCAGTGACGGGAGATACTCCAAGGAGTTAAGCCATCAGTGAACACCTGGAACAGACAGACAGCAGAGCTGCAAAGGGCAGACACAACCTGAGCAAGCAGTGATGCTGTGATGCTCTCCCCCAAACATGGGACAAATCGGCACTTGCAGCTCCGTGGGATGGACCGTAACCTCTGTTAGGAAGGAAAATGCCTCCCACATGGGGCACTGATTCGACAGGAAGGCAGGAAATCCAAGGCAGGCTCCCCTCCAACTCCAGCATGATTGCAGCCCAGCAGAGGATGGCTCAAGCACAGACAGGGATGGGGATGTGGGAGCAAAGCCAAGCGGTCTGCAAGAATCCCTCCCTCGTGCCCAGGCCATGGCGAGGCTGGGACTGACTCATTACACACGGATGCCAAGGTATGTGCTTCGATTCAGCTGTGAGACAACACCGTGCCAGCCGCCAACAACACCCACGAGCTGCGGTACGGGAGTCGGGGAAGGCTGGTTTTGCTCGATGACATTCCTACAGACACTGACTCAGTGCTAATGCCTGCAAAACCAAGGACCAGCAAGAGCAAGGGCTGTTAAACACACACACACGAGGATTTGCTAAGCTGGAAAATCACACCGGTCTCCCAGTGAAATCAGAGGATGCTCATACCCTCTCTCTCCCAGTTTGACCCTCCTGTACAGCCCAGGCACCCCAACAGAGGTGCAGGCTGTGTGTGAATGTGCTGTGCAGGAGAGCACGATGGGGAGATGCCAGACACAACTCTTGGGCTGAGTGGAGCTGGTTTTTCCAGAACACAGGAACCCCAAGTTAAGAGCTGGGGAGGGGAAGGTGGTGAATGAAGCTTGAAGAGTGTCCATAAAGGGAGGATGAGGCCCTGAGTCAACACAGAGAAGAGCATAAAGGAAAGAGCAGAATTGTGGTGACCCGAGTGTAGCAGAAGCTTGATAGACCGTGACAAAACACACTTTAAAAGGTCTGGGCCCCAAGAGGAGACTGTCAGCAGACTGAGGACACAAAACCATGAAGCGAGAGAAGCAGACAGGACATGTCCATCTGGGAGCCACGTACAGCCGGCTGTCAGCAGCGTTTATCCCTCTGAGCGATTCTCCAGCAAATCTGCCCAGACATTCCAGTCCTTCAGAGCAGGAATTAGACATTGCTGTTCCTACATATTGAGGGTCTTTTTCAACACACAGCTTCTTCACCTCCTACTGCTGGTTTTAACTACAGTTTTACAGCACTGCTGAGATCTTCAGTGGGCCAGATTCCTCCTCATAAATCAGCCTGGCTGCTGTACCTACAGGAGGCCATCCTGGCACGCTGATGGGACAGGAAGCGAGCGTAATTCAATCTGTTATCGCTGCGCTGTCGTTCCTTCCACACATCCACTTTGTCTTGTGCTGCATCCCAGCAAGGCTGCAATTTATTACTCTGATCATACCGTGCTCTGGATAACACCTGGGTTCCTGATAGGAGTCCTAAAGCTGCACTGTAATTCAGTTCTCCGCTAACATCAACTAAATGATGACTCTTAATTAAAGCAGGGCAGACTTTGAAATAAAACAACAGCAGCTTGTATTTTGAGGCATTAAGAATGTCATCATTTCCCCCCTAAATTAAGTTTTTAACAGAAGGTATTTATGCTTGCACACTAAAATGTTTCAGACGTGTAACTATCTCCTGCTCATTACTGTTCATACAAAGCCATGAATCATTGTTAGGGGCTGTGTGAGAACTTCTCAGATATGAACAATTCTGGTCTAGATCAACGCAAGCAAATTTCCTTTACAATGTAAGGGAAGGGTTGGAAAACAGGCAGGAGCACAGAATTACACTTGGCTCCTCCATAAGCTGACTGTGAGGCAGTCCCAAGGGAAGGAGAAGACCTCCTGTCTCCCTACAAACAAACATCCTGTGGGCTTACAAACTGTGCTGGCATTTTTTCCACAAGGTTTGTGGAGCAAGGGGGTGCAGAATCCATCTAGTAATCTCTTTGGAGGCACAGCACATGCCACCCAAGCCTTCTCCTTTCCCTACATTCCCTCTACTCTTCCCCTGGAAGAAATTATAAATGGCAGAATAGCAATGCAGATTTAACACTTCTAAATGTTTAGACTCTGAGCACACATAATAGAGCAGCTGCCTCTCTGTTTCAGTATTTTTCCTTAGTGGCCCTCACAGATTCCCTATGCCTGATGGAACATGGACTTAAATACAAAATTGAAGAACCTTAAACCAGATCTTTCCAAAAAGAAGGAAGGATTAATGTTTTATTTCAGACTCATCCCTCTAGTGAGATCAACCTCAGCCTCTCCCGTTACCCACTGCATAGCCCAGACCACAGATCCTTCTGCAAAAATGGCAACTGCTGGTTTTCCTGCCCTTGGCTGATATTTGGAAAGTCCACCTTCTTAGAAACAGCATGAGGATAAATAGCACTTTTTAAACATTTGGTATTTATACACAAAGATGAAGCAGTGCAGAAATTGATCCAGCCCCACTCCTCTGAGATGGGCCAGTCTCCCCAGCTGTGCTGCCCTATTTCCCCTGCCAGCGAGGCACACCAGGAATCTCCAGTGCTCCAAATACTGAACACCAAGACTGCTGAATGCCAGTATGAGAACAAGGGCACCCATGGCTCCTGCTGCATTGTCCAGGCTCAAACAGACCCTCACAGTCAACTGCAGTGTTGGATCTTGTCTTAGCACCCCTAGTGATGCGGCATCTCCCATTCCTCCATGAGATGATTCCATAATTTCGGGGCTTTTCCTGGTGCTTTTGTTTTGTTGGTTTGTTTATGGGTTGTTTTGTTGAGTTTTTCTTCAGGTTCACTCTTACACAGACCTGTAGGTTCTACCTGAGCTCATTCAGAGAGTTTATTCCATTTATAACCCCCTAGTGACATGGCAAATCATCTTTCTCCAGCCACCTAATCACAGCTGTAGATGGATGGAGTGGAACAGTGGGTACGGCAGAAATTTGAACTTTACTCCCAAATCTGCCACGAAGTTCTGCCTGACCTTAGACAATAACCTCTGGAAGGGGGAAGAGTAACTAGATTCAACTGAACTTCAATGACGCTTCAATATTTCTGACAACTTCACTTTTACAGCTTCTGGTTTTGTTTCCTTACTGAAGGAGCAGAAGTAGGGAAGTCAGCCTGATTCTGAGCCCTGAGCAGGGAAAGCACCAAGCAACAATCATCAAGATTTACTGTTATATTCCCTTGTTTTACTAAGCAGCCCCACAGACTGCTCAGGGAAGGACTGACATATCTGTGGATGATCTGTTTTAGGTCTGAAAACAGTTACAACTTTTCCTGTGAAATGATAATCCTTTTCCTCGCCACATCCGATGGGAAACTGTAGTAAGCACCATCAACCAGATTTTTAAACAACGCTGGGACAAATAAGAACCACTGGAACAAGCACATAACTAAGAAGCCACTACAAAGCCAGAAATGTGGATAAGAGCAAGAACTCTACTGAGAGGTGGTAGATGAGAGCCCATGAGGTGAGGAGCAGAAAATAGGCAAGGAAGAGAGGAAACAAACAGAAGGGAGGCAGCAACTCCAGGTTAATGCATTTGCTCTCCCTAACAGTGTGATCAAAGCCCTGCCCGCTGATCCCAGTGACACTGGGGCAGATGAGTCACCATGCTGCCAATTTAGGTCTGGCTTAATACGTGCCCAAATGCATTACAAAAATCCCTCTCCAGGAACAGGGCAATGGGTACAGGCTGCCGCTCTCCCCCAGGCTTTAGCTGTAACAAGACACACTAAAAGAAATAAATTAGGAAAAGAAAAAAAAAGAAAGAAAAAAAAAAAAAGGAAAAGAAAAAAAAAAAGTCTGATAGTGTACAGGACAGGAGTCTTTTCAGTTAGAAAACAAAGGACTTTACTAGTGTACCTGAAATATTTTTTTTTTTAACTTCACAGAGACTACTGACAGGTTTTAAACAAGGCTTCTGCCTTTCAGTGGTAGAGCCATGCCCAAAAAGGCAGCAAGACTATTTCAGCCCCTATTTGGGACATGGACATGTTCTGTTTTCCTGATCAGATTGGCAGCAGTACTCACTGTGCCTCTTCCCTTCTACTCTTTACCCTTTCTTGGTGTGAAGTGGGTGAGGAATTATTCACGTCGGCAAAGGCAGAAAGGAGAAAGCAGATGACAGAAATTCAAATCTGTCACATTTTAAAATAATATTTACTAGTAGGAATAGAAATGAGGGCAAAGAAATGCCCAGCTCAAACATCAATATGCAAACTCAGTCATTGTTAGAAGAAGTTTGAACTTGTTTTTGATCAATTTAAGAGAAGATTTCAGCTTCTTCAGGGAGCAGGACAGTCTGTCCTTGCACAGCAGCACACGGCCATGGGCCACAGCACCTGCCAGCCCTCCACACCACACACAGAGCATCTCCAAACAACCCTCGTTCCTGCAAACTAACAGAGCATAAAAGCCTTGCAGAGGGGACCACCATGAAAAGAAAACCACATTTCTGATTACTTGGTCAAAGGACAGGTACACCTGCACATGTGCCTGACACCAAATCAGCCTTACAGCAAATCCAGATTCAGTACTGTATTCTCAAAAAGTGTGTTTAAAAATACAACAAATAGACTTGATTTTGTTAAATCCTGTGCTATTCATCAACCAAGAACTGAATGATTTCTGTTAACATATGAATACAAAAATAAGGAATTAAGTGAAGTTTCATCTATCCTCCTGGCTGCAACTGGTTTTCCAACCACCTAATGGACCTTTCAGCCTTTAAGCAGCTATGTTTAGGGTTCCCTAATCTATTATAGTAAATTTCAGCTTTCCATACAACTAAAAACAACTGCAGAGTTAAATCCTCCAATGATATCACCATCATCTCACTAATTCTTTCAGAAGCTTCACAGAGGCTGAGGGATGTGCATGGAAATGGACTGGCCATCACAGGCTGTTCACAGGGATCCAGGAGCAATGATCTGAAGTTTCTGACCTTTGACACAACCCTGCTCCCTTCTCATGATCTGCCAAGCTTAAAATAACAAATCCATATGTAAAAACTTGTTACATTCTTAAGGGCAACACAAGCAAATGGATTTCACTTGTGCTCTTGGAATTCAAGAGTTTGGGACAAGCCACCACCATTCTTTTGGAGGAGTCCTCAACAATGATTTCAACCTCACAGTAATGTTTATAAGAAAGTTGCCCAGGGATACATTCAGCTTTAGAAAGGAGTAACAGAAAATGCTGCTTTTTTAAACTTCTTTTTGCTCAGATGAGTATCTCACCCTGCTCTCCAGGAGCTCCCCAGTCAATTATGGGAGTTCTGGGCTGCCCATGTCCCAGCTCCCACATTAAGGTTGCAGCTGCCACATTTGTACACCTTTAACATCCACTCTGACACTGGCTTTGGGTTTGCCCCACACTGAGCTGAGAAGTGAGACTGAGCTACCTTGAGAGATCGAGTAAAAGTTGTTTCAATGTGCATTTCCCATTCCATCATAAAAAAAACCAAAAATGCAACCACAGTCTCAGGGAAGCAGAAGGTGGAAATACTACAATATTAATTGTGTCCAACATTCTTAACTCATACTGCCTATACAGCCAAGTCAAACTATGCTCTAATCCTATTATGAAACTGCATTGCAAATTGGGGAGGGGAGGGGGGAGTGGTTGTGATGAACACAAAAGAGAAAACTTGCAAAAAGAGTCAAGGCAACACCCTTGTAACATCATCCTTCAGCATTCATTTCTGCAGAGGGAAATGAGGCCCCAGATGCTCTGCCTGTTCTCCCAGGGCTGTGTTGAAAGATCCAGCAGCACAGACAGGAGGCCCAGCACAGCTTGGGACTCTTTCTCCACACACACTCTGAGCAACACCAGAGGCAGGGGACACAGACAGAGGTTTTGTATACTTAAAAGATCGCAGAAGAATTCAGTCACATAAAAACACCAAAATTATTCAGGCATCTGCCCACCATTTGGTTTCTGAAACTTTAAATAAGCAGAAAAAGTCCTCTGGAAACTATTCTTTGATTTTAGAGAACAGAAAATTCCTCAGAGTCACTGAATGTATCCAATAAATACAGACTCTTGATGCAAAACTTCTTCAAGTAAGTTTGCAACGAGCAGCCATTTGTAGATTTTGAGATTCCTAACCTATGAATTTCCGAGGGCCGTTTCTGCACTGAATATTTGAGAGTTGAGCAACAGCGACTTGCGATAGGCCCCTGGAAATCAGCTGCTGCCTTTCGTGCCTCTGATTTGATGAGTTAGCACAGTCCTCCTGGCAGGAGGATTATTTTTACTGAAACAACATCCAGCAACACAAAAGAAGTTGAAGGAGCCTGGACCTGTGGGATGGGCACAGCGCTGGGAGTGCAGCGAAGAGGCAACAGAGGGACCACAATCTGTTCCACAGGCAGGGTGTGAAGCCACGTCAGGGTGAAAATCTTGCTTGAGGTCAGGCCAAGCAAGACCTCAGCCCAGAGTCGCCCCCGCCCAGCGCGGTGCCTCTGTCGCCCAAGCTTTCCACCCAAACCAGTTGAGTCCGTATGTTTAACATCTCACTGTCTACAGGTTACCACGGGTGTTACTCAAAAATCACAGTTTAAAAGCAAATATGCAAGAAAATTCACTTAAAAGAATGCCTGTGGAAAGCACACTAAGAAGGAGGATAACCAAAATGGACCAAGGCGTTACGTATTAACGCATGCTGAAAATATTTTACCAATGGTCTCATCTGAATTTTCTTCTCGAGTATGGAGTTGGGTTTTTTCACATCCAAAATAAGGAAGAGTTCCCCCCCGCCTCCTCGGAAGAGAAAAAATATAAAGCTGAGGCCTGAAGATAGAGATTTGTTTACGGGCTCGGCAATAAGATCACTTGACATTTTACAACCATAAATGGTAGAGCCGCGCTCCCTCTGTAACTACATTAATGAAAGGCACCTGGGTCCGCACGCCGCCGACACCGCTCGGTTCTTCACCCCCGCACGGCAAAGCCCAGCCTGAACCTGGCCAGCTCCAAACATCCCCCCAAACCTGGCCCCAACTTGCAAACGAGGGATAGAACTCGTGTCTGGGATGGTGGTGATGGGATCGGGTTGTGCCCCTCGGGAGCACGTCCCAACCCCGACCCCTGTGGGTACTCACCTTCCAGGTAGCAGCTGGAGGAGGAGGAAAGCCCCTTCTTCGATTTGCAACCCACCAATTTCAAGCAAATCTCCAACATTTTCATTTGTTAGAGTTTGGCTTCGGCTGTCTGTTTTCCCTTCCCCCCCTCCTTCAGCTTCTTCTATGTGGAATTATCCGTTAGAAGTCTTAAAAAAAAAAAAAAGTCTAAAAAGATCCGGCAAAAGTCTAAAAAAAGTCCAGGAGAAGCCTAAAACAACGTATCCAGGAGAAGCCTAAAACAAAATATCCAGGAAAAGTCGACGAAATCCAGCGCTCCGAAAAGCATTACAAGGGCAAGCCCGAGAGGCGGAAAATCCAGGGGCCCCGCACCTCCTCTCCCGGGGAGTTAACTCCAGCCATCTTCCCTCCTTCCCAACTCTTTTGGCGGGAGAGAGAGGACGGGAAGAGGGGGAGGGGGTGGAAATAAAAGAAAAAAGAATAAAAGCAGTAAGAAAAAAAAAAAAAAAAAGCGAACCCAACCAAGTCGGGCAGTCAGCGGTGCCGGCCGTGCGCGGCAGCCGCCGGGCGCTGCTGGGGCTCCGCGGCCAACAAAGGGCCCCTCACTCAGCCGCCGCCGGCCTCCATGACATCAGGCATCCAGCAACGCCCTCGCTCCTTAACCTCCTCCTGCCTGCGCCTCTCCCAGCGCCGCGGAGGCCGAGGGGGAAACCAACAGGTTTGGGAAAGCGGAGGAAAGGCGGGATATGCTGGCGCTCCGTGCCTCCCGGGGAACCGCGGGCGCTCGGCAAAGGCGGCAACGCGCGTCATTTCACAGGCCGTGAAGGGGCTGTTCGAACACCGCGCCAGCAGCCGGGAGAGGCAACCCCAGAGCGATGCCCATTTGTAACCCGGCACAAAAACGGCAGGGGAGCTGCAGCTCCTGCCCAGGGGATCCTGTCTTAGCATCTCTGTGCTAATTACAGGCACAGGGATTCAGGTTTCGGCTAAAGCGGTTATTGCTGGTCCTCTCGCACAAGGGCCCAAAAGTTTTCACTCCCTCACTACACCTCGTATTCTTTTTCCTTGCAAACTGTGCCTTTTCCTTGCATGTTTCTCAAAGCTACACACAAATTAATGCTCTCTGCTTATGCATTTTTATAGATTGTTTTCTGGCATTATTGTGTGTGTCCCATTTGAACGAGCATCATTTTTGTTACATACATATTATCTACCTACCTACCTCTCTGAAGAAGATAGCATGTTGGGTATGTACACAACTGCACTATTTCCACCCAAAAATCCCCTTTCACCTCCCAAAGGTTGGAGTGCTTTTGCTGCTTGGAGTAAGAGGTGCTCAAAGGTGCAGAGTTCATTACGGGGTGCAAAACACAGAGCTTGGGGAAAACGGCCTGGGAAGCTGATCCCAGCACAAACCACGCCACAACGTGTGGAGCCCTCGGTGTGTCACACACAGAGTCAACAGAGCAGCATATCTTCATTTTTGTCCCTGAAAACTTGCCTTCACATCTGACAGTTTATTTTGGCAAGGTTTCTGACTAGTGCTTGTGCTCTTTTGCCCTCCAACGTTTTCAAACACTGAATACTTTAGGGGAAACTCTGCATGCTTCCAGCATCTGAGGTCTGTGCCTCCGAAACAGCAAACATTGCTCAGACTCTTTAAACATTATTTTACAGCATCACTTTGCCTCAGTCTTCTGATCCATGGGGTGAAAACATGAAAGACAGCTGGGAAAAAAAAATCCTTGATCTCTCAACCTGTACTGAACTGCAATAAGAGCATTTGCCTTTTTTTTTTTTTTTAAATACCACAAGTCACATTTCTAGCAAAGAAATAACAGTAAGGACAGCATGATGTTCAAAGCACTTTCACCTTTTCCTCCGAAAACATGAACATGGATATTCCCATTTAATACACCAGAAAGCAGGTAGAGAACTTGAACATTTCCTCAATTCAGACAGTTCAGCAAAGAGCTGAGGCTCCCACCCCACTGCTGGCAGCCTGCATGGCCATTGGGAAAACAACAACACACTTCTCCCCACTCTATCCCATCCTCTCTCCATTTCTGGAGAATTTCTATTTTATGGAAGCACCAGAGTTTTAAGAGAAACCAACACATATCTACTTATTCCTTGCCTACCTAACAGGGAACTTATGTGCAACTGCACTGGGGGAGAGGAAAAAAAAAAAAAAAAAAAAAAAACAACAGAAAAAAAAGAGGAGTTAAACACAGATTTGGAGGAGAAAGGTTATATAAATCACAGGAGGAGCTCAGCCCCCACATGTTTCAGCCCAGTGTCATGTTTAGGGAACTGGGATGAAATGAGGTTTTAAGAGCAGACCAAGCACCCTGCATGCAACTTCTATTCCATGAGATGAGCATCCCTATCCCTATCCCACTTCTCCTGAAGCTGTAGAAACACAGAATCCCCAAAGCATTCCCCGCAGCACAAAGGCTGCCCCCCCATGAACACCACCCAGCCATTACAATTAAGGTTAATACAATGAGTGCCAGCAGAATTAATACGGATTACATTTCTGATGAACTCCTGGGGTTCTTATTCCTGAAGAAGAATGCCTCATCTCAAATTAAATTAACCCGCTTGCAGAAGAACCTCACTGTAGGAGAAACACATCCACTTGGGGAGTTAAACACAAAGAGCTATCCGGGATAACTTCCTCTGTAGATAAACAAATTAATTCCCTTTATGCTTCCAGGCAGACACGCTTGTGTGGTCCCTTGTGCTACAAACATCATCCTTCAACATTTCCTCTTTTGTGTCATGGCAAACTGGGCTGTAAATACTTTGAGCAAATACCCTCTGCCATTCCTGAATGCCATGAAATTAACTTGTGATACAGAAATAAAAGCCATACTTGTGGTGTCACACAATCTCTGCCACTCTTACTGCTGTAAGCTATTAATCCCTCTCACATTTGTCATATACACATCTTAGAACAAGATCAGTCATGAAACGTGTGCAGATTTCTGGACTACAGTGACTGATGCAACCTTCAACTCAAGCTCTCTGCTGCAGAATGGCAAAACAATTTGGTTGGGAGCAGGCTCAGAACGTCTGCAGTTCCAGCTCCTGCTCAGAGGGAAGCTATCTCCCCACATCAGGATTTTCCAGGCTCTCTGCAGCTAAACTTGAACCAAGTCTGCTGAGCAGTGAAACACTTTTTATCCTCTCATACCTACCCAGCTTTCCCTTGTTGCAAGTTTTAAGTGTTGCTTCTCCTACTTTTGCTGGGCACCTCTGAGAAGAGTCTTTCCAGCCACCAGTTGGGTGGTTATGAAAGCTCTGGGACCCCTTCCATCCCCTCTCTCCCTCGGCCCCGGGGAGCAGCATCAGCTCCAGCCCCCACCAGGCTCCCTCTAGGGTCTCGGCATCTGCTACAGGGGAAGGAGCTCCAGATGTGGCTTCACAAGAGCCAAAAAGAGGGAAATAATCACTTCCCTCGACCTGCTGGCTCTGCTCTCATTAATGCAATCCAGTATCCATTAGCCTTTATTGTTCATGCTCCTACAAGAGCATAAACCTATTTAGCCAACGGCCTTTGTGTTTGAGCTGCTTCTAGCAGACAGATATTTATTCTTTACATTCTTAATGCTACTCAGAATTTGAGGACAGATTTTTATCCAAAAGAGAATGATCACATACACACATGACAGCAGCAGCAGCAGTGAAAGGGCTGCACTCCCTGAACAGAAAGTGAGTTTTGGCATGATCTCACATGTTAGCAGCTGGAGTGAATTTTGTTGCGATACCGTTAAAAACAGCTTGAGTGTTTGTCACCCATTTAAAATCTGAGCTTAATTTTGTTTTAAAATCCTCTTCTGAAACATGGAAAGTTAACAGAGTTTCAAGTCCCAAAGTCTGTGCATTTTTTGATAGGCACATTCAGCTGATTTGGGGTGGAAAAAGTCACTTGAAACAGCAGTATCACAAACTAGTCATTAAAGCAAAGGAGTCAAGAAGCGTGCCAGAAAAAGAGCAAATTCTTGCTTACAGTTAAAGTTACCTGTGCCTTATCTTTGTCTTCTATAAATGCAGTTGAGAATTTCTCCACAGGTGATAAAGACTAATTCAGTGCCAGCTGTAAAACAGTTGTTTTGTCTCTGGAGCAAAATGTACAATCACGTAATTTATGAGATGCATTTTTCTCAGTAAGTGGTAAGATTACATGTGATGTGGGGCATTCATAGGTCACTGTCTTTAGGATTAAAAATATATCCATGCCATAGAACACTCCCATGCTACACAGCTCTCTTCTGATGGCATTTTTCACAAAGTGGAATAACACATCCTAACACCATCACCTGATTTAAAAAGTGTGTGTATGTGTATATGCAAATAATCAAAGTAGCCTATGAATGACCACAGCATGTGCTACAGATGCAGCTGTAACAAAGCTGGGCTTTGATCCAACAGCAAATGCAGCATTCCCTGTTTTCCTGGGGGTTAGTCCTGCTTTGTCTGACAGGTTCCAGTTTTCCTTTGGATTTTCAGATTCTCCACCGTTAAACAACTTCATCCACTCTTAGACACAAAGTGCCAAATGTTTGGGAAGATAGTGCTATCTATCAGATAGAGAGGACTAGCAGCTTTCAAATGCTGGCTACTCAACTCTACCTTCTTGGCACACGCAGCACAAAAACTCTGGTGGAGTCTTGTAGACCTGTTTGCAGTGAATACAACAACTTCAGTGAGTTGAGCACGTTGAGTCATGAGAGCTTTTTTATGGTAGAGAAATTCCTTCTGCCAAAGAAAGCACAGCAGAAGGTGAGCCCAAGGTTGGCAGCGTTAGAGGTGAGTGCACATCCCACACCCAGCCAGTTAAAAGCCACCTCAGATTTAAACAACTGTCTCCTGAGTAGATCACCTCGTAGTCTCAAGTGATTGTTCAGATACCTTGTAGCTACTCCAAAGGACCAGTGGAAACAAGTCTTCCAGGATACTCCAAGGTTCTTCACTTCCTCGACTATGACAGCACTACACAAGAAGGCAATGACATTCGGGATTTATTCGTAATATCTGCCATGTAATGAGGAGAGGGTGAGAAAAGTCCTTGCTGATATTGTCACACAGAATGTGCTCTACATCAGCCTGGTAAAATCTCCAAGTGTGTTCACACACCACAGGAGAAAGCCCAAGCAACCAGGATACTGAGGGATCTACAGCTACCACTTATTTGGTGAGCTCTAGGAATCCATAATACCACTGGCATTAGGAATGCACACCCAGGTAACAGGGCTAAAGTGGTTTTCCCTCTCTGCCCAGATGAATCTTTGTGCCAAAGATGTGTGTAAATGTCAGCCTTTCTCCTCCACTGCCCTAACTTGGAACCACTCCACCAGTGCTGTCAGTGTCTCTCTTCCAGCTTTTTATGTAGAAACCTGTCTCTCCTTTTCCAATTCACAGACAAACCATTTGTAGAGACCACTGTCCTACCTTTATTTTTAAGCTCTCCACGAGATCCAGCTGACATGTTTACAACAGCTAGTTAAAACAGCAAGTTACAAACAAAAGCCTCGTGCTACTACTCTGACCGTTCTACAATAGGTATTATTGTAAATAAAATAAAAAAAACCCACCCATGAATTTGAACAAAGGCAAGTTAGCACCTGAGGGCAAAGACTCTTCTTCCTTCACTCACCATCCAGCACAGCTGGAATAGCCCTGCAAGAGCACAGAGAGGTATCTGCTTGTACAGGGGGATATTAAACACTGCTGGTACTTGGACTTACTAAGTCCCACTCTCATCAGTAGAAACTTCGAAAAAACAAGAAAAGCCAGGTTACAAAAAGTCCTCTCTACACATTAATGGAAAAGCCAAGGATTTTGCAATAAAGCATGTGCATTTGTTGGTTTTTCTCCTTGATTTAACAGATGTTTGTTATTTGCAATTTTCATGAGCAAAGGAGGTGGCTGGGAAGTGGTGGGATTTCAGAGATGGAATGTTCAACTATTTGAAATTCCTTTCAAGCAACAGAGCAGAATCCTTATTTTTTTAAGGTAGCAACAAGGCAGAAGGTACTACTAAATTCCTTCAATAGTGATAGGTCTTTACAAACGACTAAATTCCTGCAGTGGTGATCTGTATTCAGTGTATTCATGTAAAAACACAAGATAGGTCATGAGCTCCGCAGGCAATTGCTTGGAGTATTAGCATTTGAAGCCTGCAAGGTTAAATTCAAGTGCAAAGGGGCTCATCACCCATCACTAAATAAGTTTTGGGCCTCTTCCACTGAACACTTTTTGAAACAGCTGCAGGCAAAGGGAAAAAAAAAAAAAAAAGAAGCTTCTTGCACTTTTCAGATCTGAAAAAAAATAGCAGCGTACCTTAAAGACACAAAAATCACAAATTCCTACTGACTATTAATGACTGAACTTCCATTGTCCAGGCAGTTTATTAAGGTTGTGAAAGAGGGAGCAGGGAAGTTCCTGTGCATTAGGTAGAATTCCATCAGTTTAGGGATCTTGCTGAAGTTCAGTATTTTCTGCCAGGCCAGGGAAGGGAGGAACCACAGACAGCCAGGACACAATCAGAAAACATACATGCTTGGAAAGGATCAGCAAACAAATTTTAGAGAAATATCTCTGCCAAATACTGACTCAGATCTTGAGTGGGAGCATTTCCGTATTTCTTTTAAATGAAAAAGCAAGGAAATGTAGATGAAAAAGTAAAGGTAAGAGAAGCGGCTAAAACGGGGAGCTCAGAGCTGATAACTTTGTGGGCTTTTCTTGTGTAAGTCCGAGCACGTCCACAGAAGAGCCAGAGGGACCAGTGAAGAGGGGTTAGTCACGGCAGTAACTAAGTGGTTAATTTCTTCCATTCAAGAGCTGAAAAATCTGCCAAAGCAGAAGAGCAGGCCTCGGAGATCAAATTACACATGAGGAGGGGGTGGAAGGGGAGAAGAGGAAAAGAAAACAAGTATTACTGAACCACTGCCGCATGAGACCCAGCGGGGATTAGGAGCAACATGGAGGAGGAGAGGTTTATCCGGGGCTGGCTGTAAACGCACGCCTGATCCACGCCCGCACCTCGCCATTCCCACTGCGGGAACAACGACCTGTCCTGAGCCCCTGAGGCCTGGCCAACGTGGAAAACCTTCTGTGCATCAGCTATGGAATTCCAGTGATGGCACCAGCTGGAGCTCCTTCCTCCCGCTGGCTCTCCCCACACAGGCAAAGCGGCTGTGCTGCGTTTTCTCTCCCAGCTGGAGAGTTTAGGCTGGGGCACGGGTCTATGGATGTGTCCTGCTGCTGCCACAGGTGTGGGAATCACCAAAGGACTTGAAAAGCAAATGGATAAAAGCCACGCAGAGCAAATAATGACGCACAAATAAACAAACAATCCATCAAACCGAGGGGCAATTCAACTCCTTTGCCTTGAAGTTGATCACACAAAGGAGGTCTCGCAGCAGTATTAACATCTTCAAAGCCATTTCAGGGCAGGTGAAGGTTCCCTTCCCAGCCACACATCATTTCTGTACTCACTCACCTAAGCTTTTTCAGCACTGTATTCAGCAGAGATTATCCTAATTTACTGAAATGCAGAAAATTTCAAGTAACGCGCACACAGCCACAAGAGAATAGGATAAATTCGATTGCAGAGATCATTTTTCTCTCTAGGGATCTAATCCTAGACAGTTAGTGCCTTTGAACACTATCAATATCAATGGGCAAAAACCTTTACCTTTGATACTGCAATAAGTGTTTTTTTCTCTTCTTTTAAACTAATTTAAAAAAAAACAACAAGGGAAAAAAACCCTCAAAAACCCAACCCAAAGCCTCAACCTCCAGTGCCTTCTGCTCAGGAATTCCAGACGTCACTAATTCATCCACAGGGGAATACATATTATTTTGAGAAAGTAGTAGAAGCCCTTTGTAACTATAGAAATAAAAAAAGCATCTGTATAAGCATAAAACCCACTATATAAAGCCATCTACAGTCACTTGATTTGAATTACTCTACTTATCCACCCTCAGGATCTACTCTCAGCCTCCCTCAGATGTGCAGGTAAGTGCCTGGTGCTCCATAGCACTAATTGCTTATTATTCCCAGTGTAAGAAAGTAAATATATGCTCCCAGAAAGGAAAAGCTCCCAGTTAATTAGAACTGCCTGCAGCAATGGTTCCCTCCAAACAGTTCAGCATTTCATTTTGTTGTCAGGACACAATATAAGGAGTTTTGAGAGTCCTGCTGGGACTATGACGTGAAGGCAGGACCAGTATTTTTTCCTGTGAAGGCTGGGGCCGACAGGAAGAAACTTCAGACAGAAATAAGCTACTTCACCATGAGGAAAGGCAAAAGCAAAATGTATATATACACCTCTGTCCTGGTCCAGCTGGAGCAGGGATGCAGGAGAAGGGTCTCTAATTTATTCATGCACTGCTGAGCATAGATGGATGCACTTCATGTGCTAAACTCTCACAGAGGTTGAACATTCTTTATCAATTCCTAAACATAAAAACACATTGAAAGAAGCATTTTAATTTGGATTTTTTTTTTAAAAGCTAGGGAACATTCTCCCTAGGTTGCACCATTAAGACAAAGCAAAAAATTGATGCTGAATTCATAAGGGGCAAAAGTTATTAAGCTAAGCTCTTTCAGGATGAGTTTTTTTGGTATGCTTAATCATGCATATCTGAATATAGATTTAGAAAACGGCACGAGACTGTGCAATTCCTCTGCATGTTTTCTGCCTTTCCAGGCAAAAGTGGAAAGATAAAGGAAGGAGTAAAAAAGAAATCAGTAACCCCAAAAGTTTCCCTCTACTTACTCCCTCTTTACCTGCCCATCCCTAATCAGAGCCATTCCCAGAGCAGATATGTTCCATGTGGTCTGAGGTTTCCAGTTGATTCTGTCTGCCTACATACCAGACAGAAAATAGGGAGAAGTGCCAAGTAGCAAGAAATAACAACCACTGGCACCCTCCAAGCCATCCCACCCTCCTCCAAGGCTGAACTAGACACTTCTTTCATGTCAGGCTCAGCTGAGTCACTTCACTGTTCAGGGAGAGAAGAGGATCTTGATGATGTGCACAAATATTTAAACAAACAAACACAAAACTAAAATACCTGTGACTGCTCTGAAAACTTGCACAGTGGAGCAGCAGGGCAGGAAGCAGGGAAGTGCTACAGACAAACACTGAGATGAGTTGGGAAGAAATCCTGCTGACACAGAGTAGGGTCTTCAACCAGTTAACCCCATCTCAACACAGAGTGCCTGGGTCCCACCTTTCCCATCTTCTCCCTCTTGCTGGCACTGGTGCTCATACAACCATGTGGAGACCCAGTTCAAGAATGTGAAGAGTCTCATCAGTGTATGCTCACACAAATAACAGTACTGGCACCATGAGGGGGCCAGCAAAGCTGTTACTTAATTCAAAATACTGTGTAAACCATCTGTATTGACAAGTTGTATAAACAGCTTAATCTTACCAACCTTTCCTACTGAGAGAGCTACAAACAAATCCCAAAGAAATAAATGTGAGCATAGAACTGGACCAGCTATAGATGGACTTCATCAATCATTCAGAGACCCTCAAATAGACCAGTTATTCTGTGCTGGGAGACAAGCTTCCACCTGAAATGGAAGTACTTCATCCAGCCTCGAGTAACTGGCTGCACTCCAGTCTGGATCTAGGGAATGCAATGCCTCAAATTCCTAGAGAGCTGACAGATACCCAGATATGCAGCAGTGCTGCAACACAGACAACAGTACCAGAAGACACAACTTGGCGAGAAACCTTCTGGAGTAAGAAGTTCCTCTGCAGCTCCACTCTAAGTCTCTCCTGATTCTGGGGTTGTTCCATGAAGTTCCAGACAGAAGATACCACAAACTCTGTAATTTAACTCACAGCTTTTCCTATTTCTCATTGATTGCCAGTCCATACTGAGGTCTCAAGTCAGTGATATGCAAGCTCCTCTGCCTGCCCAGCCAACTTAGAGATGTTACATTGAGTTACTACAAGAATAAAGACTGAAAAATAGTGAACTGACAAAAGCAGCCTGGAATCAGAGAAGGAAGGCTCTGGCTTGAGCTGACATGAGGTGGGAATACCCAGAGCAAAAGTCAACCAACTGGTTTTTGTTAGGCCACACATCCTGATTTCCTCCCTTCCTTGGTTCAGCTCAGTCTTTGCAAGTCCAGCGTGACCAGAGGATTTTCAGATGGTGAAAGAGCTGCTGTGTTCTCCTAATCCCTCCCTCCCACACATACAGTAGTCAGGGTGCCAGGAGAACCTATTTTAAAATTAATCTCAAAGTAGAGGAACATTCATAGAAAGAATCAGGACTAGAAATCTTCAGCAGCCCTGGAGTCAAGGGGGATGAAGCAAGGGCATTGCATGGACAATAAAGGATATTGAGGAGGTGACACAAAAGGATTTTAAGCCACGTAACACGCTGTTTATAAAATGGAAAAACCCCAGAGACCATGTGATCTCTCATTTTTTAATTCTACCCAGAGTATTTATAAAGGACATCACGAGGTCACTGAGAGGATTAGCAGGTTATTGTTTTGGAAAGACATGATGATAGCTTGGGTCACTTTTGCTTACACTGTCAACCTCTAAAACAGGGCCTGGATTTTAAGCAAATAATAATTTTAGGAAAAATAAAGAAATAAAATAAGGGAAAATTAACTATTCTGCTTCATCATACGAATAGACATGCTATAATTTTATTTCCAACTCTTCTTTAGATTTCTCCAATCACTGTGGATAAACAATTACTTGACTTGGCATCTCCATATTTTTTTCCAAATATAACTACTACAAACCTTCAAACTACAAATCAGGTCCCAGCCTTGGGACCCACTGCTAGAAGATACTACACAAATGTAAAACATTCAGTTACACACCCAATACACCAATTTCCAGCTTAGAAACCACACTTCTCATGTACTTCAAGGGCATTCACATTCTTTCCATCAAGTGGGGCTGCCTCTTGTGGCTGTGGCACACAGGGCAGGATTTTAAGATTCCTAACGTTGAATTTGAGGGAGGCTTTTCACACTCAGGGTGTGCTCAGTATCACCAACACACCCTGAACCACCTGCAAAATGTCTGCACATGCAGAAATTCTAACAGACAGGAAAAGGAGATAGTTCCAAGCGCAACAGACAATTTTTTCTCCCCTTGCACAGAAACACTTTGTTTGCATCCAAGAGAAAGGACGTTTTTGTGTGATGGAGCACCAAGAAGCCTATCCTGGGAGGAAAACCAGGTATCCCAGATTTAAAGCTGTTCCACAGAAATGTGCTGGGACTCCCTGGAGTCTCTTTGCACAGACAGAGGAATAACAGAAGCACAGGGAGCTCGACAGCCTGAGGACAAAAGTGCTCCAAACCACTTCAGTCTTGAAAGCTTGAGGAGTCAACATCGTATTAACTGGAAAATACAAAGGCTTCCACAAATGCCTGTGAACACTGATTACTGCCCTTTTCTGAATCTACTCTCTTCAAGCTTCTTATAATAAGAAAAAGCAAACATGAACAGCAATGAGGAACAGCCTATTCTGAAACCACTTCCAGGAACAGGGATTGTTTAAACAAAATACATTAAATGAAACCATCTGTATTAAGGGTCAAACGCCATCTGAGGCTGAATGTGCAGAAATAGCCATTTTACAAAATTTGGGCAATTATCCCTTTGTTGTTTTTGTTTTAACATGAATAATCAGTGTGTTGGAGGTGTTACCAAGGGGGCAAAGCTGGAGGAAGGAATTTAACTCCGCAGCTCCCAAGCTAAGAGTGCCAAGAAAACATTCCTGTTAATCTTGGTGCTACCCTCTCCCAGAGTGCTGGGAGGAAGGTTTGCTCAATCCCATGTACAGAGCATCCTCTCCCCAAGCAGTGAGGGGTTCAGGGCGGGGGTCTGGCCTTGGATTGCTCCCCACAGGAGGGTCCTGGTCCTGCTGCCAGACAGTCATTTGATCTGAATCACAAGGGATGCTGCTTTCACAAGACTTGCTGGCAAAACAGAGATGACAGAAGAGGCTCAGAGAAGGGAAAAAAAAAAGGCAATTTAAAGCTGCAGAGCCACAAAAGATGTGTTTTAAGTCATTTCAGCAGGGAGCACTGGTGCTGGAACTCGGGGGGATTCAAAGATGGTTGACCATTGCTAAGGATAACTATTAAGCTAAAATATCTGACATTTATGTGGAGCCTATAAATGGGCATCTTGTGTGAGACTGACACATTGTACTGTTTCAAATACACGTTGATCCTTTCCCGCCCTAAATCCATCCAATTTATCTGAAACTTAACTTTAATCAGAGCAGCAGGGGAACCTCAGTGCCTCAAAGCAAAGGGAACAGAGCAGATCTTGGGCACTAAGCTCCTCCAAAGCAAAGAAAATGGAGCAAATCTTGGACACTAAGATCCTCAATTATTTATTTAATATAAAGTGTGAACTGGTATCACTATACAAAGGGGTAAAGTACCATGAAGGGAAACCTATCCTCACAGATCCTGCTCATTGCAACAGCTACATCTGAGTATGGTCTTAATCACCTGCTGTGGATTTGATAGCATCCAATTAACTGCAGAAATATTTCCGTATTCATCACTAGTGAAGTCAGACTGCAATCAAATGTTGCAGCTGCAAAGGCTAAAGCTCATTAATCATTTCTTCTGGAAACCAAGAAGGATGATGATGGAAGGGAAAACTACAATTCATTTGTTTTCAACAAAACTGCCAGCAAGAAGGCCAAAAGAATACCAATTTCTAATTTTTTTTAAATTAATATTTATATGCTAACATGTTAATGCCTGCCAGCTCTTTAAGTGGACAAGTATGTAAGGGATCCAACATAAATGTATACACCAGTTATCAGAAGGCAAATTGCACAGCTATGATGTAATGAAATAGCTTTGCTTTATGGGAATGAGGTCACAGGTTTGAAATATGGCCTTAGGTGAAAAAAAAAAAAGCTTTTTCACAGAAGCCACAAAACTGTAATGCAATTACTTGTCTACATCTAAAATTTTATGGAAATTTAAATTCAACTCTAAAGATAGAAATGAGTCATCAATTTGCATTAGGATGGCTGGGGACCATATCACTCTGCAATCAACATGAACTAATGAAGCTTTCCTGGTCTGAATAAAACAGCAAACTGTAGTGCTGAGGTGCATACACATCACAGTCACAAAATGCTTTTATGTTCTTGATAATGAAGTGTCGCAATAGCTCTGAGGGAGCCCAGGCACTGAGCTGCCCCTGCTCAACAAAACCCAAATGAATGGGGAAAGCCAGGTTTTCTCATTTTTCTTCATTCTGGGCTCTCCAGAAACTCATTCTTTTATTTACAGAAAGGTCACTCCAGAGGTTCACCTTACCTGTAAAGGGTTGGCTCGCTTCGATGCCTCTTGCCCTGTCCTGCTCAGATAAACCAACAAAGTTCAGCACCTCAAGTTATTCTGTCCCACCAGGGAAAGAGTCTACCTGGAGGGGAGATTTTTCAGGATTTTTTGCTGTGTTCTACTTCCTCTGCTGGGAGGTACAGCCTCATTCTGTTGGTAAATGAGGAAAATGGGCTCTCAATTGTGAAGCAGAACCAATAGGAAACATACAAGCATAAGACACTGTCTTTGAATTCACTGCTAGGCCACTTTCCCTCTTTTCTTTGTACTTTTCCCCTCCAGAAACAGACCATAAAGATTAATTCATCTGTGGGTTTGAGGCACCCAAACACTACAGTGGTTCACAACACTGAAAGCTTTCAAATAAAACAACCAACACACCAACAGCATCATGACAGACCTTGGCTATTTCATCTACAGCAGGAACCAAAAGCATTTTAAGGAGAGTACACCCAATCTCTGAAATGTCCTGCTGTGGATCACTGCTGGGTTTGGAGGAAGGAGGGATCCCATATCCACTTCGTGTAGCTGTAGGTGGACACGAAGAGAAAGAGCAGCATGCACTGACAGCAAACCTCCCCGTGGTGGTGGCACGGCCCAGCAAGGACCTGGGCATGTCCTTACAAACCACACTGGGTTCCATGACAGGACCTGGGGCATCTCCTGGGCCAGATGAGCTGGGCCAAGAGCAATCCCAACACAGCTGCACTGCAGCAACACACAGCTCGTAATGCTGTGGAAACCATCCCAAACCTGAAGGCGGTTGAAAATGTTAAGAAAAAGGAGGAGTGGGGGCCAAATGAAGAGGCTGCCCCCACCTTCCTTCCTGTCCTTCCCCATGAGTTATTCATTAACATACCAAAATACTCATATCAATGAAGAATTCATGGAGATTCCCTGAATACCAAATTACTGAGTATAATGACAAGGAGAACTTGCTTAACACCCTCTTCCAGTTCCACACCCTGTCCCGGGTGGATCACTCATAGAGCTCCACTTGTATCTTACAGCAGAAAAGTCCTTCCTGAACCCCTTCCTCACCAATGCCTCCGATGAGTGCAGACCATCTCTAAACAGAGCAGCAGCCACAAATGCTGTATCTTTAAATCCATCCCCATTTCATTTTCCAAGTTTCTGTTTGAGCCGTTACAGCTCCCTCAGGACTCCACTGACTCACTGCATTTTCTGGATGACGCAAGCATGCTCTTCTGCAAAGCTTCAAAACAGGCTCCAAACATTTCCAGGCAGAAAGTGGCCACCAAAGAACCATGAAAATTAGGTGTTCTTCCTGAGCAGGCATCACCCCACAAAGCAGGGGGCAAACTTTGGTTCCTATCCTTATTGCAAACAGATTAATCACTTCTCCCCGGGAATACTTCTAGGAAAGCTTAAGTTTCCACTCTGAATCCTGTGGAAAATATTTTGGTCCTGACAGAACACCTATGAGCACTGGTCCACCACTTCCTCTGACCCATCCAGCTCTGCCCCTACTCCCATGGGATTGTAATTCCAGCTCTAGTATTGATTGCAAACCTCTGGTCTCAAGCTGCACCCTTTTCCAAGCACCCTGAAAATTCAAAATCACACTATATTTTCCAAGCTGCTTCCCAGTTTCTCAGATCTATCTTCCCAGCAAGGGCAGGCAGGTAAAAGAAGAGAAGATCTATTCCAGGAGGAAATGTTTAGGGAACACTCCAGGTTAAGCACACATGCTCATGGGGGGACTTTGTGAAGAGACCTGAAACCACCATGGGGAGAGATGCATGCAAAACACACTGGTTTGGGAAAAGCATTTTCCATGACTCAAGACTGAACTCTGTTTCTTTTCCTTCTGAATCTCTGCACTGAGCTCTTTGTGTTCTCCCAATTACTGCAAGTCAGCAAACAGCCCTTTTATGTACATTTTTTTTCATACAGGAATGGTAACAAAAGCAAAATAAACACTGGGCTTCTGACTGATGTTTGCAGCTTGATAGCAAAGGCAGCTAAAAAATTCTGGTTTCTGCTTGTAGCCTTCAGCTTTCATCCACTCTGAAAGATTTCACCATGATAAGAGAACTGGAAGTGACATAAAAATGTAAAACTGAATAATGAAGTGGAGAACAAATTCAGAGAGAAAGATGAGTGTCTTGTTTTATCATCTCCACTAACGTTGGTAACACACATCCCAGGGAAAAGGCCTCCTTGCTGGAGAGCCTGCTCATTCCATTCAAGCCAGGTTAAGGAAGATAAATGCCTAAGACAAACCTGTTCACACTTCACTCTCTAGAGCAGAAAGCCAAAAGCCTTCTGCTACCAGAGGGTTCCTGATTCCTGCGTCACAGGGAGCACCTAACATTCATTTCCTCTCACTGCAGACTAACATGTGTTATCACAAACACTGCAATATCTGTGACCAAGCATATGGAGCACATGAGGAGCTTGGAGACACCAGGAGAAGAGCAGCACTGGAGCATGTACATGCTAAGAAGTGCAGGATGGCTTCACATGGGGCAAGAGTTCAGAAATCAGTGCCCTGGCTCCATTCCTACTGCAAAATGAGGATGTGGAGGGTACCTGCAAAACTTGCTTTAATCCTTATTTTCAGTCATTCATTAAAAAAAAAAAAAAGCATACAAAGCTTCACATTCTCTGCACAGAATTGGGAGTTTTATGTTGAACCATATAAGAAAACGATATCGAGCGTTAATATAAGCAAGTAACTTTATTTAGATAGATATTTTTAAATCAGTATTTGCACTGTCTTGGAAAGGCAGAGGATTGAGGATCCTGCCAGTTCTTAACAAAAAGAGCAGATTTTCAAAACAGACAAACACACTCTGTTTTACAAACTGTGAACTGAAAACAGCGTACAAGGAATGCTTTTGCTCACAATCAAATTACTGGTCATTTATCACACTTCTACAGCTAACTAAATTTCTTTTTCTAATTTTTTGTGTCTTCTGGTTCACTCTTAAAGCAACAGTGAAAAGAAATGAGCCACGGAGTCTTGATGTAGGATTAATGCATTGGTGTAGGAAATTGGCAAACTTTTAAACTGCTTGAAACCTCTTTTCTTCCAATCAGACCAGACTGGCAGCCCGTGAACCAAGGACACACTCAGGACAGCGATTAGAAAAGCGTCAGGAATTATGATGCAGAGAGGTGAATCACCAGCAGCTCCCCTGGGAGTGGATTTGGGATAAGCATACCCAAACTGCAGCCCTGTGCCAGATTACACAACCCCGGGCAGCAAGCACAGGATCGTTTACTTGCAGACAGAACTCAGGTCCTCGTTCCCAATCCTCTCCCGGCGGAACAGCACGAGGCGCCTGCTGCTCTCGCTGGGTTGTTTCCACTTGCAGCCTGAGGTTTCTCTTGCCCAAAGCCCACACACCAGCACGGCCCCGCTGCCAAGCACGCGATGGAGCCCTGGCATGGAAGTTGGACTTGATCTCCTCAAGAGCTGTTTGTTATCCAACAGCCACAGATCAGCCAGCTTCACTCTGACTTCACACGGGAAGAGCAGCAGTGGTGTGCTTTAATCCTGGTATGCTCCACTCCACTATTTGCATTCTAGACATTACCTTTAGACAGCACAGGCTTTGAGCTTGCCCAATAGTTTTACTTCTAGCAAAAGCATATCCCAAGCTCAGCACTAGGCCAAATAATCCACAACGCCTTCAGAAAGTTCATTTTGTTCCATGGGAAGCTCTAAGACACGTTTTTATGAGGGTGCTTTGAATGACGGGTGTGCAAACAGGGAGAGAAATTCTGCAGCCCATATTTGAAGACAGGCAATGGCTTTTTTTGCTCAAGTAGGAACACAGTGGAATTTGGCCTGCAGTGCTTCATCCAGGCAGCCATCTGATCTCATGACTAAGTGCATGCAGAGCAATGGGGGTGGTGGGGAGGAAGAGATGCAGGAAGATGGAGCTCTTCTAGTAAACATCTGAGCAGTCTGGAATCAAGGCTGCGCTATTAAAATGAAGCCACTGCTGGTTTTCCAGTATCTTTCCCTCTGTTTATCTCAGTTGCTATGGCTCTCACTTGAATCATCTGCACAAATTGCATGCACATGTCGTGGGCCACATTATTTCCACTCGCTCCACAGCTCCAGATCAACTTTCACTCACCTGGCAGCCGCTCGTGCCAAGCAGTGTCATCGTGGCCAGCGATGGAGCGCTGCTTCACAGACACCCCTGCTTGGAAAACGATGGCAGTTATTACGAAAAGGCTGATTAATATTTTAGGAATTGCAGAAAAGGGAAAGAACTCAGAAAAAACGGCCTCATGCTATCCTTCATGACCTGGGTTCCAAGAGAGTTGAGCCTCCAGTGTTGACGCAACCAAGAGCTCTTCTGGGGCAGCTGGAGCAGGCCAGCTTTGAGCTGCTGAAGCTGCTCCCCTGCTCCTCCTGTTTATGAGTGAGATTGAAAGGAATGGAGCCAAAATTAATCTCCCTGGCACATGAAGTTATCTAAATAATCCAGTATATTGTCCTCTAGCTATGGTTCTGTGCCATGTGTCCCAAACTAATTACTTACACAATCCAAAACAAGGTTCCAGCCTACTGAAAGAGGGTCAGACCCTTGGTGCTGCTGATCCACAGCTCTCAGAAATACACTGTATTGTGTTGGAAACTCAGAGCTTAACAAAGTAACCCTAAAGCATCCTATACCTGCAGAGAGAAAGATGTATTTCCTGAGTGTTTCTCTTTCGTCAGAGAATTTACAGAAGGGAACCATACCCTGCCTTAAATACAGAGCATAAAAACCAAGCTCTGCCACTGCTGCCATGTCAAAACCGTGACTATAGAAGATTTCTGCCCCCTTCTCCCCCTCCCATCCTCTCCAGACCATTAAGAATCAGAAGGCGAGAGCTGACGCTGTCTGAAAGCAGTCATTGGAGACAGGATCCTCTGCCCAGACAGAGGATCTACTGCTGCTGGAGACAGAAAGACGGCTTAGAGAGACTGCTGTCCTCCTGTGTCAGAGACAGCCAGCAGACACCACACCACCCAGACAGGCTGCTGCAGCTCAGGTTGCACAAAAACAAGTATCCCTCAGAGTTTGTCTTGGGAATGACATTTGTCTGGAACTGAGCAAGATGGAAACATAAGGGGATTGCAGAAACTGGATTTCTCCTGCTCACCTGCCCTCAGCTAAGGGAAATCTCGCTCACCCAGCCAGTGCTGTGCAAGTACCTGTAGTCCCCGGTCACACAGCTCAGAAACAGCTCTGTGGTATCGTGATGCTGAAAATGGAAAATCATTTTCTGCAACACCAATGTTCCCACCCTGGGAATTTAAGAAACAAGCAAAATACAACATGGAAACTTCCACTGTAATGTTTAATCGAAACACTGTAATGTTTTAATCGAAGTTTGCATTAGGTGAGGAGCAGGCCCAACGTCAAAATCTCTCTGTTGCCTTCAGCGACCGCATTAAGTGGGTTTATTCTAGAGGAAAATGGCCTTTAGCAGGTTTTCTGTCTGTTTTATAATCCTGGGATATAGCTGCAAATTAATAAAAGAACCACTAAATGGACATGGTTTCGTTGTGGCCTTGGCAGT
Organism: Nicator chloris; assembly: GCA_013400495.1. Taxonomy (NCBI): domain Eukaryota; kingdom Metazoa; phylum Chordata; class Aves; order Passeriformes; family Pycnonotidae; genus Nicator; species Nicator chloris. The sequence continues at coordinate 74,964 of WAAE01023120.1, forward strand.
GCAGGGTTAATGGTTGCACTTGATCTTGGAGGGCTTTTCCAACCTCAGCAATTCCACAATTCTGTGAAAAGCACGAGTGCTTTGACTTTACTGGGTACCTCCACAATTCTGCACTGAACTGAACACAACACAAATTATCTCACTTTGCAGCACACCAGATTTCAGAACCCAAGAAAATTGATGCCAAATTCTTGAGATTACTGATTTGCTTCAGGACTATAGCTGCTAGAAAGGTTCTCCTGGCACCAGCAGCATGAAATCCACTAAAATAGCTTAATACTAGATGGGTTCATGAATGTTTCAACAGGCAAAGTGTTGCCACAAAGCAGCACGAAAAGAGCAAACTTAATTTTTTATTTTATTCTACTGCTCTGAGTTTCTGGAAGAATTTTGCCAGATTTGAATGGAAAGAGAAGATAAAGTGGAATGATTCAATGAAGATATTTCTGTGGTTAGTCCAGTACAATATAAATGCTTGTCTGACCAGCTTCTACTGTGCACGAAGATTGACAGATGAGCTTTCCCTGCTTATCCCTCTATTCGGGATTAAACTTGGCTGCAAGTTATTAGGTATGGACCAGCTACCATGCAGACACTACAGAGGAAACCGGCCTGAAACATATTTTCTTCACTTGAAAAAAGTCCAGCTAAGAGATTCACTGTCTAGAATAAATTAGCAAAAACCTCACCAGCACCAGGATTGTGCCTTTCCATGGAAAGATGAGCAGCACAGCCTGAACAGCCTTTAAGAGGCTGCTCACAAGGTGTGAACGTGTGGATATGTGTCACACCTGGTGACAACCTGAGACATATTGCAGTGATGGAGACCTGCCATTTACTGCGTTTGACTGCTCCACAAAAACGTCCTACCAGCAGGTGATATTCCAGGGAGTGACTTAATGAGAAGTGATAACCTGGTATTTAGAGCAAACTGGCATTGAGGAGCTGAATCCCTGCACTCTACTTCACGTGCAAATAAATCCCTGTAGCCCAGCCTTCTTTACTCTGAGATTTGCTGTGGAGAAACACACACTGGTCAGTTGAGCCCAAACCTTCCCTTTAGTGGTGATGATTTTATTTTAAAAGACTGTCACCAAGTGGCAGAGCTCCGAACGGCTGCACGAGGTCGGCAGAGCTGCAAACACACCTTCAGCTGGAGCAAGACAACCAAAAATCCACTGTCCCAAGACATCACAGCACACTGAGGGAAATGTCAGAATAGATCATGCAACTAAACCAAAATAAGCAATGGAAAAAAGAAAATCTCGGAAGGAAACTTTAAATACTGCGAGGTTTGTTCTGTCAGTATAAAAACTGGTAGATTCAGTTTCTGATCCCTTCCTTTGAAGCACAAAAATCACTGACAACAAAGCCTGATGACACTGTTTCATGTGAAACAGCCACCTTGGGGGCTGTAAAACAAAAAGAAGGAAAGACACAGCCTCCCACTTTAATCTGCAGTTTGAGTCAAAATGCAATGTTTTATACCTGACATGAAGTGATACAAGTTATTTTTAACTATTATACTTAGTGTTTTCCCAAAGCACTACAAAAAGGCAATTTTTAAGAGTACATACATCTATGCAAAGCAGGCATTTGAGGATTCATCTATTAATCAAGCTGGAGCCTGGCTGGTGAAGCTGTTAGCAAACTGCATTACCATTGCACCCACAGGGATGGGAGACTCCCCAGCTGCATTAGGCACATTGTGATCCATACAGGAAGTACAGGATCGATTTCTTCCATCCCATACCTGTAAGTGGCCCTCTGCACTACAACAGTAGCCAGGCTATTCTTTTTGTTACTCCTCCAAGCAAAACGCCACAGTTTCTCTTTTAAATTGCTTATAATCTTAATTCTTTTGAAGATGGTGATTTCTCTACATGTAACTGAAGGTGAATAAAGACAGGGAAGGGCACTGCCAGGAACCAGCAAGATTTACATCAATGACAACAACCAATCTTTGTGGGTTACTGCTTATATACAGACTATATCCTGAGAGCAGAGACCATCAGAGCACAATGATGGAGCACGTGATACCCAAGTAGTCTCTTGACAACTGCTCTCAGTGCTGTAGAAAGAGCTTTGATGCACCGTCATTAAAGCTACATCAGCTCTCTAGGTCTAAACTTGCAGTAAATCACAAAATCACAGAATATTCTGAATTGGAAGGGACCCATAAGGGTCATCAAGCCCTGAAGCTTGGAGATCATTTAGGCTACCTGTGCCTGCTTTCCTGTTAGAAACTTGCCTTCTAGTTTATTTGGGGAGTAAACCAAGTGAGTTTACATGGAGTTTGCTTTGCACTCTCTATTCATTACCCAGAAATCCGAAACAGTGTTAAAGACCTGGGAAGATTTTCCAGAGTAAATTGGAGGTAGTGACTTTCTTGCAAGCCTCCCAGCACACGGCTTATGTTTACTTAGGCCTGCTATAGGGGTTTTCTCTTCAATCAACAAAGTTTCCAGCCTCTCAGAAGTTACAGAAGTTTGACAGATTTCCATCTTCTGTTCCAGGCTGGCAGGCCCAGCTGCAACGGGCCTGGATTCACCAGCCACCCACGAAGGAATTGCTCTGAACAGTACAAAGGGAAGACGGTGCCACATTTCCTCTGCAACTGACAGTGTAGTTAAAAACAGCATCACCTGAGAGAGGAAAACATCAAATCTGCAAACTGGAGTCCCTGTGCTTCTGCTGTAGCTGCACAATGCAGTGAAAACCACGGCCTGCCAGGCTGCAGCCTGGTATCTGTTTCAGCACAACACACCTTCATGCCAGGGCTGAAAATAGGTCGATTTAGCTGCCCCTTGGCTGCTTCCAGCACCAGAGTTGGCTGGCACAGCCACAGGGAATCCATCAGACCCACACTGCAGGGCACTGACACAGACAGGGACATCTGTGGATTCGGGAGGTTGGGAGCACCCAGGAATCCAACTCATGCTACAGAACCCACAAAACAATGATTCCGCTTGACTAATTGTTCTACTCTAGATCCTAATAATGATGCAAAAGCAACAGTTGCCAGCCACTCCCTAAAGTAACCCATCATTTCCGCCATCCTTCTTGACTCTCTCAAAAAAATAAATCCTTCTGCCACAGCAAACTGATCTGGAAGCTTTACAGCTCCTGGAGGAAATCTTGCCTCATTCCTCGAGACCTTTAGAAAAGCACTGGCAGCAGAATAAATTATTTACAGTACTATTCCTGACAAAACCATCTCCATAAATGATACAAGATTGAAGGGTTTAAAAGTGTGTGCATGTGGCATAGGGCCTAAAGAAGTGTCTAATAGAAATATTGATTAACTTGATTTCCACAGACTCTGTAAACAGTCTGATGAAAACAGAAACTGTAAGCAGATATTTTTTCCCTTTACTGTAAAGTAGGACAAAGCAGTCACTCCACCCATTCAAACTAAGCCAAATTAAAGTGGGTTTGGACATTTACAAAATTATTTTCTCTTTAAAGCAATCCAATCTACATGTTGTTTACCTGATTCTAATTCACGACTTATTCCATTTCCCCAGAATAACTCAGTCAGTTGAGGCTTCTGGCTTGAAGCAAGGTTCCTGCTGTTTACTTAGGTTTTCCAGCTGGGTTGAATGATATGCAAAGAGGTCTGAGGACTTGCTGGAGGTCATACAGAGAGGAAAGTCAGTTGGCTCTGCTGGCGTAATAGCCCTGCACTTTTACAGCTCCCAGAACTTTGCTCTAAGCACCAGGCTAACCTTCTCATCAAAAGATACTAAATCTGTTCTCAACATTTCAAACATTCCCTGGTTCTTAGGAAAAGGCACTTCCCTCCATAAAGAGTTTGAAGCAACCCTGCTAAAGGACGTGATGAAAATCTGAAGGCACTGAGTGCACATGCTCACATTTAGAAAACTCAGTGGAAAGTGCCAATGTGGAGTTTTCCATTTTCAATAGCAGAATTTCAAACTTACTTAGGCAAGCAATATAAAAGAAAGGAAACTGCAGGGGATGTTTAAATAGAGCCTGCCTAAATATTTTGTTTAAAGGAACTATTTTCATTTTGGCTAGAATTTTTAGGGTGAAACATCCCAGGCAATCCATAATGGCCACCAGCCTTCAATCCATCCCAGTCTGGACTCCCTGCACAGCCAAGGACAATCCAATGCATTCCCTGATGCCTCTGATCAGGCACAAGGAAGGCAGGGAGTACACCATGAGGTTTTCTCATCCCTACAATTCCACCAGGATAAACTGCTCTGCTAAGCAGGGCTCTGGAGCATTGAATTGGCTGCAGAGCTTTTGATTTGTGACGTTTGGTCGTGCTGTCCCAGAGCAGCGCCAGGAACACCAACCACTGGAAGAGCAATTCACCTCTCTTATGCCACTGCCACTGTGCTTGACATAAACAACCCCCTCCCAAACACTGACAAGACAAAAGCAAGGGCTGTAAACTCCTATTTGAACACAGCACTGACACTAAGAGAGATTAACAATGGTATTTTGAAGAAAAGGCATTTTGCTGGTAATTCAACACCCATCCATTGGGGAAGAACCATTACAATCCATTCTCCAAGAACTGCAGGGCCCTCCAGCAAAAGACCTTCCACTCCATTGTTTCACCCCAACAGGCCTCCTGCCCTTCAACATTTATACTTCTGCCATCTAAAACCCACTTATTTTCACTTCCAAGGTCTTCAAATTCATGCCCTGATGTTCCTCAGCTCCTCTTCTCTTTCATCCCAGAATAATTTAGGCAATTGTACTTCCGAGATCTGCTCTTCCAGCTCAGCTGTTCTAATGCCCTCTGGCTCCAGTGTGGCTCCTCAGCCCTTTCTTTTCCTCCTCCATTGCACCAATATTGCATCAGCTCCCATTTCTCAGTTTAATATTCTTTAAACTTTCTTCTTCTTCTTTTCAACCTTCACAGTTTATTCTCTTTATTTTCTCCCAGTGTTCCTCACTCTATTCTCCTAATGGACATCTCCAATTAAACCTTAATTATATCTCATACCAGCAGCTGTTCTCTGGCTGATGAGCACACTCTAGAAGAAAACCCAAGGCAAAAGGTCTTGCCTGTTAGACACTTTGCTATAATCCAAAGGTCACACGTACAGACACATAACCCAGTAATTTACACTTACTCCAGCATTACAGATTTCTTTTTCTGTTTAAATCACTTCGGAAGAGGTTACCCTACCCTTAACAAGGTTAAGTATCTTTGCATGGTAAAGACTGCAGATGTCTAAAGCTTGGCTGTGTTGCTGGGACAGCAGTGCTGCCTGGCTGGTTTAGCACATCAATCACAGGATGAGTCTTTTCTAGGTGCCATCCCCTCCTGTCACAGCATTCCTGCTGTGCCGTGGTGGGCTCAGACCCTGAGCTGGTCTCTAGGCTCCAGCCACACAGTTAAGCAGGCCTCAGGTCTGGCTCTGGGGTTATCACGGTTCTCCAGCCTGACCATGAACCAGCCAGGACAGGGGGTGGGGATGGTGAAGCCAAGTTATGCCAGGAATGAGCCTGGGGAATGCAGCAGAGGTCACATTGCAGAGCGGGTACCGACACATGCCTCTCGTTCCAGCCTGCAGCTCGCTGAAACTCCTGGATGGAGAGCTCTCCCAAAGCCTGGGAAACTGGCAGTGGGCGATGACCTGCACCCACTGGATCCTCATCCTGCTTAACATATGCCAAATACAATAAGATGCATTAAGTCAAGTCTTTGCTCTACCCAGCGCATGATGTGATCGGCAGAATAACCTTTTTTCCCCCCTCTAATTCTGCTGATAGTATGTAATTCTGTTCATCCCTTTAGCCTTAGCCAAATATTTATGTCAAGCTGGGAAAAAATGCCAGGCACAGAGCAGGGGGCGGAGGGAAAGCAATCTAGAAAAGGCTTATAAACCAATTTCAGTGCATAAAGAACTTATTTCTGTGCAGTCATACTCAGATTAACAATCAGGTCCCTATGCTGGCCACTCCTTTTTTTAATTAACCTTCAACGGGTTAAACAGCCCAAGACAATGCTCTTAGATGATCAATAAACCCAGGTGTTAATTCCATACACACAACATAAATGTTTTCCTGGGTTAGGGTAAAACCTCAGTTGCTTGTTAGACACAGCAACTGCCTGCTAGTGGGGGGCAGATGGACCCTAAAGTACTAATGATCCCACACACTCATGGATACTCCAGCCTGCCTGAACTGCATTCAATTCTTCAGTCACACTGCTGCTCCCAGGCAGGGATCTAACACATACATCACTTCTAACACTTACCCGGTTCTGGATGAATGGGAAAATTCATTATTCATTTAATTCTAAGTAACAGCCAAATGGCCCAATCATCAGCAGAGTGCCCCAATGCTGTGCCAACACAGATGAGGAACAGCTTCTCTCTGATGCAAAGGGCTCAGCGCTGTAGCTCTTGGGGTAAGAATATGCCATCATTTTCTTAGGAGATTCAAAAGCAAAAGCAAAGCCATAAATTATTTTCTAATTGTCTAGCAGTGAACAAAGGCAAAATGGGCCTGCTGTGTCGCAACTCTTCCAAAGACACACGTGAATAAACAGGACTGCTGGAAGCCTAACAAACTGACAGCCCATCCCAGGGAACACAAAGAGGAATGTTTGCCTAAACGCTGTCTTTCAGCAAGACTGTAATCAAAGGAAAAAAACACATGTATGATAAGAAAGATGCCTGGTGGTTCTGGCACAGCGATTATTCTCTACGTAATTGGGAAAGTTTGGAAACACTTGACTACGCTGTTCTGATGGCATGCTTTCAAAAAACACAAAAAACCCAAATGGAGTAGTTCAAACAGCAAAAAAGGCCCCAAACCAGTTACTAAACCAAAGCACTACAGATTGACAGGAAAAAACCCCACACATTTCTTCACATTTTCTGCACTATGAATGAAGAGATAATGGAAGCCTGTACAGATACTTGGTATTAGCCTGTCCACAGGACACGGGTATAACTATTACAAGTTGAAATAATCAACTTGCTTTTATGGAGGAGTCAAACAAAAGGGCAGAGAGGGGAGCTCCAGCTGCACATCTCAGCAGGGACAGGACTGGGCAATGTGACACCATCAGGTATTGTGGCCTGAACATTGGCTCTCCCATGAGGAGCCCAGGAGGTCCGTATTTGATGGCTTTGAAACTGATCCATAAGCTCTACTGGGTTTGCAGGAAATCAAAGAGGCAGAAAGATCTTGGAAACAGGAAAAAAAAATCAGGAAGAGCGATAATTCACCAGTCAAAACAAGTGAGTAATAGAAAGAGAGGAAGACAAACTGGCCTTCTCCTTCCCTGAGAAGCAGGAAGATCTTGGTGAAAAGCTTCTTAGAACTATGGGAGCACCATTTCAAAATCCTACCAAAAGACAGCAGGTCCTGAGAAAATGTTCTCCTCACAAGAGGATCAAATTTGCTCCTGAAAACCCACAGATCATGGGGCACTCTTGTACTGTCCATCAGCTCTCCCCAGAGACAGCTGCCTGCAGGGAAAGGATTTACCTTGGTACGACTCACCTGTGCAAGGGAAAGGCAGCACAGCCTATGCACACAGTATTGGGGTTAAATACAAGTTAACACTGTTTATCTGAACTAGGCCAGAGGCAGCTGTGGGCTATAATGAGACTGTGACGGAAAGAAATGTACACCCTGAACTTCTAAGCCACAAAACTGAGCTAAGCCAACAATTCATTAGTTACTTTTTCTAAAACTGGCGGGGAGGGGGGAGATGAATATCTACTGAAACGTGAGCTAGATCACTCAGCAGGCATTTCGCAGATGTATGGGAAATAAAACATCCTGCAAGGTATTATTAATGTTTATTATGTAGGTCTGTTACAACACTGTTTATCACCAGCTATCTTCAATAGGGTCGATACCCCAGGCTGAATTAGCCTGGAGTTTTCCAGAAAACAAAACACGTGGGTGCAGAGCCTGGAGGGGATCTCCCCAGGCAGAGCTGTGCCACTGCTCCAGCAGGGAAGTCTGCAGGCTGCACTCTGCAGACTGACACCCACAAAGACCCCAGAATGTCTCCATGTGCAAGAGTTTATCAGTGAAAGGAAAAGAAATGCATAACCCCTTTCATCAGTCATGTTGACAAATCAGAAATAACTCACGATATCTTATTCACAAAGCCCAAAATTCACTTTCGTGGCTCTCTGGAAGGGAATCAATCCTTCAAGGGAAAGGAATGAACTAGTTCAGGTTCTTGGAGATGGTAAAGGGACCACAAATGCTGATTTTAAGTCGATAAAAATATTTTAATTAATCATTCCTAGGAATAAATTTTTCTTTTTACAATGTTATTTTAAAGATGTTTGCTGTCCTGTAACAACTGAAATAAAGAGATCACCCTGAATTATCCCACTAGCACCCAAAAGCCCCCAAGCAGATGTCCCAAACCATACACCCCGAGTTATTAAACCAACAGTCACGGCACATTTAAGAACTCCTTGCATAAAAGCCCTATTGAAGGCAGTTCTGCAGGGAGACCCTGCATGTTGACCCCAGGCAGACGTGGCTTCCCTGGCCTGAAATGGAGAGGTCTGGCATAAAAAGGTGTTTTGTCCAGGAGGCAGAGAAACCCCCCCCACCCAAAACACACATCCCACAAACAGCTCTACATCAGCCAGCTGTGTAACAGCAATGCTTTAAGGCATTCACAGAGTGAAATAGCCACAGGAAAGCCTGCTCAAGCCTCCCCAGAGCAAAGAGGGATTCCACCAAACGTCTAGGAAAGAGCTAATATAAGCTGTAAAACTAATTTCAGCTTCGAACAGGGAGCTGGCTCCTCTCTATATCTCTAATTGAGCAGGACAGCAAGCCATGGGGACAGAAGAGGAAACCTGCTCTCGTCCTCTCCCACGGAAAGGTAATGACATGATGGCACAGTGTTTCTATCGGCTCCCCAGACTGCCAGAGCACCATTCATCAGGAGAATGGACCAGGAGAACAATCAGAAATCCATTAGCAAGCTGCTGCTCCGCCTGAACTCCTGATCAAATGTCACAGCCCTGAACGGCTTCTGTTGCTCGAGAGGACGGAAGGAGCAGGGAATTGTTCCAAGGCAATAAAGATATTATTACAATTTCTAGATTATATTAGCATGAGGGCAACCATTTGCAATCTACGTTGTGCCTTTAAGCAAGTTTCTCAAATCCGGGACAAAAGCTCCCAGAGTAATTAAAACAGAGAGAGATTTCCTGCAGTCCCACCAACTGGCACCACAAGGAAAGCAGTGGGGGAGAAGGAAAAGCTGGAGGTGGAGGGAGCACTGCTGGAGGGTTGTGATCAGTTCTTTTGCTGCCTCTATCCAGCACCCAGGGCTCAACTAGGAAATACTGCAAACTTGCAAGAAAATAGCAAGAATTACCAACGCTGCTATTTACTAGCAGGAGAGTGACCTCACAGGAATAAATCAGCTCATCAGCAGCATTTCTCCCTGCACTTCTGCAGGTTCAGTCCGGCTCAAACACTTCATTGTCCACCTATTACAGCAGGAGACAGAGCCAAAACCAATCTGCTCAAAATTTACCCCAGTTACTTCTTCCCTCAGAGGAACGGTGATCAGGCCACTTAAAAAGCAATGCAAATAACCAGGTTCACAAATACGTTTATCCATTAAGGAGTCTGCACCATGTCTCTGCAATGTTATTTACCTGTCTGGAAGCTGTTATCCGAGCTATTATCCAGCACAGAGACTAGAAAAAGATATTCTGAGTATATTAGCAGCATATTGAAATGATCTGCAGATTCCTTCCATTCAGGTACTGTTGATGCTTGAAATATAATGAGGGGTCTCAAACAGGAAACTTGCACATGTACTATAAGCAGAGAAAAAGCACTAATTAAAAAAAAAAATAGGAACTCTCCGGTGCAAATATTTCCAACTGCAAACTGATTCTCATTATCTTTCATCTGCCAGAAAACCAAATTAAAATATCAATCAAATGTAGTGATCCAGGTAAAAGTCTTAAATTGCATCTCTGGTTCAATAACAGCAATTATTGTGTCACTGTTCTCAACTCATCGAGCTCCTCAAATGAGATCAGAAATGACTACAGAAAAAAACCCAACACAAAATCTCAAAAACATCTGTCATCCACAAGACCTGAATTACATTTGAACAATGACATTTTTGTCTCCAAAACAGCTAACAGCAAAATGAAAATAAGGTTGTCAGCACTGCCATTATGAAATGTTAGCCATAAAAACTGCTACTGTAGAGTTTTCATTTGCTTTATTTACTAGAATTTTTCTTTTTTTTGAAGATCAGTCTGAAGCTTTGAAATGTGTGAAAACAACGTGTCAGTATCAGATGCTGGAGGAGGAAGGGCTGCTGAGCAAGGCTGAGAGACACAGTGACACTGTGACAGTGCAAGGCCACCGTGGGTACAATGTTTGTTTTACACCAGGTACGGAAAAATCACGAGTTACACACAGGAGCAGATCTTAAAGCTCTGCTTGTTTTCCACCAAGACAAGAGGAAATGCATATCCAGCAAAAGAGCACTTGGATCCACATGAGTCTCAGCAACTTCCTTCATCTGCGTGGATTAGACCACACACACAAAAATTAAAATACTGTCAAATAATGGAAAGTACTCAGACTAGTGGCAAAACTCTTCCTGTAACGTGCAGCTCCAGGTCTGTCTGTAGTCCTGGTGCTTTACAAGTTTACACATTTCCTAAGGAAATTCCCTACAGCAATGCCTCCAATATTACCTTTATTCTGGAAAAGCCACTTTGAGGTATTCAGACTGATCTCTCCTATGCCAATTGTCAGCTGAGCACGAATCTTCTTTAAAACAATAGTTAGGAACCAATGGAGGAGGGGTGATTTCCTTAATGGTATGAGGTCTGTGTTTTCCCCACAGCCCATCCTGGCAGGGATCAGCCATCACAGGCATCCGAGGACTGTGGTGTGGCTGCTACCAGATGAGATAAGCTATTAGTTATGGCCCAGTTCCTACAGGACAGATGTCCTCCCTGCAGTCCATAAGCACAGCCATCAGCCTTGCTGACAGCATCAGCAGCTGGGGAAGTGGGCAGGACACACTAAAATGCCGTTTCTCTCCCTAAAATGCCCAGAACCCTTCCCTCAGGTACCATAGCCACACTCTCACTGTCACTGCATGTAGATCTTCAGGGACTCTTCTTCCAGGGGTTTCACACTGACACCTTTGGAAGTGCTACGTTCATGTAAATAAGTAGTTTTTCTAAGAACAAATTAGTTGAGCATATTCTCTGAAGTTATTTCATTTGTTTTTGCTCCTGTTCATTTATTCCAATCTGCTGCACCTTCCCTTGGAGAGGTTATTAAACACTCTGCTAATGGGCGCCAGCACTCGTTTAATTCTTCCTAATGAATGTATGAGTGAGTAGCGGAAGCTATTATGTAGGGCTTAATAAAGGGCGGGAAGGAATTTCCTAAAATTTATTGCCACAGGCTGCTGCTTGAAGATAAAATAAATGGTAATTGCTTGGAACAGGAAAGAGGAGGATGATAAAATGTCCCCAGACATGAGGTAAAAAAAATACCAAATGCTCCGAACCAAAATCTCAAAGCCCGAAGGATCATGAAGGCAAGATGGCCTCCTCCAGCTTTAGCTTTTTGATAATCCTTAAGACTTTTCCCTTGAATACGAATGCTGAAGGATGAACTCGACCTCAGCTGGAATGGTTATTTCATGACATAGAAAAGACATATGTTTAAAAAAAGGCATTAATTCAGGCTGCATCTTATGAAAATAATATTTGTAGGAAAGAGACAACGTAGAGGAAATGGAAGGACAATGTTTCTGGACTATTGAGTCCAGCAATACAATCTTCCCTAAAATACAGGCTTTGCAGAATGAAGGAGACACACATAACATTTTGCTACAATTATGTTCCTTCTTTCCCGTTGCTGTGTTGGTCAGGGTTCATGGAAGAAGAGAAATTGCTGAGACGTGAACTTGTGCATTGTTTCTTCAATTTCTGTGACTGTTTGTTAAAACAGATAAAAACTGCAGGCTGGATGAGAAAAAGTGTCTGAACTGGAAGTCCCAAGTGTCTGTCTTGCTCCAAAGTACTGCAATCACACCGCCAACCTCCCAGCAAGCTCCAGGTCAAGCCTCAACAACTGGCAAGAACAAAGTGGAAATCTAAGCCCCATCCCCTGTAATTGCAATGTAGGAGAAAAACACAGGTTTTTCAAAACAAAGCTTCTTGTTATAACTCACAACAACCTCCTGTCCACATAATCCTTCAGGCTTCCTTCAGACGGCCTGATCCAGTCATACAGATGAGATGGGCCAAAAGCTTTGATCCATCTCATCAAGAAAGCTAAAAAGCAAGTTTCCCAAGAACATGTCTGATTTTCTGGTTCCACTGAGCTGTTGGAGGTGGTACTTTGCATCTTAGAGACTGCAAAAGTGTTCTCTACCATCAAGCTGCTCTGGAGTTACACCAGGTTGCACATTTAATTACACAAACAGGGATCAATAGCTCAAGGGTCACGGGTTGTGGTGGGAGAGGAGAGCAGGGATGTCAGGGATGTCTGGATGTCACCTCATCCAAATGCCACTGCCCTTTCAAGTCCAGCTGTCCCAAAAAGGACACTGCCAATCTCTAAGGACCATCTTCCCAAAATGCAGCAAGAAGGAACAAGTATAGAAAGATGCCAAAATATCAATTTGAGTGAGCAAAGCAGCCATCTCCCTTTACTTAAAGGGGCAGAAAGAAAGAAATACTATTTTCAATAGCAAGCTAATATATCCAAGAACTTAAAAGCTGACCTGAGAAGAAAAATAAGATTAGGTTTGCTCTTTTTTGCTGCTTTGGGCAGACAAAGCCCCTCTCTGAAAACCAACATTTTTCATGCCAGCTTTGACCATCTTAAAACCAGGAAAAAAGAGGATAAAATCCAATTTTTCTTTCTTAAATTCTTGGCAGGTCACCTGCAGGAGCAGGCCAACAGCTTTTCTAGCAGGCAGTAAGAAATTATTACTTCCTTTCTAAACAAGGATTTCAGTTGCTTCAGCTCAACAGCAGGATTTCCATAGTCTTACACAATACAAAGCAATCACTCAACCTGCAAGAGCATCCCATTTGAAAATGGACAGTTGTTTCTCCAAGAGAAAAAGCAACAATTTGATAGGGACAAAGAAAGGCAACAACAAACAACCCCAAAATAATAAAAACAAATAAAAATAAACTGCTTTAGCACACTGGAAGACAAAAGGTGAGCGGTTACAAGACGAGCGCAAAATAACAGGGATATACAGCACAGATTTTTCAAAGGATCAAAAAGGATCAAATTTGGGTGGCCATAGGATAGGCACCTACTGGAGGCGTTATCCAGGAAGAGTTTAATCTTCCCCCACTCCAATGAAAAAATCAAAGCCAAATAAACGTGCACAGCACTACATGCTGGCATCAGTACCTGTAGAAAAGGCAGAGCTTCCAATTTAAACCAGCAAACACAAACTCTTCCATCTCTGAAGCCCTTCGTGCATTTCCATACTTTCAACCTTCTACCCCTCCAATGAAGAAATCTTATTGCCAATTTATATGGGTTATAGAGCAAGAAGTTGAGCTTTATGATGATAAAGAATATAAAGATTAAGGATGTGTTTTTGACTCAGGAACAATCCAAGCAGGTATATTGTTAACTATCTGTGATGCTGTTCCCTGCTACAAGGAATAAAACAGGACTTCATCTGCCTCAGCACCAGTGCATCCCTGCAATCACTGCATACACAAACTTCAATTACCCAGCCTGAAAATATACATTTTACTTATCCAAGGACAACCCCAGCATGGAGGAGAAATGATTGAAGAAAATCTCAATTATTCTTTGCAACATAACACCGATGTCAGCTTCAAAGAAAAAGCTGCTTTTCTTTCTGTATTATTTGGTCTGCTTTTGGTAGCACATTGCTACTGTGTACAAGGGCCAGATGTGGGAGGAAAAGTGGAGGTGGCACAAGGAAAAGCAGGATCCAAAGTCCCTGTCACAATTTATCTGTGGCCTCACAGTAACAGGAGTTCTGCCACCCAGGCTGGCTCGCAGCCACCCCCACAGCAGGAAGCGGAGCCCCGGAGAAGCCGTGAACATTTCCATGACTCTCCTCCCTCATCCCTGTTATCTGCTTTTACTTGTGCATCTCATAAAACACCCCCAGGCCAACCCCCGGCAAGGCCAGCTCCTCAAGCCAAAGTTTTATAAAACGTTCCAGGTATGATCCCAGGCTAAAAGTAATTCCCTCACCACAGCCGCAAACCTTGGATGCTCAGATTGACATGTCAGCCTCTGAAATCAAGAGTCAGGGCAGGTGATTTGTGCTCCAGAAGAGTCAGAAGTGCTGCATGACACAAGGAGGTGAATTCCAACATCCCTGGCTCTGTGGGGCTTTGTTTGGGCAGGAGCTGCATTCACACAGCTCGGCCCCACCATGACATGGAGTCAAGGTGTAGGTGCACTGACAGAACTTCTCAGCAAAAGCTTTCTCACAGACCTCCTCCTCCATCCCTTTTTTGCCTAAAGTATTGCACTCAGATTGATTTTCTAAATACCTTTTTAATGGGGAGAGAGGCACAAGGGGAAGCATCCAACATACTCTAATCCAATTTGCTGTAGTCTAAAGAAATCCATTTGTTCAGCTTTGCATTCGGCATCCTTGTGATAATTTTTAATAGCACTACTTATCTGGATCCATTTTCAATAAATCAGAATTTGATTACAAGTCAGGAATGCACCCTGCAATTACCTTTTGAGTGTGAGTCCTCTCAGGTAAGACCTCACTCTCCAGAGGAGGCTGCCGAGCTCCCCTTGACTCATCCCTTAAGGACACCTCCACATGGATACAAACAGAACACACTGCAGCAAGGTAAAGAGAACTCAAACCCAAGTGTGATTGTGCAAGACTGTAGTAAAGAGGTCTTGGAGTAGAAGACAGCACCTTTACTTGCACAGGGTTAGTTTTACTCCTAAAAATTTTAGGAGTTAGTACATTTTTAAAATTCAGCTGCTAGCAATTCCAATTTGAGAATCATAAAAAGTACTGTATTAATAATTGAAATGTAAAATGCCTGTTTGATTCACTCCAGCCCTCAGTCCCCCTCCCCAAAGGGCTTGTTTGCCTTAGGGGAGCATTTCACAAGCAGCACATCAACTTTCTGAAACACAACTCCAACAGATGAAAGCCTCATAACCGCAGAAGAGCCACCTTCCTTCTAAATCTGGAATTTAAAGAACTGTGACATCCATGGTGCAATTTAAAGGTAGAATGGCCAAGATATTTCAGCCTAACCAAGCACTTTGGCTACCACACGGCGTGGTTATTTCAGAAGTGGCTCACTGGCCATCGCCCCGTTTCAGCCACAACATGCACCCTTCATCTCCTGCAGACAAAGCTCTGCCACAGCCGCCGTGACTCAGGGCACTGGGGTGACGAGGCACCCTCAGCACCGGGTGATTCAAGGCTGTCCATGGCCATGAAGTGTGTCTCATTCCAGGGGCTCCACATCATCCCGCTGCCGAGTCCTGCTGAAGCCCACCACTTCCTAATTTGGGAACACTGCGGATGACAGAGATGTCTGAGCTGGAAAGCAACTGCTCTGTTGGTGTCTGAGACTTTCACCTCGATGTTTTTCATGCCTCTCTAGTTAGGCAGGGCTAAATGATGTGGACATGGCCAATACAATGCAATACTCACTTTTCTGGGGAAAAGTAGCCCAAGTTAACAAATTAGAACAAATACACCTCACTGGATTTGTGCTACTTACTCCTGTGAGTGGAATGCAAGTGTTTCAAGCTAACATCTCACGGTTCTTTGAATCCTCACCTGATAATAAATGCAGCACTGATCTATTTTCATTTGATGTTTTTCAAATCCTGTGTTTTTAACCACAATTACAAAGCCACGCTGCTGCTCAGTGAAGTTCATGATTTCTCTCAGGAGAGGTCGGCTTATCAACATTGCAGCAGGTCTTCAATGAAATGTCATGCACTGCCTTTGCTTTGCAGAGGAAAATCTGCAGTCACCAAGATGATTATATTAGCATTTTAAGCTAGCATTTACCTCCAAAAATCCAACCTTTATTATTCTAATTCTTCCTTTTGCACGGCTCAAAATATTACCTTCTTAAGAGGTAGCTCAGTACATTCTGCTAACCAGCCACAGCTTTCAGGATTTGGCCCTCTCCAGACCCACTGCTGCAGCAAGTCCGGAATTAACTCCCAGATTATGTCTCCAAGTTGTATTTCACAACTACAACAACCCACGCCACATCTGGTGGTGTACCTGTGGTCATGAAAAGCCTTTTTTATCCCACTTTTCAGCAAAAGCAAGGTAAAAACCACCAGCAGTTCTCACAGTAAGGGCTAAATTAGACTGAAGTTTCCCCAATATATTTTTTTTCCTAATGACATGGAATTTGAAAGGTTGAGCAACACTTACACTGTCTTATGTGATCACCTCATAACAATAATTACTACTTAATATCTGAAACATGATAGCACCTTGACATCCAAACCTCTGTGTGGGAGGCTCTATTTAGACATAACAGACAATCTGCAGAGCCCAGGGAAATTACAGCTTCTGAATGAACATCAACACTATCAAATGATGGGAAGAGCTTTGTCTTCACTCCAGATCATTTCCTGTAAAGGACATCTATTTTCTATTAAACAGCTGCACGTTGAGAAAAAAAAGAATGTATATAGCAAACACATTTAGTGCAAGCCATCAATAAGTCTTTTAAGAAGTAAGGGTTTGATTGCAGAGACTTCTAAATGCAGCTTCTCATCCATCCAGCTAAATATATTAAAGAATAAATAACAGCTTGGTATTTATTCAAAACTTTTCATTTGAGCTTTCCTAAGTTATTTGCAAACATGAGGTGTAGCCAGACAACAATAGCTCTAATAACTGTTCCAATTATTCAGGCTAAAATGAGATGTAGTTTTTGAATTAACATTATGAGTTGTCAGACTTATATCAGGAATGAAAATAACACAGAGCCAATAAAAATAAAACCCCATTCACACATACATATTTATGGCTTAAACTATTTTGCTAGATACACTAATTCTTCTTCATTATTATAAAATTCTCCCACCCAAAAGAGATTTGAGTAAAATAGAGTATTACTAGATTACAGCTTTGCTTTTGTAAGCATTGTTATGACTTCCTAACAATTTAACTTCACAATTAGCTCTGTGAGAGCAATTCTGACATTCAGAAAACACCAACTGTGTAAATAAGTGTCACAGGCTGAATTTGTTTCCAGATATTCCCTGAGCATCCTTGCCATAAAAAGCTCATCTTCACAAACGTTGAACTCAATGCTACAAGAGGATTTACCAAATAAATTTCTATACTGAGAGGAATTGAATATTAAATATTAATATTAGGAAAGTATTTATATTTTTTAAGAGTCAGTGCAGCATAATAAAAGTAGTAGGGGAAATTAGACCAAATGCAGAAGACATTAATAAGTGAAAAGGGATGCAGAACTGAAAACTATTTCTTTTATTTTTTAAACAAAGAACAGGCGGAAATGCAGCTTGAGGAGATGAGGCAGCAAGATTTTCCCATTAACAGTGAAAGCAAACATCACCCACCAACCTTTT
The DNA here is from genome assembly GCA_013400495.1 of Nicator chloris. Taxonomy (NCBI): domain Eukaryota; kingdom Metazoa; phylum Chordata; class Aves; order Passeriformes; family Pycnonotidae; genus Nicator; species Nicator chloris. The sequence continues at coordinate 92,568 of WAAE01023120.1, forward strand.
TTTCATCAGCAAGCAAGCACACAAAGATTACAGGTCTTAATAGGATCTAAAAAGACTTGACAGCCACTATTTCTGAAATTCGCAGTTGTCACTTCTGACCCTGGTTCTCACCATTAAACTTTTGCTAGTTTCCAAGACGATTCTCACTGCAGGGATTGTTTTAATCAGAACAACCTAGTGAAGAGTCACAGAAGACATCTGGTGGCCAGTGCCCCAAATGACAATTTCATTTGCTTTACATCTTTGTAATAAAGCTTAAATTTTAATGAAGTAAATAATTTTAAACACTTAAAATTAATTAAATAATTTGATTCACAAAAAGCCAAGTGAAAACAGTTGTGTTTTCTGCATAACAGCCCTGTGATAACCCTCCATGGTCAAGCCAGGAACTGAGAACTTCGGAACAGCCCTTCACCAGGTATGTTAAATGAGGCAGAACCTAACAAACAGCCTTCGAATTTGGGCAACTTGAACACGAATGACGGAGCAAACATTTCCTGAAAGCCCAAGGAATTTCCTATTTAAAGTTTCCATGTCCTTATCCCACTACCATTCACACATTCAGCCTCTGGAAAAACAAGCTTGTTTATTCTGGGAACACACACACACAAAAAGGCCATGAAATAGCCATCAGTTCCCCCAGGTGTGGAGTGGCAGGGGATCAGTTCACTGGGGTCACTACAAAACCTGCCAGAGCTCATGTGAGTGTGTTTTGGATTCTGGGTGCACAGAGCAAGTGAAATTTCCTCCTCTACAGCATCAGCGTGACAGGAAACACAGGGAACATGCCCAGGTCACTCTGTACTTCCAACAGAGATGGACATTGGACAGGGAACAAACAGCAGGTCAGACAACGGGGGAATCCTGTCCTCCAGCAAGCCTTGCCATCCAAAACCCAGGCATTTAACAGGCAGCAGAGTATGTAATTCAATATAGTCCTCATCACACGTTATTTCCAGTTTCTGAGGCCATCACTCCCTCTTTGATGCAAATGTGGAGTGCAAACCACAGCAGAGGAAGGTTCAGCCTTTTACTATTTCATGAGCGCTAAGGAGAGACTGGACCAAATAACATTTGCTACTGCTCAGACAGCACTTCAAAGGAGGAATCTACAGAGAGGCAGACTGGACACAGCTCAGGCCCTGGGAAGACGTGGCAGGAATAAGGTAGGAACTGCAGTCAGCCAAAATGATAAATGCACCAGAATGCCTTAGAAAAGCGGCACTAATGGATAAGCAGCTTCTCGAGGCAGGCAACATGTAGCAATATTGATTCTTTAATACACACAATGAAACCAAAGTCTTAATGATTAATAATCTGTTGTGAAACTCTATTCATTAGGTAAAAACAGTGCTCAGAGATGACACAACATAAATCAGGCAGTCTCCTCACTCATGAAAGAATGATGAGTTTGCTCGCATCCATGTAAATTAGCAGCAATCACTGCATAAAAGCAAGCTCCTGCTTTTCACAACCCAGCTGGTAACAGCCAGGAAAAAAAGCTGAGGAAAAAGAAAACACACACAAAAAACCCCCTAAATCTAATTTCAACACTAATTTCAGAAAGTACTTAAGCAAAAACTAAAGCAAGCTGGTATTCAGGACACACTTGCCTTGGGACTACAAGGGGTGTAGAAAGGGACTCCTCCCAGAGCACAACATACCATTTTAGCAGAATTATATAAAATTTTGCCACAAGCGTGATGAAACTTCCAGCCATCTCACAAAAATTTATGCTTAATATCTAAGTGCAACACTGGCATTAAACACAGAAGTTTAAAGAAAGACCAAAGTTAAGAACTAATTTAGGTAAGAACTAAGGAAAGACATTGCCTTAGGCAGCTTTACTCACTAAAATTGAATGTTCATTACCTTTTTGCCCAAGAATCCTCCTTAAACCAATTAAATGGACACTCTGGCAAGTAGATTAATAACCTCTACAGATTGTTCAGATTGATCTTCAATCAACATAAAGCAGAGTAAGAGTTGACTGCTAAGAGAGTCACGGAAGCAAAGAAGCGAGAGTCTCACTTCTCCTGGAACTGCTCTGGATGTTCCTACAGCAAAGGACTCCTGGGATTCACAGCAGACCTTTGATAAGGAGACTAACTGCTTCTCACAAGAATGGCACAGCATGGCTGAACTGACAGATGCTGCTGGGTGCAGGCACTGGTGCTCCTCACACGGCTCTTAACAGGCACTGTAGAGAAAAGGCAGCCCCTTCCCCCTGCCAAAGAAAAAGGAAAGCAAAGTCCATCTGCAAAAATACTCCAGAAGGTCACCAGTGTTTCAAACACTTCCTTCAATCTTTGTAAATGCAAATCAGAGCGTTTTATACAGCTGAAAGAGACGGCACCTGCAACACACCCCATGTCCGCCCACACAGTACCACAGCCAGCCAGGTTTTAAACTTTACAGGGTGGATCAAGTACACTGATGAAGCTGCAGGAATGTCCTGGCGATGCTGAAACACTCCAAACAGGGCCCAAAACTCATGGCAGGGTGCTGTGAACACTACACTGGTATCAGCTGGCCTTAAGAGCAGGACCAACTCCTGCAGCTCTGCATTCCCACTGCCTGGTGTCAGCTAAGAGCATTCCTCACTTGGCACCTGCCAAGGCACTGGTAACAGTCCCATCCACAGCAGGGCTACCAAAACACTCTCCCAATTATTTCTTGTCTGCTTGATCACAGTTCCTACAAGCACAGCTGGAAACACTTCCATGTTGTTCCAAGGCACAACCTAACAGCATTCTCACCTTCAAGTGACAGTCAGCAGGACAAGACTTTCCAAGGCCATTTTCACCTTTCTGCACCCTCATGGTTTGCCACATGCCACAGAGCCTGACACTGAGAGCACCAGGAATGAAACTCAGGACTCTGCTCTCAGCAACAGGACTCTGTCAACTCCTCACTTTCAAGCTTAAGATTTAAACTTTCCAATGTAAAGTACTGTGAGTTTGATGGCAAATGTTGAAGTGTGCTGAAAGAGACGATTGCCTGTAAGGAAGGATTTCTATGCTAATACCCTGCAGCTTTCTCTTGCCTCCCTGTCCTGATTTCCTACCATAGCCTTCCTATTAAAATCTGTAAATAAGAATGCAGAACTAGCCTAATCTGATAATGAAAGTCTGGCATACGAGCAACCACTACCTATTTGTCATGAAGGAGATCAACTGCTTAAATATGGCAAGTTATCAAAGATTAGTCAGTGCACAAAACAGAACTGCTTTTGCCCAGGAAAGGGATTAGCCTTTCCCCATCATCATCACCACCCACCTCAGCCTGTGGAAAAGCAGTTTAGAAAGTCTTAGGTCTCTTTCCAACCACAGATCAAGTTTTGTGGAAGGCCTTCTTAGCAAAACCTAGTGGTATTTGATAATTGGAGCAGGAAAAAATACACCAAGTAATTTTTATGATGAAAAGGGATACAGTCAGAGGCAGTAAACAAATCTACATTCAGCATGCAGCAGATGTCAGCATTAACCAGGCTAATACTGAGGCACAGTGAAGTTAGATACATAAGCAATGATCCCAAAAGCTGGGGATAAGTCTCTCCTAATAGAGATGGAAATTGAAAATTGGGAGCTGCCAAATCTCCAGTCTTTGTCAGTTCAGAATGAAAACCTGAAATACTGAAGGCAGACTCTAAAAGATGGCTTCCAATTAGGCTAGTGCTAATGATCCAATTTCAGGTGAATGGTCTAAAGTGGAGTCAGAAGTAGTAAAGCAGTTTCTCTGATGTCTCAGCTTTTGCAGTTGGTGAAGCGGAGACAGAGTATAAAAACGCCCTGAGGTACAATGGAAAGAGATAAATGCAGGGGTTTTAAGTACATGGGTTTGAAGAAACAGTTCTAGTATGAGAAGGAGTCTCATTTAAATCATTTCCATGTATGGGCAATTGACTACCTAATAAATGTATATTGCATGGAAGGAAGACATATTGAGCTCACCTGTAGGATAAAGGATAATGAGTACAAAAATCAGACCTTGAAGATAATCTTGTTCCAAAACCCTGCCATGGGCAGGGACACCTGCCACTACCCCAGGTTGCTCCAAGCCCTGTCCAACCTGGCCTTGGACACTTCCAGGAATGCAGCAGCCACAGCTTCTCTGGATACCTGTGCCAGGGCCTCCCCATCCTCACAGGGAGGAATTTCTTCTGTATATCTAATCTATCCTCAGTCAGTTTGAAGCCATTCCCTGTGTCCTGTCACTCCAGAGCCTTGTCCAAAGTCCCTCTCCAGCTCTCCTGGAGCCCCTTTAGGCCCTGGAAGGAGCTCTGAGCTCTCCCTGGAGCCTTCTCTGAGCTGAACCCCCCCAGCTCTCCCAGCTGTCTCCAGAGCAGAGGGGCTCCAGCCCTTGGAGCATCTCCATGGCCTTCTCTGGACTCTTTCCAACTGCTCCAAGTCCTTCCCATGCTGGAGACAGCACTGCTGGTGGGGTGTCAGCACAGTGGAGTAGAGGGGGGAGAATCTCCTCCCTTGCCCTGCTGCCCTTGCCCTGGGATGAGCCAGGGATGTGCTTGGAATTGAATAAAATGTAATTTATTCATTTTCACAATTCAACTACTTGAAACATGAAACTTAACAGCATAAAACAAGATAGATTATTAAACATAAAGACCCTTAAAATTTATTTTTAATCAATAATGTAGGAAATGGTACTTGTAATTGTTGGGATTTTCCTCATGGTGAACTGTACAGGGCACATCTCCAACTGGCAGCTGTGGCAAGCTGGTGCTATAGATCCATTTTGCACAATTGCTTCCTAATTAAAGCAGTAAAACTTTCAGCACCCTTGTAAGAAAAAGAATTCAGATCTAATATACAGAGACTGTAGTTGGCTGACTTCAGCTATATTCAGCACTAAATGTATAAGAAAAATGGATCCAGTTCTGCAGTTTATCACTCTTTACAGTGAAGTAAACAGTTCATTTAAGCTTCCCTATCACTCACATGGTGGAAGAGAAACTCTGAGACCATATTTTTGTCACTATGAAAGACTATGAAAAGGCCATTTTTGTCTGAGTGCTACATCAATCTCTTCCTCATCTCAGCATCACGTATGTAATGATTAGAGTTCATTTTTTAAGCCTTCAAGTGCTGCTTTTGCTTAGAGATACCATTCTACCAACATGCTTCAGGGGATCTGCTCAGCCTTAAGCACAGCAACACCTCCACAAGACAGTCAGAGAAGGTGTGGTGTTTGCCAATTGCTCCAGTCAGCTCCTGCCAACTCTGGGATCAGAGCTGAGCCCTCTGAGAACACACCTTTCTTTTCAGAAAGTTTGAGTTTTGCCAAAATTAACGTTCTGGAAAGGCACAAGATACACTAGTGTGCAAATTTCAAGGTGCACTGACAATGTGTTTGCCCTCAACTGTCTACTGACCACACTTTTTTTCTCAGCTGGATATCCCCAAAAAGCAGTGACTGTAGACTCATTTCTCACCAAGAAAAGCGGAGAGAAAGAAGCGAACTTTGCCTTTATAATTCCTCTCAAGTTCACGCTTGCAAGCAAAATGTGAGCTGGAGTAATCTGCATCAGGGTGAAATTTGTAAAATCCCAGCAAGGGCTACTCTGCTGCCCAGGGTAACGACACGAGCATGAACTCCAGCTTGTAAAACACGCTCTGTGGGGAAAGTAACAGCACAAAGAGAGAAGCCCAAAACTTGCCCATAGATTACTTTTTTCCCCTTAAGGCACTCCTCAATTGTCAGCTCATGACAAAATTTAGAGCCTTTCTGTATTATTCTCACAGAACATTTGAGCACCAGCAGAGCTGATTTTTGGCCAGTTGCCTCCTTGGCTTTTCAGAAGCCACTCGATGTGTTGCTTTGGGTGCCACAGAGAGCGCAATGACCGAGAGATGGAATTACTTTCCTCAAAGTTATTCTGCCTTACACTGCTAGTATCTGGTAATGTTCACTAACCCTTCCAGCCAAAATCTGATACCACTGAAGCAATCCAGATCTTCCACTAAGTGCCTGCTGAATGACCCTCAGTAGAACTTCGCAGGTAATGGTCCCACCACAACAGGATCATGAATACCTTTAGAAAAGCACAATCCTAAAAGGAGAGCCCTGCTACCAAAAGTTCCACTTCTTTCGTTTGTTTTATCATGGGCTTTAATATACAAGAACTTCAGACAAGTACATTTAAGAATTCACCTGTCTCTAGGGGGTTAAGTGGCCCACCATGGAATTTCTCCTTAAGCATTTCTTGGTTATTAAAAGCCAGTAACATGATTTTCCTGGGACAAACTAGTTGCCACATTGCAACAGAGAAACCAGATACAGTGTTTGGTATTTAGAAGAAACTGTGTTATGACAGTACTGAAAGGGAAACATGCAAACATTTAAGCCCTGAAAAAACAACAATCTCATTTTTATGAGCTACAGCCCATGGCACAATAACGGAATAGGATGAAGGCATTAAATACTGATCTGTTCATTAAATATAAAGTATGTCAGTCTATGTGTTTCAAAGGCAAATTACTGAAAGGAAAAGGAACAACTTTCTAAAATGAACTTTGTGCCCTCTTAATTTGTCCAGATTTTTAACATAGCATTTTTCAGGACAGGAACAGCCCAAACTCAGAAGAGAGCTGAATGAACAACGGTGGTACTGCCTTCTACTGCCAGGACTTGGAAGAACCTTTTCATCCACTCAAAGGAAGAAACTTTTCCTCATGTGTACAAACGAGGCTGATCTTTTGCAGTTCCCTCAACAGATGTCGTAGTCCTGATGTCCTCTTTGAAGTTTATTCTTTTCTAAATCAAGACACCAAGGTCTCTTGTGGACATATGGCACACGGACATTAGAGATGCCATTTTTCCTCACTTAAAAAGTAGGATCTGCTGACCTCAGGTCACACTGGCAAGAAGTTACCATCTGCCTATTGCTGTTAGATGATCAAAAAAGAACGTTTCTAGCTTTTCTGCTACAGCAAAACACCAAAGGGACTAAGAATATTGTATTCCTTGCAGCAAGTGTTCTGGCTGTAGCTCATCTGACCTTGAAACTCTGTCCAAAGTAGTAAAAGCAGAAACCAAACTGGGGATGGAGGAGTGGGTATATCACAGGGCCGAAAGCAAGGGAAAATCCAGCAGCAGGTTTAACATCAGAGGGCCAAGCTAGCACTGATATTCTCTAACCTTCCCTTAATTACCTCAAGTTTCTTCAGTGCACAAACATTGTATGGGAAAATAAAAGACTGAAGTAACTCAAAACAGTATTTGAGCAGAGCAGTATAAACATGGGATCTCTGTGTGTTTGTTGAACAATGCAGAGAATTTCTTGGGCACTTCTAGAAACACAGAATGAGAAAAAGTTTGAAAGCAAAGCCCTTAAAAAGTAAGAGCAAATCCAAACTTTTCCTCTAATTAGACTGTGCTCTCAGACACAGCAAATATTTCAATTTGTCGTTACATGAAGATTGCAGATGCAGTTTTGTTTTGTTCACAGATAAACTTCCTCTACAGGACAAAACTGTTACAGAAGCTTTGTCAAAATCACATTCTCCAGCCCAAGACGGCAGCCAGCAGCATGTCATCTCAAAGAACATGAGAATTTTAAAAGTGTTGTGCAAAAGCAAGGATTACCCCAAAGAGTTTAGGCAAAACAATGCATTTCTGCACCTCACTTCTGTAGAGATGCCTTCAGTTTACAGTTTCTTTGGGTTTGGTTGTTTTTTTATTTGGTTGGTTGGTTTTTGTTGTTTAAGGATGAATTTGATGCAGTCACCAAATCTACCTCTGAGTCCTACTGAGTTTTTCATCTGGCTTCTCTCCTGAGATTCTGAACTCCCTCCAAACTTTGCAGAAGGCCAGCAAGTGACAGCGTTGCTCTACTCCAAACTTTTGGCCTCTAGCACTTCAATCCATCACAGCACAGGATGAAGGTTTAAGCAGCTGTGAGAAACCACTAAGCAAAGGTGCTTCACATGCACCAAGCAAATCTTTTCACAACAGCAGTAAGTTCACAAACTTTCCAAAATAAGGGGATTTTTTCCTTCCAAGTAGCAAAGTCCCTCCGGTAAAAATAACTAAAGAACACCTGTCACTGACCACAGCATCAACACTGGCTGAGGCTGGTGTGAACTACGACACAGACAACCCAAAAAGGATCAAACACTTTCCCAGACTGTGAACCAGAACATAACCAAGGCAGAAATGAGAAACTTGTACAGTGTTAAAAAGTTACTTCCTTGCATTCCACCTGTAGCTGTACAATAACCTCTCCTCAGGTTTCAAGCAATCTGACCCAAGTATTTTCTTAAAAAGCAATCACAAAAGATTTGCATTAAGCAGCAATGGAAAGAAAACAAGACTTCCATAAAGTACATGTCTATATCTGCTCCGTGGTCTTGACTAAATCCATATTGTACCTAGCTCAGCAAACCAAAATTAAACCAAGTATCAACAGAAACTTCTCACCATGTTCCACGAAGACGTTGCAGTGTGGGCCCGCATGCCTCGATGACTCTTTCTTCCCTGCTCCTTTGATGAAGTGCAGGGCAGGCAGACTTGGCCTCCTTTGGTCCCCAAGAACTTTTCCAGGCTGCTGCCCCATAAAGTAACTATGGGCAACCCTTCCCAGGACGAGAAGTTTTTGAAAAAGTCTGTGATCCCTGATCTTCCAGGCTGGGAAGGAGTTTTGAAGGAGAAGGTATTGAGGCGGGTGCACTGGCTGCACTCACAGTGGGATAAAGTCACTTGAGGTGAAGAATTAAGACAAATTCCTCCAATGCTCCTGAAGACAGCAACAAGGCTCCTTAGGTGACTTTATGTAAAAAAAAACCCAAACAAACGAGTAAAAGTTCCAACCGCTCAGCAATGACCAAGCATCACCAAAGTTTCAGGTTGCCGTATGTAGTGTGTCTTCCACCGGGTAAAGGAGAATTAGTTCATCTCACAAGCAAGAAACCACACATGGGCTCACCTAGGGCAGGAAACAGCCATTCCCACCACAACTAGTGTCAAGGTTTCTTTTTTTTTTCTCCTTCTTTTCTTTTGCATAGCATTGAGTTAGCAAAGGCCAAAGAGCCACAGATTTGGCTTCAAGTATCGCTGAAGTGCAGCAGGGTCAGGTGCGCTGGAACCATGTCAGCTCTCCAGGAGAAGCAGCAGCAGCTCCGGTGGGCTCCGCACGCTCCCCGGGGTGCAGGGATGGGATGGGGGCTCCTCGGTTACCGGGCTTCGCCTCCTTCCACCGCCGCTACCTCGGGGCCGGCGGGCCCGGCGGGGCCATGGCGGCGTCGGAGCAGCGCTGGGGCGGCCGGGCCGGCGCCCCGTGCCCGCTGCCTCAGGCGGAGCCGGGCGCGGGGCTGCGAGGCCGGGGA
>WAAE01023120.1:101946-117520 GCA_013400495.1 Nicator chloris
TCCCCTTCCGGCCCCTCCTCCTCCACCGCCCCCGCCTCCCGCCCCGCGCTGCCCGATCCCGGCCCCGCTCCCGGCTCCAGGGACCGGCCGGGCGGGGAAGGGCAGCCGGGGGGGTCCCGGGGAGAAGCCTCTGAGGAGCTTGGTCGGCAGGGCGAGGGAGGGGATCCTCCCTTTACTCGGCCCTGGTGAGGCACATCTGGAGTGCTGTGCCCAGTGCTGGGCTCTTCAGGACGAGATGGGCAAGGAGCTGCTGGAGAGGGTCCTGCGGAGGGCACCCAGAGGGTTCGGGGGCTGGAGCATCTCTCTGATGAGGAGACACTGCGGGAGCTGGGCCGGGTTATTCTGGGGAAGGGAAGGCTGAGAGGGGATCTCAGCAATCCATGTAAATATCTCCCCGGCGTGCCCGAGGATGGTGCCGGGCTCTTCAGTGGTGCCCAGGATGAGGAGCAATGGCCATAAACTAAAAGACAAAAAGTTTTCCCTCAACATGAGGAAGAACTTATTTAGGTTGAGTGGCAGAGCTCTGGAACAGGTGCCCAGGGAGGGCGTGGAGTCTGCCACTCTGGAGACATTCCAAACCCATCTGGGCGCATTCCTGTGTCACCTGCTCCAGGTGACCCTGCCCTGGCAGGGGGGTTGGACAGGATGATCTCCAGAGATGCCTTCCAGCCCGAACTAATCTGTGATTCTGTGAAAAAAAACTGTGTAAAGGCCCCAGAAAGCTCATGTGAAATCCCTTGCCTCTTTAGAAGGGCCACCCAAGTTGTTTTCCCACAGATCTGACTCTGCAGGGGTCTCAGAGCCTCTGGCCAGCTCTGTACCCTGGATGCTTATGGAGATGGACAGAGAAGAAGAGATCTTTACTGGATCAGCTGTGTGCACAGCCAGGAATCTGTCACCCTGCTTGCACAAAGGACTTCACTTCCCTATGAATGCTCTCAGCATACGCAGAACTCAATACCAAAACCAGACACAGAGGCCAGTGACAATTGAAAAAAAATATTTTATTGACCTACTTTTGTGCACCGTTTGGTACAAAGATGGAGTTAACCCCCCGAATTCTTCATCAGGCACTGAGAGTTCCCTGAGCAAAAGAGCAGACTGTGGTGCTGAAGATATTTAGTTTTCCATACATTCTCCAATTCACCTTGGGATAGAAGAGGGTCAAGGCAGCTTGAGGTCAGGATGTTTTGGTCAAAGGTCTGTGGTTGCTCCCACTCAACAACAGGAGAACACACAATGGCAATTCTGTGCTGTAGCCTCCTGCTCAGGGCAACCATCTGGACAGAGAGCAGTTTGTTTATACTGACTCCTCCCTTGTGACAAATCCAAACACACTCCATGTCTCCTACACCACATTCAAGGTCTCTGGCAGACCTGTATTTTTCATCTTCTAATAATAGCATCCAAAATGTAGCACTTCATACAGCCCTGTGGGATCCTCCATCTCTGCCATGCCATGCTGCTCTTACATCACTAATTCTTAGTCAGGAGACTGAGTTCAAACCATTTCTATTGGATTTCTCCATCAATGGCTCAATTTGCAGGTACTGAGGCTGGTTGTGCTGCACATACACCCACACAGGAGAAATTCTGGTACATCGTGCTGAGACAAATCCAGGGTCACATCTCTTGAACTCTGCAGAATTTCTCCAGGTTTATCTCAGTAATGGAGATCAGCTTCTCACTGAGGTGATATAACCCTGCTTGGCTCCCATGGATTGAAGGAAAGTGAGGAAATGAAGCTGTCAGCACAGGCCAAGCAGCCCAAGACAAATTTTTTACAAAACCTGATACCAACCGTTCTTCACTAAAAAAGTTACTCTCTTCTGGGTCTGACTGGAACGTCCTGGATAATCTCTCTTACCATGGCAGGGCTGAAGCAGAGGAAGCTCCAGAAGACAACCTTGGGCCCACAATAGTCAGAAAAACCTTCACCAAATTAAGCAAAAATAACTGCAAATATGCAGGACCTTGTAGAATCACAGACCTGTTTAGGTTGGAAGGGACCCTAAAGAGCATCATGTCCCCCCCCCCTGCCACAGGCAGGGACACCTTCCACTAGACCAGGTTGCTCCAAGCCTCATCCAACCTGTCCTTGAACACTTCCAGGGATGTGCTGTGGACAGACCAGGCTGTAAATATACTCTTCCCTGGCTTGCCTGAGATCTGTGCAGATGAATGCACTCACTTTTTATTTGACAGACCAGGTGAGTTCATCATTCAGGCCAACAGGCAGTTATTTCTTCTGATGCTGTGCAATCATAAGCAGCAAAGTGGGGCAGGTTCTTTGCCAGCAGTTCTCAGCCTCTTTCCACTCAGCAGTTTCTCCAAAAGCATTTCCTGTTTCCCAGAGCACTGCTGTAGTTAATGTGGGACAATACACAGGCAGATGAATCAGCTGGTCACTCCCAAAGGTCATAGCGAGAGACTTGCCTTCTTCCCCTTCCTGAAGGGTTTTACATTTTCTGCCTCCAGCCCTGCTGCCAGTTTTTGTGAACATGACTTTCATGTTAAACTTGGAAGTTGCCCAGTAGATTCAGAAATTGCTAGAGAAGACAGAGACAGAAAAGTTGTGTGAATACAGAATAAGTTAAAAAAACAAAGCTACAGAGTGTTTTTTTCAATCAAGTCTGTGTACATCCTACCATTTATTTTTTTCCTAAGAGCTACTTTTTTCTGTTTACCTCCCATTAAGTGTGGTTCTCACTCAACAACTGCAGTGATGTTTTCTCCATAACAATATCTTAAAAGCTTCAACCTCTTCACCAAATAATAAAACTTAGCATGTTAATTAACAGTCCTCAGGAAGCTGAGAGAACTGTTTCAAAATGTCTCTAATCTCAGTGGGATTTCAGTCTCTTCTCAGGTCTGTGCAAAGCTTTTTATTTGTACCACTCTCAGCTGAACAGCAAAATTGTGCATGGATGGTACAGAAGTAATGCAATAAGCAACAGTAATTGGATTAATAACCCATTAGCACAAATTTAAAATCTCAGTGGTTATTCCTAGGAGTAAAGGAGTTCTTCCTATTAGTACATGAACACTGGCACCAAGAAGCAAGAAAATTCTTTTTGCAGATGAATGATGTGTTCTCATTCCTACAGACAGCACTCACCAGCAAGGGAACTAGTTACCAACTGCACTTCTGAGCACAACTGCACCATGTATTAACCTTGGAGTAAGCAGCACAGGAGGTGCTACAGCTGCTTTACAAACAGTGTCAGACACTAGTGAAAGAAATCAGGTTGGTCTGAGCTGTTTTAATGCCTGCACAGGCCTTTTAGTTCCCCATATAAAAATGAACACTTACTAGGCTTTTCCCACCCTGCTTTCAACTACTTTTTTTTCTCTTCTTAAACCAGAGAAGCCAAAGCTTCTTCCTATTCACCATTCCTGCTTAGAAGTTGTCCAGCAAAATCCCACAGACTGTTTCAAGAATTTAAGGGGACACTGCTATTGCTGGCTATTACTGCTGGTTTGCAGCCCTGTGCTGGATGGGGTTGCAGGAACTGCCAGCAATGACTTTGCTGAAGCCTTGGTACAGAATTTAGGTCTTGGCACAGCACTGGCTGAATGTGCATGGTCACAGGGCAAAATACTGAGACCTTTGGTTGCCTCCCATCAGGAAAGATCCACAACCAAACCTCACCAGCTGGTGTTCTTGGGTTTAAAAACAGAAGTGCCAGGTATTCAGGAATAAGGCAACTGGATGAGTCGCATGCCTCCCCAATTTAACACATCATTAATGCCAAAATATCAGGAATCCTGCAGCAAGCAGGAGGAATCAGAAAGCTCAGAGCTTAAGCAGTCCAGATCTTGAGTTGTTTTTCAGCAGAAATCCTTAAATCTCCCCGTGTGGTAATAAGAGAAATAGCTGCTAAACTACAGCAATTGGGTAAGGGGGGAGGGGAAAGTACTTTTCTAAGTAAAAGATGAAGACTGCTAAAGCTTTTTTAGCTTTTTTAACCAGTCTTTTCCATGCAGGTGTGTGTTATGTGGCTACCAGCAGCCTCATGGAGACCTGAAAGCATCACCATCAAGCCTTGGTTTTCAAATATCCCCAGTCGTCTTGAGGATGGGATTGTTGCAACACTTATTAGGGAATCCTCTTAAAACTCAAAAATAATAATTCCCAGGTCTTGTGTGGAGCATTCCAGCGATACCCCCAACAAGTTCAGTACTATTTTCAGAGGCAGCACGGGAAGTTGTGCAGCAGCAGAACGGATTAGCCATGTCCTTGCTTGTCCTTAGCCCCATTATGCTTTAGGATTTGGGCAGCAGCGCTGGTGGCAGCCATCCAGGCCCTGCTGTTTGGCAAGGCAGCGAGGTGGAGCTGCTGGCGAAGGAAGTGCCACAAACACGATCCAAAGGTGCCATCTAGTGCCTGCTCGGGACCACAGGGAAAGCAGCCGAAGCTGGAGGGACAGCAACAAAGGGAACTTCTAGTTCCCAGGAAAACACCGAGCAAAGAATTTTCCCTTGTGCCTGAGGCAAGAGCGCGAATTTGCAGCGTGCAATTGGAATCAGGGACAATTGGGACAGATGTTTTATTATCCTTTTTAAGAATTACAGAGCTGTTGTGCAAGGATATATTTGCAATACAAATTGATAGAATACATATATAATAAAACAGCTCTAATATAGCACCTGGACCTGAGAGGATTCTCCAGGGAAAGCATCACATTCTGCACAGAGAACGTGACTGACTGCCTGCCAAGACCTGGCTCAACATGTCCACCTCTAACCACTGGCCTGAAGATCTTCACCAGTGTCATACTGGGCTCCCTGTCATCCCCCAGTCACCTCTGTTTGACTCACCTCTCCAAGAGATCCTGCAGGGAGGCAATGCTTGGAAAGCCACTGTGAACACCAGGCAATCCTTACAGAGGAAGCCTGTAAGGGCTGAAGAGGAAGATCAGGTCCTGCTGGGATGAAGGGCAGCAGCTGAAGGGGAAATAAGACAGTGTAACCATTCCAAGTGTCCTGGCACAAGGAAACTTGAGCCAACCACAGCTCTCAAGCTAAACTAAAAACAAGCCAATGTACACACTGATGAAGGACTGTTTTGTTTCAAAAAATTTATTGAAATGTAAAATACTTAATACAAAACCATACTGGTGCATCCTCAGAAGAGGAGCTCACCTCTCAGGCATGAAAAAAAAAAGACCAGCAGGATACACACAAACCAGGACACTGTTTGCCCACAGCTCCTGGCTCATATGGAGAGCAACAGCCACATCCCATCTCATACCCCTGAGACATTCAAGCCATGAACAGCCAGACCCAAACTGTGGTTAGCAAGGGTGTGGATCTTCCTGTTCTCTTAACACATGCGCCTGGATTTACATTCTTAAAAATGAAGGCTCTCAGTCAGGGGACAAACTGGTAGATCTGTATCACAAGTAAATGAAAGTCCAAATCATCTTCTGGGGAGAGAGAAACATCACAAAACATACCCCTTCCTCTCTGTCATTCTGCACAAAGTTTTGGGACACTAGACACAGCAACAGGTGCTAGGAGACATGTCCCAGTTGCATCTGCGTCTTTATAAAGGTCAGATATCAATTTTTCAGGCCATTGCACTAATAGGCTATTGTACTTAAGTACTACTTTGTACTAAAAGGACACCGGAGATATCCTAGGAGTGAGGAATTTTGGTGGTTTCTGAAGAGTGGAATGAATGTTGAGGACTACAACACTGGAAAAACCATATAATACTGAGAATCAAAGCTGCCATGCTGGGATTTCAAATGACAGATTCTGGCTGTATGCCCTATCCCTCCGAATCCAGCAACCTCTGTCGAGCTTCCAGAACGATCTCCTCTGTCACCTCTGGTTTGAGAATGTCCTTGATCTGCAGTGGAAAGAAGATCAATATGAGTATCAGGAATCAACTACTACTTTTGCACTCTGTGGGGAGACAAAGGTCCCTGACACATGGCAGCGACCAGCAAAGAAGTTTAGAGGGTTGTGGTGAAAAAAGACCTATGGCAGAGGGTCCAAGGCAAAATTAACTTTGCCAGTTGGGCATTCTTACAGAGACCAGAGGAAATCAAAGAAGAGGCTACTAATCCTCCTCATCTTCCCTGAAGGACACACACTGTATTTGGGAAGGGCAGAGATGACTTAAACACAGTTATACTTCAAAAGAACACCTCACTGGGAATGAAAGCAGAAGACAATTCAGATCTCATTTATATATGGGAAGAGAATTGCCCATGATTGTTCTGGCAGGAATCACAGTGAAAAGCTGTATAGCAAGAGGTCAAATGGAGGCAGCCTTTCAGCAGTGCAGGATGTGGATACAGACATGAGACTGCTCTCTGTACAATGCATGACATTTACTTTTTCATTGCTTCATAAAATGCACTATACCCTCATACAATGCCAAATTTAACACTGTTTTCACAGGAATTAAAGGGTCCATAATCCCAGCGAGGGATACACAACACCTATCAAAAAAGGGACTGATCTCTCTTTAGGAACAGTTAGACTTTGCCAGAGGCAAAATCCTTCAAACTATCCCTGAAAGTGTGCAAGGCAACTTGCATTATGCAGAAGGGGAGAGTTCATACTGTCACTTATTACAGGATGCTTTGGTAAGTTGAAAGGAAACTGACTTCAGCAGCAACTGATGCAGCCTTTCTGTTCCCTCCCCTCAGTGTGGAATAAACACTACTGGTTCCTGTACCTGATGAGGAAGGGATGCTTCATAGCAATACAGAATGCTGGTGTCAAAGAGCATCATCTTATGAGTAACCAGAGCCATGATGCAGTTTCGGAGCCGTGAGATCACCTCCCGGTCAGACAAGGGAACTGGCTGAGGAAGGACAGAGGAAAAGGGATTAATGCATATGGAAATAATGCAAGTAAAAAAGCCTTGCTGTGAAGATCCTAACACAAGATCCTGAAAGTCTCAAGTTACTCACGTGCCTCTGCCTGTGTCAGACTGGAAACCATCACTGGTAGAAGAAGGCTCACCTTCCATGAACACTCACCTCCAAATTGGCAGTGTAGCCTCCGACCTCGTCATCCTTCTGCTCCGGAGTTGGGTAGATCCAGATGAAGCCATTGTTGCCGAGGATCACGGATGCACCACAGGGCAGGTCATGGAAATGAGTCTTCTGGCGTTTCACAAGGGACGGAGAGACCTGAACCAGCACACCCTGGGCAAGCTGGAGAGCAGACCACGAGGCTCAGCGTGAGAGACATCAGGAGCCACCACAGATAACACCAAGTCACTGACACACACTCACTCTATTCCTGGCCTAGGAACAACTCTGTTTTAACACCTTTTCCTGTGAAACAGTGAATATAAAACCTGGCTGCCTCTGGGAGCGCTGGGAGGATTAGCTAATGCCTGTGCAGCCCTTTGAAGATGAAGAATACTCTAAGTGCTTAGCACAAATGTTAATAATATCTTGATCGTAACTACACATCAACCATCCCTGCAGAAAAATGAGCAGTCAGAGGCCCAATTTAGCAGAACACTTTCCCTCGTAATCCAATCACTGTCCTTCACCCTTTGTACAATAAGCACACTTCCCTTTCATCTTTTAAGTGCTAATACTCTTGGTCTGGTAATCCCAAACTGCAGCCTGCGCTCCAACGGCCCCTTGGCTTATTTCAATGCACAAAACCAGAGATAAATGCCAACTGCGTAAAGCCTCAAATAGAGCCCTGGGGAGAGGAACAAGTCACAGGGGCAATGGCCAGCAGAAGAGCAGTGAGGAGATCTCCCCCCAGGATTTAATTCCCAAGTGGCTAGTGGGGGAAACAGAACTAGCAGGCTGAACCTGTGGACAGGGAGAGCAGTGGATCAAAGGGCAATTCAAGGACACCTCTTCTGCTTTGGGGAAACTCTACTTGGTGCTCCCATATAGAAGCTGAGAGTCTTCCTGTCCTGCAGGAATGGATGGTAACAACATCCTGCTCTACTACGGAGCTCTTTTCTTAAAAAAGCCTCCAAAAGGCCTTATACAAGTCAGCTGGTGCAGAATTAACCCAGGATCAAGGGCTTTGGAATAACTCACCTTCCCGTACTTCAGACTCCGGGTGTGCAGCGATACAGCCCCATCAGAAAATATAGACTGGACCTCTGCCTGTGGGTGCCACTTAAGGAAACAGAGTCCCTAATGCTGCCCAGTGCCACGCCAGCATAGCTCTCACCCCCAGCTAGGCCAGGCAAGCTCTCCCTGTTCTTCCCATGCCCTTGGCTCTTCTGTCAATGGGAGCAGCAGAAGGATACACTGATGAGATCCCCTTCCTGCAGGTAGTCCCTCATTGCAAGTTCATCTTCTGCTGATTTCCTTCTCTGAAACATCACAAGAAAAGTTACATGTAGCCCAGAATGAGAAAACATTCACCAGTAGGTCATTGTCGGGGACCTTAGGATGCTATGGAAAACAAAACCAGCTACACTCACCAGCTCCCCACCAGGTAAATTTATAGATGACAGCAACAGGACTGAATCCAGCCTGGAATTGGTTTCCACTTTCCATCGCTTCTGCTGAACCTAAGGGGGAAAAAACATCCAAACTTATAGGTACACACTCAAAAACTGAATGGAAGCTGCAGCTCACCAAGCTGCAGGAGGGGACAGCTCTGCTGGCTTCTTCCAGCCTCATCCCGGTTAAAATCCACACGCTGCCAGTACCCTGCGCAGGAACACTCATGTGTATCAGTGTTTTACGATCCCGGGCAGCACTTAGAGTCGGAGTGAGCCACGACCACCCTCCTTTTCCTCCTCCTCCTCGGCACCCCGGCAAACACGGGGCTTTACCTCCGTAATCCTCCCGACCACGATGTCGCCGATCTCGCCGTTGTACCTGGGACAGAGAGCGGCGGTCACACACCTCACCCTGCCGAGCCAGGCCCCGCCGCCGGCCCGCACCCGGACGGCCGCGCTCACCTGGCCTTCAGCGCCCTGACACACACCAGCTTGTTCACCCTCTCCACCACGCCGGCCACCGAGGCGATCAGCTTGTCATCCTCCACATAAGTACCGTGGCCCCTGCGGAGAGAGAGCGGCTACCTAAGGACAACCCAAAGCCGCGCCACCCCGCCGCCGCCCCCCCCTCCGCCGCTGCCCGCACCTCATGTATCCCGTGTCCGTGGTGATCGTGTCCCCCGGTGCCACCAGGTGCTTCTCGCCGCCTCGGGGCGCGCTGGAATCCAGGGGAGCGCGGACCGCCGGGAGCCTCATGGTGACCGCCGCCATCTTGGCCCCACCACACCCGCCTTCCGCCCTCCATGTTGGCTGCTGGCGAGAGCGCGCGTGAGGGCGCGGGCGCCGCCATCTTGAGTGAGGGCGGCGGGGGCGGTGCCTGGGCAGCCATGTTTGTTCCTGGCAGCGAAGGGACTCTTGGGCTTCACCACGGAGGAGCCCGGGGGGGGGACCGCGGCCATCTTTAGTGCGGGCAGGGTGCGCCACTCTTCGGGCAGCCCCCGGCAGTGACCCACTCCACCAGAACTTGCCCGGCAAACCGGGGCGACACCACGGCTCTCCCCCGGGGCTCACCGGGCTCCACAGCCCGGGCCGGGCTGCAGTGCTGCGGGTCGAGGCGGGGAGCAGCACCCCCAGTGTGGGTGCCCCTCACACAAGGTGTCCCCCTCAGGGCAGTCCTCTGATGCCCTCCGCAGCTGCCCGGTGCTCACGCTTGGCTTAAACATCTCCGCGGGACTCGGGACTGACTCCTTCCCTAGGCGGAGTTCTGCCAGCGGGAGCTGATACGTCCGTGGAAAAGTTTTACCCATTCAAGCACCGATTCGGCTCTCGGAGCTGCGGAGGAAATGCCACGGGAAAAGCAGCCCGCGGTGACCGTCAGCAAAATGTCGCTTCCTTCCAGCAAGGCTTGCGCCTGTATCCCATCACAGCCAAAATATGGGTGCTAATTCATGGAATGTATCAAAGGATATCAGTAGCTGTGGCTTTCAAAGAGGCATTGTACAAGTTCATAAGAATAGAGACTGACAGGGTGGAATCAGTAGATACCACTCACTCCGGAGTGAGCCAGCACTTACCCCAGCTTCCATACCTGAAAAAAAGGCTTCTTTAGCCAAAATCTGGGGGTTTCCCCCCTCCCAGATGCACTTCCTGGTCGAACAGATGACACCACATCTCTTTACTCACAGATTGTTGTGTTAGTTAAGACCTTCACTCATCCCA
This sequence comes from Nicator chloris, assembly GCA_013400495.1. Taxonomy (NCBI): domain Eukaryota; kingdom Metazoa; phylum Chordata; class Aves; order Passeriformes; family Pycnonotidae; genus Nicator; species Nicator chloris. Next base: position 112,118 of record WAAE01023120.1, read on the forward strand.
ACACCCATATCCTCCCCCAGCACATAAAATAAAGCTCTCCATGCCATCCCTCTTCTAAATGATAAATGTTCCAAGTAATTTTTATTTAGAATACAAGAGAGGTACAAATGTATTTACACTGTGTACATATACAATCAAATAATATATAATATCAAAGTCTCGTAAATAATGTTTACATAAATATTTACAAAGTTAAAGTGACAGTTTGGGGTTTTTTTTTCTTTTGTTTTGTTTTTGTTTACTTTCTTCTGGAAGTGAAACACGGTTTGTGAGAACTTTATACATCTTAGACTTATAATTAATATTAGAATACCTTCTTTTAAGATTTATGATACACAGCCCTCCTCCGCAGTGTGGGGACTCCAGAGGGCGCTTAGAGTTGTCCGTGGGGACAGAGCTGGCCCGGGGACAGATTTTCTCTGTCCCCAGAGGGCAGTAGCAGTTCCAACCAAAATGTTCCTTCACAGCTGGGAAAAGGTTGAGAAGAGCTGCCACGGCTGGAACAGGCACAGCCCGGCAGAGATCAGGGTCCTCTCGAAACCTGCCTGTGGATGGGCATTCCCAGCTGGCACGGTGTCCCCGTGGCATGTGGCCTGTCCCCTCTGCCCACAGCATCGCTTGGAGTGGTGACAGACCCTCTCGGGCTGGAGCAGGGAGGGCAGAGGGGGCTCGGGTGTGGGAAAATGCAAATGTTCACTACCTCGGGGCTCCCAAGGAGGAAAATGTGTCCCTTGGAAGGAGCTAACGGGGCCAAAGCCACTCCCGGGGCAAACAGGCATGACTGAGGTGGCTGCATCAGGGCTGTGCCAACCTTTCAATGGGTTTGTCTGCTAGAGCAGAGGAGGATGGATAAGAGGAATTTTTCTTTCTACCAAATTATCTGTAAAACCCCAGGCATGACTCAGCCAGGCCCAGCTTTTCGGCTCCCCCGGTCCTCCGCCAGTGCGCTGGCAAACCCACACAGGACACCCCACTGCATCCCTTCTCCCCTGCCAACCCCAGGGGCCACCAGCCCACCCTGTGCCACATCTCCCTGGGGATGATCCCGCACAACTCAGCTGCCGAGCTGGAGGTTCCCCTCTTGCCGAACCCCCACAGTCAGCGATGCCCAGAAACAACCCAACACTCCTCCGAGACACAAAGCAGCTCAGCCAAGGGCCACCCCCCCAGTTCATTGCATGTCTCAGCATCAGTCTTTGCTGTCCCAAATCCCGCTGCCGCACAGGAGCTTCACAGCACCATGGTGGGGATGTGATGGGCCAGGGAGGCAGGGTGGGGCACGGGCAGGGCGGGCGAGTGGGCCTGCAGGGAGGCGTTGGGGGGCCGGTGGCGGGCACTTTTCTGGTGTGCCCGCAGCCCTGCGAGCTGGGAATAGGCACTTTGGCAAACCTGGCACTTGTAGGGCCGCTCGCCCGTGTGCAAGCGGACGTGGTTGCGGAGGGTGGAGGACTGGCTGAAGCGGCGGTTGCAGAAGCGGCACACGAAGGGCTTGTCCAGGGTGTGGATGCGCATGTGGGAGCGCAGGTTGCTGCGGGAGTTGAAGCCGCGGTGACAGATGACGCAGCGCATACGCCCCGTTGTGCTGGCCCCCGTCTCCACCGTATGGAAATCCTCTGGGGACGACAGGGGACAGTCAGGCGCTGCCCTCCAGCACAGCAGCTCACCCCACCCCAAGTCCCTGGGGTGCTGGGTACCCTGGAAAGCCCCCAGTGCCCTCTCGCTGGCTCCCTGCTGCTGAGGTCACCTATCCTGGGCAGACTGGCATCCAGGCTGGCTTTTAGGAATTTGGGATGCAGCCAATGCTGGGAATGGGCTCAGCCAGTTTTAGGTAAGGGGAACATTCAAGCTGAGCTGAATGAATCCCTTACAGATGGACATAAAACCAATTTTCCCCTCCCTGAGCTGCAGCAGAGCTGGAGGGGTGTGGGTGCAGCAACCCTCAGGAACCCCCAACCACACTGTCCAGCCCCTGTCCCAGTCCCAGCTTCTCCCCTCGCTCTGCTGGGCTCAGACATGGCTCTCTCAGAGTGGGGAGCAGAGTCTGGGAGAGTAGAAGTGGCTCCAAACATAGGCCGAGCTCTGCTGTGCCAGAGAGAAGCACCTCAGAGAGCCACTGAGACAAGCGGAGAGCGAAAGCCCAAGGAGAGAAAAGCCTCCTGTGTTGGTGATTAAGATCCCTTAAATGCAGAGCGGGGATGTAGAGGCTGCATCCACTTGATGTTTCACAGAATGTTGGGGCTGCCTTGGACTCACACCCTGTGCTGCTCTTCCCTGCCTGGCTGGATCAGGCAGTGACTGCCAGACACCCTACCAGCAACAGCTGTAGGCAAACTGCCTGGAGGCATCGCCCTGAATTACTGAGGACCTGCTCAAGCTGTATGGATCATTTCATAGTCCCCATGCTTGTCCACAGAGAACTGGGATATCTGACATACCCCTGGGATGTCCCTGCCTTGTGCCCACCCAACGGCCTCAGAGCTGAGCACAGGATGAACAGGCAGAGATGTTGCACCCTTGGCTCTTTCTGATGTTACCTACCATGTTTGTTCTTCTTCTGCTCCTCTTCCAGCCCTGGCACACCTGGGATGCCCAGGAAAGTGTTGTGGGAGTTCCCATACCAGACCAGCAGCTCTTGGTCTGGAGGAATCATCTAGAGAGGTAAAGAAAGGGTTGTTGGGAGGGGTGATGAACATCCACCCCTGCGCTGATCCGTTCGGACCTACTCTGGCTCTGCCCCATTTCTTTGAGACCCTGCTGCCATCTGGGACCTGCCAGCAGTGCCCAACGCCCACAGAACAGCCCAGGATGTAGCACTGGAGGTGATGACACAGCTCAGCACGACCCAACACCAGCACAAACCCACTCCAGGCTCTCCCCCAAGCTAAGACACGAACAGGGTTATGGGCTAATATGCAGCTACAGAGCACAGGGACAGATCTGGAGTCTCCAGAGTGCAGGCTATACCCAGCAATGCAGGGAGACCAGGACAGGGTGAAACACAAAGACATGGAGAAATAAACCATTTGTGGAGCCACAACCAGCATGTGTGACAGAGACCAAAGCAAGGAGCTGGGACATGGAGCCCCAGCTCAGGGCTCCAGAGGAGCATTTTTTCTTTAGACAGAGCCATCAGCACCATCCAGCTGCAGGGCACAGGCAGCATCTCCCACCCACTCCTGCTGGGGCTGATTTTAGAAGGTGGAAATGCAGATCAGCCAGCAAAGGGCTCATCAGCCCATGGAGCAGAGGAGATCTTGGGGCTGCTGTAAGAGACCATGGCTCAGGTGTGAAATGCTGCTTATGTCCCTCACCAAAGCTGCGCTGCCTGCAACAGCCTAAGGACAGCTACAGGACCAGGGCAGGGGTTTTGCATCATCCACGCTCCCATTTCTCTGAAGCAGTGGCACTTCTGTCCCTGCTGTTCCTGTCATGTTCCTGCAAGGCCAGAACAAGCGGCCAGGAAACACCGCTCAAGGCTTCCCTTGTGCAGCAGCCGTGGCTGGGAAGATAGATCCTCTCAGACCACTTCAAACAACACTAATAACAACATCGCTTTATTAAAAAAATACATATCTTCCCTAGCAGTCCCTACCATTAAGAACCTAATTTAGAAAAATAAACATCCTGCCTTTTGGAGAGTGGTTTTCTGTACACTGAGCATGTTAGATCCAAGTAAAGCATCATCCACATGAAACACAGATCCTAAGTTCAATCACCTCAACACTGAAAATATGTTGAATTTTAAGCTTCTGAAATCAATAGGAATTTGACTTAATATCTTTGTCCTTCTCCATAAAGACCTCACTGGGCTGAAGAGGAGGAATATGGGAGGCAGAGGAAGCCAATATCCTTTTGCATCCCAAATTGATGACACTGTTTCTTGGCATTATTTACTCTTGAGAGAAAATTAGTCAGTTTTAATACAAGCAAATAAAATATTGCTGAAAGGATAAAACAATCTGCATGGGTGGATACAAGGGTGTATGTTTTATTCTGCTGAAGCTGCTGCAGCCATGCCAGCAGCGGGTGAGCACCCATGTGCATACACCCCAAAGCAAATTCAAATTGCCCCCCAGGAGTCTTGTGGCCTTCTGATCAAAGGCCAAAACTTTCTGCCCTCACTTTATTTTCCAGCAGCAGCAACTTAGTATTGCTGAGAAAGAGGATGGGAAAAAGAAATCAGCAAATAAGGACAGGAATGGGCAAAACACATTAAAATATCAAACATAAATAGGAAAAAATAAGCACCAAATAAATCTGATATTTTGGCATGTAAGTGAGAAAGGCATCCAAAGAGATGCTTTTGGAGCCCTGGTGCAGCAGGGGTGGGTGCAGAGCAATAGGAACCGGGCAGCTCACTGTGCCACTGCTACAGGGGCACAGCGGGCATGGGCAGGAGGCTGTGCAAATCCCTAGGAGGTGGGGCAGCCACCAGGGCTGGTAGGGGATGGAGGGTGACAATGGCTACACGTGGACACCTGTGGTGCTGAGCAGGGCAGCACTTAAGTTCGGGTCAGTGTGTGCGTGTCCCGCCGAGCTTGGGGAGCAGTGTGGCAGCAGAAACCCTTCATGCCCACCTCCTCCCACACATCACTTGTGGTTCAGCACTTTCAGCATCTCAAATTCGCTGCTTGTGCCTAGAGAATTAAACTCATCCATCTCCACTGCTCACTGCTTCAGCCCCAGGAACAAACTCACAGCTGGATCATGGCTATACCCAAATATTCGCTCACCCATCCCCTCGTCAGTGCCTGCACAAGGTGTAAAAACCATAGCTGTGTTCCTAATTACACCACGGCTACCTAGAATTATTTTGCTTACTTACATAATTTAAGAACAATAGTAAAAAGCATTTAAGGTGCTGTCACAACAGGCACAGCTGCCCACAGAAATATAAAAAAAAACTAGAAACACCTGAAGCCTGTGGAGGGGTATCCAGCATGAGAACAGCAGGGAAGTGCTTGGAGCTCTTGGGAAAGGTGGCAGAGCCCAGGGGGCACACAGGGCTCTCCTGCAGCAGGAGAGAATATCTGGTCCTCTTTCTACCCACCCATTCTCCTTCGCCACCCCACAGCTGCAATCCCTAACCCAGCCCTGCTGCTCGCTCAGCGCAGGGTTGGGCTGTGGTCCTGTGCCATGGAGAATTTCAGTTTGTGCTCCTCTGCAAGCCAGTGCAGGAGCCTGGATCGATCTGGAGAGCTGCCCGTGCCCATGGAACCATGGGGCACTCATGGTCATTCCCAGCTGAGACCCTCTCCCAGCTGCAAATGCTCCTCAGGTGAGACTCTGAACCCAATAGTGGAGGGTGACAATCCCACAGTGCTGGTCTGGGATGGATTGGGACGTGTCCCCTCTTGTGACTGTTTAAGCCAAAGCTGCAGCACAGGGCCATCTCCCCAAGCC
>WAAE01023120.1:122305-163014 GCA_013400495.1 Nicator chloris
AAAAAAAAAAAAAAAAAAAAAAATAGATGCACTTGAACCCCCTGCGGCTCCGGTGCGGGCTGCGCTGAACCCCGCTCCGGCTGCGGGAGCTCGGGGGTGCGGTGGGGGAGTGACAGAAAAAGGTGGGGAAAAAAAAATCCTTCCATTTTCTGCGTGGTTTTAAATATCCCCAGCTGTTTCCCAAAGCTTCTTCCCGGCCCTAGGAAGGTGCTTCGCTGTGTGTTTCCCCCCCACCCCCCGCCCCATTTCTCTTTTTTAATATCGCAGCTATCCCTCCTTTTTAACATTTAAGAGGAAACAAGTTTAATATTCATGGCTGTTAATAGAGAAGGGCCATTATCGCCGCCCCATTGTTCTGAGCCCCGCACAATGCTGCTTGTATTTTCATGTGTATATTCCCAAAGTTCCTTCTGAGCGTTTAGTGAGCACTTTAATATTCATGGGTGTTAATAGAGAAGCCCTCAGTATATTGGCATATTGTTGGGAGGTGTACATATTGGTCTGACTCTGAATAGCCACAGTCCTCTTTTCTTTTGCTCTGTTTTGCAGGGTTGATGGGCCAGGAGTAAATGGGCATTTTTCCCCCCCGTCTCCCCCTTACAGAGAGAACATCTTTATTCCAGTCCCAGACTTTCTGGTTTCCCATTCAGGACCCTCAGAAATAATGTCAGGCAGAAGAAAAGTGGAGCAAATCAATCTTTCATGGTCTTTTTGAGACCAATTTGACATCCATGGACTCTTCTTTTCTTTCACAGCCTACAAGGGGATGGTCAGGATCTGGACAAGGTTGGGGTCTGATGAGGGGAGACATGGGATCATAATGCAGCAAAGAGAGAAAAGAAAAGCAAAACAAGAAAAGATTGCAGGGATGGGGTGATGGAGGAAAAATGAGGGTGAATGACAGTGCAAGAAAGGAGATTAGAGCCCAGCAGCTGCTTTTTGGGGGGCGGGGGGGAGGGGGGAGCTCTCTCCCCTCTTCCAGCCCTTCGCATGAATAGGATTTGAACAGAGCGGAGATTGATTTATAGTTATTGCAGTTGAACATTTATTGCTCTTAAAGAGTGGCGGGAGAAAAGAGAGAAAAGGGGTTTGAAAAGCTCCTTTCTGTATTAAAGAGGTATCAAATGAAGACTGCTGAGATAATATACAGTGGCCAATGGGAATTTGATTTGCTTTAAAATTTAACTCTTGTGGGGCCGCCGGGGATAGAGGCGGGATGCGGGGATGGAGCCGCCGCTGCCCCGGGCCGGTGCAGCCGCGATTCTTTCCTCAAACCCCGCATTCACTGCCCGGCTTCACTGCAAAGATCTGCGGCGGCTCCTGTGCTGCGGGGAAGGGCTGCAGCGCGGAAGGAGGATTAGGGCTTCGTTAGTACAATTTAGTATTATTTTTCTTTTTCTTTTCCTCTTTTTTTTTTTTTTTTTTTTTTGTCTTTCCGTAGAGGGTGAACGCAGGAGGGATGCAGAGCTACGAAAATAACCGGCGGAGGGAAGAGCCCTTTTCGAAGCTGAGTTTTTCTTGCCCTTAAACCGGAGGTTTCTCCTCTCCGGCAGCAGAAACGCGATCGCAGCCGAGTCCCCTCGGGCGCAGAAAGGAGCCCATTGTTCAATGGGGAGAAATACATTTTTAGCGGTGATTGAAAGCTCCCCTCTCGTTTGAACTTTAGAAGAAAGTCCCTGGCAGGGAAGAGCATCCCCCTCCCTCTACCCCAACATCTGTTTGGAGCAATCCAGGCTCTAGGGCAGAGCCGGGCTCTGCCCCCTCCCAAAGTCATTAAAAAGATATTAGTTGAGCTGAGAAAAGTCCAGCGCAGCCCCCGATCTGGGCTGGGAGGGGGTGGGGGGTGGTATGTGTCATTAAAAACGATTTTGGATTTGCCAGCGCTAATACGAGGCGAAGGGACCACGGGGTCTGAGTTCAAAAGCCCCCTGGCCCCGGCCGCCCCGCCGCGCCCTGCCCGCTGCCCGCTGCCCCGGTGCCCGCTGCCGGGGCAGGGCGGCCCGGCCGACCCCATCACCTGCTCCGTGCGCCCCCCGAGCGCCGGGGAAGGGGTTCGGCGGAGAGCCGGACTGAGAGCCGAGGCGGTCAGCTGCTCCGGCCGCAACCTCTGGGCCTCCACGGGCTGCAAATGCCCTGGGAGCCGGAGGGAAAGGGGGGCAGGAGGGATCATCGCACCCCTGCGGGAGCCGGGAGAACCGGGGCAGGAGGGATCATCGCACCCCTGCGGCTGCCGCAGGAGCCAGGCGCCTCCGAAGTTGCTAAATGTGCCATTTATTAAAGCATTCAGGGGGCTTTTCTTTGGCGTTTGCTTGCAAACTCACAAAGGCCGAGCTGCTGTTTGGGGGTCTTTTCTGATGGAAAAAGGGCTCGGAGACCCCCGGCACAAAAGAAATCCTGGCAGTGCTTTCAATGGCCAGGACTCAATGAGGGGGACCCTGCGCAGAGCGGGCGGGGGCGAGGGGCCGCCCGGTGCTGCCTGAAAGGCAGGCCTGAATGTAATGGGGAGATCTGCGTTTATTTGTTGGGATCACATTTAATTAGCTTAGTACAACCCTTGAAAGACAAAGGGACCTCAATCTGGATCCAATCTGAAGCTCGTTTGGAGAGCGAGGGCTCCTGGAAAAGTCAAAAGAGAGAAAAGAGAAAGAAAAGGGAGGCTGGGAGAGAAAGGGGCTGGGGGCCCAGCCAGGTGACTGGCACGCGTGAAACAAGGGGGCCTTTTGGGCACAAGGCAGGGCTCAAAAGGGAGGGAGGAAAATAGCCTCTTCCTCAGGTTTTACCTACTTAAACCCCCTGAAGGGGCTGGAGCTGAAAAGCCTCAATGAGGGCTAAGGAGGCTGCAAAGCAAACAGCAGCACTGGAGAGGGGCTCGGGCCCTGCCGCCGCAGCAGTTGGTGACACTCGGTTATGGGAATGTGCCCAAATGTTACGTGCGCCCGGGAACACTCCCCCCAGCGGAGCAGGGAGTACAGGAGGACAAGGCGATGCCCAGGGTGAGCCTGAGCTGAGGGGGGCCGGTGCATCCTTTGCATGTTCCCTCTATAGGGTGGGGCTTCCCACCTGTGCCTTCACCCACCCCACGCAGCACCCCTGCATCATCGCTTGGGGAGCTTCATCACGGGCCAGAGGGGCCGTGGCTGGGCTGGGACACCGAGGAGGGGTCCCCAAGGGTGCCTGCTTCAGAGCAGCCCCGGCACCCCCCATCCCAGTGCCCACGCAGGGCACATGCAGGTGCGTGGTGAGGAGGATGCGCTGCCACCTTCCCAGCGGCAAAAGGAGAGTGACCATCCCCAAGGTGCCACATCCATGGATGGAGCTGAATGGCCCCTTGTTTTCCTCTGAACCGCGCACTGCCAAACTGTCCCTGCTGCCTTCCGAGGAGGCTGGGGACAGTGGGCAGGGTTCGGGTGCTCCCGAGCAGTGCCAGCTCCTCGGCAGTGCCCAGCGGCGCCTGGCAGGCAGGGTTTGGTGCGGTGAAGCCGCGACACTCCCGGCAAACGCTCCGGCACAGGGCACGGCATCCCCTCGGAGCCGCGGGCTGATTGCACTGCTCGGGGAAGGAGCTTTAGGGCATTATTTACCTCCATTTCACTCTGCGGGAGGCCGCGGAGCTGAGCAGAGATGTGAGTGCTCTTCCCTCCGCTCTCGCTCGCTTCCTTGCCTTTCTTTCCCCCCTTCCTTTCTTTTAAGTATTATTTGCAAGATTGTTTCGGCGAGGGTGTCACGGCACGCAAGAGCAAGAGGAAGAAAATCACCTTCCCAGCTTCGTCCGAGCTCAAGCGGCCTCGAAAGGGAACACGGTTGTGGCGAATCGCTGTGGCGACTCCTCGGCCACCACCGCGGCTCGGCACCCCGGGCTGGTGGCACGGGGTGGCCGGAGGGAGAGAGGAGGGATGTGGACTGCAAAGACAGGAAAATCTCTGCGCCTTTTCCTCCCTCCTGGCAGTGATCTGGGGTTGGAACAGTCACATCTCATCGACGTCTCTGTCTCCCGCATCCCACCAGCGTCTGTCCCACATCCCATCCCTCCTGCAGCATCAGCTCCAATCCAGCTGCCGGGCTGTGACCTGCAGTGGTGACTGCGCTGCGACATCAGCCGGGAGAGGTGCCCAGGGGGAGAGTGTGTGGGGCTGTGCGTGAGCCCCATTGCTCGCCCTGCCCTCCTCTTTTGCCCACAGCAAGGCCACGTTGGCCGTGCCTCTCCAGCAGCTGCCAAACCCACGGGCCGGCTGCACCAGGGGAATTGCAGGAGCCGGCTGTGGGAGATGGCAGCTGAAGCTGGGCAGGACCAGGACCTCGGCACCCAGCCACAGCTTCCCTGGTCCACGGCTGGGCAGCGTCCCCAGGGCCGGGCCCGCGGGGCTGGACGAGCCCTGGCACAGGCGAGGTGGAGGACAGGGCTGGGTGATGGGGATGGAGCTGCCTGGCAGACTGAGGAGTCCTCCGGCAGCTCCTGCCCTTCACCAGCCCTACTTCCCCCCAAACAAACAGAGCAGCAGCTCCAGCCTGCCCGTGTAACGACTCCACGGCAGCGAAGTTTAATATTCCCTGGCGAATGGTCCGGACAAGGAGGCTGCGCTGAGTGACGGCTCCCACAAAGGGCAGGGACCGTCTAATCCCCGGGACCGCGGCACCTGCACCCCGGCCCGGCCGGGATTAAAGGGGAGCAAGCCGGGCTCTGCAAAGATCAGAGGCTTCATTAGAGCGGCCTTGAAATAGGATTTCCTCAAGTGATAAGGGGCAGGGTGGGAAGATAATCTGGGGGGCTGTTGGTACCTGCCCCCACATCACTCCCAGAGATGCTCTTTTGGGTCACCTGCCTTGAACGTGGTGGCCCAGACATGGAGGGAAGTGGCAGGGCAGATCACTGTCCCAAATTCTTCATCCCAGGGATGGCTGCTTCCCCTCTGTCATCCTCCTCCATGCCCAGCACCCACTGAGGAGCTGCCCAGACACAGATGGGGCTCGTTGCCCTCCCACTGCCATCAGCTGTGGGGGCCGCTATCTCCTCCTGCCAGCAGACCCGGGAGCTGTGGCTCTTTCAGCTCAACTTCATATCACATAACACCAATTTCTGCTCATTTCCACCATTAAAATTCTGGAAAGTTTATTCTGTGTCTTTTCCAGCCTTATGAGAGCAGAGAAACACTGCCTGCCATGGGCACCCTGCACTGCTGCTACCCACAGCAAATCCAGCAGAAAAAACCTCCAAACCAGGCAAATGAAGGATAAACAGCTCCCTGCATGGAATAAACACCCACGTGCTGCTTGACAGGATACATCGACACTGCAAGATCCCAGTTCCTCGCCCTATTGGTGCTTGCAGGTGTTTCCAATCCTGCAAACACCAACAGCCCTGAAAATCCCTGAGAGTGGGAGAAACCAGGTGGGTTTAGGGGAGAAGCAGCAGTGCAGGTGGGACCTTGTGAGCATCCACATCCTGTTGGAAAGTTCCATGTTAAACACCAGGAGCTCTTGCTCTGACCACGCTGCCCATTACTGTAAATACAGCATTCCTTTAATGCAATTAAATATTTAATACTCTGAGAAGGGGAAAAAAAAGGTCCCACATCTTCTTGTCTCTTTCAACAGTCATTTCAGTCTAACTCACAATGGCTATAATGTAGTTTGTTCTCAAATCATGCAAAATTGAAGAAAGTATTTTAGACTATCTCAAAGTCTCCCACTCCTAAAAGAGCCATTCCTGTTCAGGCTCACTGAGTACAGAGCACGGGAGAGCTTCAGGGTCATCCTGGACTCAGTGAGGTGCTTTAGTGACAGGGGTTTTAGGGCTGTTGCTCAGAAAGGGTTTGCAGAAGGATCACAATGTCTGCTCAGGATCCAGGCTCTGCCTGCAGAGCGGGGTGGGGGCTGCCAGCTTGGGGGTCCTGTGGGACATGGTCCAGACACCCACACACACCCAGCAAAGCTGTGCTGCTGGGTAGAAGTGAGATGGATTAATTCTGGAGGGAGCGGAATCGTGTGCCTGAGCCAAGGACCCTGGAAAGGGCTCGAGGGAAGAAGCATTTTTGTCAAAGGTAGGGAAGAACAGGGGCTGGGCACCACCTGCCAAGGACATTGACTCCAATCCTTGCTCTTCCCAAATGCCACACTCTGGAGGCCAAGCCTTCCCCAAACTGAAGGTCTTGTTATGGGATCACCTCACTGCCCCTCAGGATACTGTCCTTGCATGGCCCCATGCTGGGCTCTGGCTCCCTGTGAGGAGGAAAATGTTGCACCATTCCCATCACCATTCATGGACCCCAAAGTCTCAAATGTGTCCCACCTGCCAGCTCCTGCACAGCCCTTAGGGACTGCTCCTGCTCCATGCAGCACCCAGCTCCTGCCAAAGGAACAGACAAACCCTCCCTGCCCCAAAACCCAGTGCAGCTGGGGCTTAATCCACATTACCAAGTGTTACATTTGCCCAGAGCTGAGCAGGAGATTTGGTTCCTTTCCTGGACACCAAGACTTGGCTTTGAAGCCACCACAGCAGCTTCTGGGCTGCAGCACACACCTGAGTCAGGGGACATGAGGAGCTGCCTGCAGACCCCAGAGTGAAAGGTAAGGGGGCCTGTCCAGCCTTGGGGTGGGACTGACCATCAGACCAGCCCCAGAACCCCCGGATGGACACAGACCAGGAAATCAGCAGGGCTGCAGGAGGGCTTGCAGGAACCCAGAGGCCACCAGCTCCTCATGAAGTGCTGAGGCACCTCTGCCTCAAACCCTGCCCCTTTCCAGCCCATCATGGACTCACAACAGTTCAACATCCGTGGCCTCCCTGCCCAGAGCAGGCAGCAATAATGGAAAACAAATTGGTGAACTTGGGAACGTTTCAAGCACTTCATCCTTCCAGGACACCAGACTGCTGATGAAACCCCAGCTTTGCAGGCACCATCTTAATGACAGGCCAAATTTCAAAGGCTTGCAAACTATTTCTTGTGCTGCTGCCCCACCCCCTCAATAAAAGGTTGCATCAGAAAGAGATATTTCCATAATTTATAGTACGGGCATTTCACTGGGGAGACTCACTCATCTGTACTTACAGATACATTTAAGAAAATGCATCCTCCCACAATCCTGCGCCATTTACGACTATTGGCACAATCTGTAATCCTCAGTCTTCAATTAAGGGACACCTTAGGGTTCATTATCACACAATTGCTCCCTGTGAACCATGCCAAATGCTGTTTTGGCACAGAGCTTGGAAGATGAATTAGAAGGAAGTCTTCTCGGTAATGCCCGCTCCCAATTCCCATCAGCAGCCTTTATGCCCTCCTCTAGCCATTTTTTCCCCCCTCTCCCCTCTTTCCAAGTGGCTTTTACTATCCCATCTTTCACTGTCTCTCTTGATTCTCTGGAGGTATATTTAGAGATGCTACATCTCCTTTTCTTCCGGCTCTCAATGTGCCTCCCGCTCCCGGCTTTGCAGATGGGATCTTTCCTCCCTTCCCCCGTCGTAAACCCCCACGGCTGCCTGGGAGCAGGGGATGGAGCTGCCTTGAGTTGGAGGAGCTCAAAACTCACATTTTACAAGAAAGGGATCCCTGAAGGGGCTACAGCTATTGCCAAACTTGGCCTGGGCACAACTGAAGGTTGATGCCCTTAACACATCCGATAATGGCTGGAGCACATCCATCCCACCCCTCTCCCAGTCAGTGCTGCTCCAGCAATCCTCTTGCAGGGATGGTTCCTGCATGGATTCAGCCACAAAGCTGGGGAAGAGCAACAAGTTCAGAGTATTAAAACCAGGGGCTGCCAACTCCTCGGCAGTAAAACCTTGACAGGGCTGCAGAGGAAACCTCCCGGTGTTGACAAAGATCCTCCTGGGATCCTTCTGGCCCAAACAGCGGCAAGCACAGAGACTTCCACGGGAATCCTCGGTGTCACAGCGCCAGGAGGATGTGACAGTGACAGAGTTTCTCTAGAACTAATGCTGATGCTGCCCTCAGTGACCACCCCAAACTCCCCGGGATCTGCGGAGAGGGAACAACGGAGTCCAACAGACGGGAAATACTTTGCCCACAAGACACCTTGTGGAAATTTTATTATATAGAGTGTAAAATGCAACTGTCAGTCAAATAAAAAGAACACTTTTTGTTTTTAACACCATGCTCAACATTATCCAATCGCGGTTCTTTATAGTTAGACATTTCAAGCATAAGGAAAAAATAAGGAAAGAACCCAAGAACAGTAAATTCAGTACATTTAAAAACGGAATGTCCCGCAGGGCAATTAAAAATGCAAGAAAAAATAGCTTCAATTCCGTTTTTCCTTTAAAAATACACTGTTATCTGTACAAGAAACACTACAGTAAACATCAGAAATCATATTATCCCTTTTATTAAATCAAAATTATTTAGCGCATACTGTGGTTAATACTAGATTCATTTATTTCTCTAGGTAATTTGACAAATATTAGATAAGAAAATATTTAAAAGAAACGAAAAAGCAGAAAACACCTTGGAATTAAAAAATAGTTACTACCTTTAATACGGTTTTATGTTCCACAGTGTTTGTTAAAGGTACTAATAGCAGATTCATTTTAATATTAAAAATAACAGTATTTATATTTCTGAGAGCATAGAAGTTTTTTTTTCTTTTTTTTTTTCTTTTCTTTTTTTAACAAGCTTGGAGGTCTTAGATACATAAATGCAACTAGCAATGGAGACATGAAAACATGTACTGCTAAAAAAATTAACACGTTTTTATATTACCCCTTTAGACTCTAGAAATTATACAAACCCTACAAAATGCCCCCCCCGAACTTGCGAACAGTAACTGTTTCAAATACAGAAATCATATCATTAATTACAATACATATCATAGTTCAGTTTTTTAAAAATGCAATAAAATCAAAGACAGCCAAGATACAAGAAATTAGAAGTAAAACATTTAATGAATTTACATATTTAAGAATATTTAAATACTGTTTAATTTTTTTTTTCTTTTTAAGATTTGTTACATACCACCTAAGACTTCCAAGCCACTCTTTCTGTTCCAACAGAAAAGATCGAAAATTAAAAGGAAAAAAAAAAACCACACAAAAAAACCCACATGTTGAAATGTCACAGCTCAGGGGTGCGTTTTGGTGCCTGCAAATTCTCTGGCTTCTCTCCAAAAAGATTCCCGGAGGTTTTTTTTTAATATAAATTTGGAAACAAAATTACCAGCATGTCCATATGTTTAGTACATTACTAATTGTTCCTGATTCTTAGAAAAGTTCAGTATAGATTATCCTACAGCTAGTGTTTCACAAACAGAAAAGTCTTCATCAAAATGTTGCAAATCTAGAAACCTCTGTTACAAAAAGGTTTTCTCCCACAACGATTCCAAGGAAAAAAAATTGCCACGAGGACCTTGTTCTACTGCTCCTGGAAAGAAAAGAGAGAGGGGAGAAAAGGAAAATTTACTGAGCAGCAGAAAATTATCAAAGCTGCCGAGCCCTCCTCCCCCGACACAGGTCTGTCCCCGCTGCAGCTGAAACAGAGCTCAAAGGATGCTCCGGGCTGCCACCAGAGCCCTCAGACGCTGTCCCAGAGCTCTCCTGCCCCTCACCAAACAAGATCTCTCTTTCTAGCAGGGCAGACTCGGCGAGGAATGAAGAGAAGCCCTTTTATCACCGCGTCCAGGTCACACTTGGCCAGCGCCCGCGGCGAGCGCCGGCACCCGGCTCCACCTCGCCGGTGTGAGCGGGGAGAGCAGGGCAGAGCAGCTGCTGGGGGCCGGCATCCACAGCAGCCGCTGCTCCCGGGAGCCAGAGCTCAACGTGGAGCCGTGGGGACAAGTGTCAGACCACAGCAAGGTGCCCCCGTGCTCTGCACAAACTTTTTGCCGCTTTGTTTGCTCCGTGAAGCCGGTGCTTGGGAAAGCACCGAGTGTGATCAGGATAAATCTCACACAACGCTCTGGCGGGCTGAGTGACAGCTGAGGGGAGGTTTCGCTCAAAAGTAGGTTAATACAAATTATTTTTCAACAGTTTTGGTCTCTTTCAGGACACTGAGCTGGTGAGCACACAGCTCCTGTCCCAGCACGAGAAAAGGCAGCGCCTGCACTCGCAGTTCTGGGATGTGTCAGTGCTGTGCTGCCGCACCAGCCTGGCTTCATCATCCTTTTACTTTAATTCCCCAAAGTCAATCAACTGCCTGGGAAAGGCTCCCAGGAGAATCAAATAACCTTCCAGTCCTCTCCCAAAAAAACCTCTCACCCACCCAGTACAGGAAAATAAGACTCCAATGTTGAGGCAATGCTTCTGTGATCACTTCCTCAGCTACAAAACATCTTGGCTTCACCAAGTGGACCTGAAGGAGAGTCCCTACACTGGGGCAAGGCCAATATACCCAATTGCCCAAGAGAAGGAGCAGAGGGGTTTGGGGAAGGTGGATACCGACCTGGCTGTGGGCCTGAGCCTGCCCTAGTGTCTGCCCGTAGTAGGCAGCCTGCTGTCGGTAATACTCTGCCCAAGCCATCGTGTAGTCCGGCTGGGAACTTGCCTGAGAAGCAGCACTGGCAGCATGACCTGGAGGGAAAGAAGAAAGAAGGCAGATATAAGCAATTGCAGAAGTCCAAGCCCAGGCTTAGGATCTCCTTTTGTCAAGCCTAAAGAAGAGCCAGCCCCCTTCCAGCTGCTGCAGACACCTGACAGAGCGACACCGGCTCCACTGTGTGGGATGGCAGGATGGGCTCCAAGCTGGACTGTGAGGGACAAGCCAAGAGCAGGCAGAAAGCACCCAGAGCGTTCCTGCAGCTGCGGGGACAGGCTGACAGCCTGCACCCCCCTCATCCTCAAAGGCACAAAGCCTGCAGCAGCTCCATGTCAAAGCAAGTCCAGAGGTCGGGATCATGCACTCCGTAACACGGTGGAGAGAGCCAGGCCTGTGATTTTCCATGAGCTCTCCTACCCTCTCACAACCCAGCTCTAGCTTTCTGGATTTTGCCAGCATCAGTTCCTGCATGCTCTGTGTTTCTCCAGGCAGGCTGGCTGCAAGCGTGGGCACGAGGGGACCGGGGCTCAGTGGGAGCAGCTCTCCTGAGACAGCACAACCCAGAGCTTTCCGTGGCAGCACTACATGCACCATCACCAACAGGACAGGACCAAAGGGCATCTGGAAAGGACTGGAAGCTAAAAGTGGCAGGGATGGAGATGCAAGTCATCAGATTAGAGTTAACTCCTTATAAGAACAGCTGATTCATCTCCAGTAAGCCTGTTTCACTCACTCTGTTTTTTGAAATACTCCTCCCATGCTTTGCTGTAATCGGGATGGCTGTTCTGCTGCTGGCTCTGTTGGCCTGTGCAAAGATGACAACAAGGGGCACGTCAGTATGGAACACGTGACAGTTTCCAGCCAGTGACATCTACCTCTCCACTAGACAGGCCCTGGGTCTATCCCAGTTGCCCAGACTTGACACTTCAGGTTGCACTTTTCTACAGTGTGGGGCATCTTCAGTTCAGGGGAAGCTGAGGAAAAGCTTGTGTTCCTGATCTCACCTCATCTGCAGAAAGGCATGAAGCCAAATGTCACCCTGCTGGGACCTGCTCAAGCCAAAGGACATGGCTGGGAGCTGCCCAGTCTGCAGTCAGCCACTCCCAGTCTGAACTCCCAGTCTGCTTGCACTCAGTGGAGGAGAGCTGAGACCCCTGACACAGCTGAGACCTGTCACCTCCACAGAGCTGCCAAGGGAATGGCTGTGTTTTGAGTCACCTCCCTTGTTTCTCAGGGGCTGCATCCTTCACCCCTGCTCTTCTCAGTGGAGCAGAGCTGAGGGACAATGAGGGGCAATGCCCCTCCATACACCCTGCACACACACGAGCCTCCAGCACACGACCTGCACAATCTGGGGCAGCCACTCAGCTCCTGGCTCCTCAGGACGCCACGAGCCCCGCACAGGGCACAGCCAGCTCCACTGCACACAGGGAACAGCCCAGGCACCACTGAAGAGGCAGCCACAACATCCCTAAGCAGCCACAGACGGCCCATGGTGTCATCTCCAGGCTCCTGCACTGCTCTAAGGGAAGCAGTGCCAGTGCCTCCTCACAGATCCCAAACCTTGGGCTCCATTCAGCACAGACTCCCCATCTTTGAAGCACTCAGACACCTTCAACCCAGCACATCTAAGGGTTACAGCAGGGAGAGCCCGGCCAGCCGGGACAGAGGAAGGACACCTGCCCTTCCCATGCTTCCCTGGATCCCAGTGGGAGCACAGAGGCCTCAGGGAGACACTGGACAAACAAGCATCAAACAGCAACTGGGAGCTGCAGAGAGGCACAGCAGGAGTGGGGAGCACGAGCCACTGTGGACAAGGAGAGCAGGCAAGGACAGAGGACACACATGGAGCAGAGCCGAGCTCTTCCCATCCCATCCCAGCTCCACGTGCAGCCCGGCCCCAACGCTGGCCCAAGGGGGGCTTTGAAGTGGGGGGAAGGGGGAATAATACACTGCAAGTGTGAAGTGGGTGGAGGGAACAGGGCAGCAGTGTCCTGTCCAGGGGCATAAAAGCGGGTTAAAAGACTTGACCAACGCTACAAGTCAGGACCTTTTCTGGCAGAGGTCAAGGCTGCCTCAACTGTCCACCTGCTAATGCCAACAAAGGACCTCCTTCAATGCCTTTTCTTCTTGGAGAATTACAGTCCACAGCAGGCTGAAAGGACACGCAGCTAAATGCATTTCACAGCAAAATGTTTCCCCAGCCAGTTAATTTATTTAAGATGGGGGAAGTAATTAAAATCTAAATACATGTGTAGGGGGTGGGGGTCTGCCCCTCCTCCCACAAGGAGGGCACTGGAGGCTGTGACAGGATGCTGGCGCTGTGACAGGGCTGACAGAGCTGTGACACACAGGCTGCAGCACTGGGGCAAAGGACCCTGCACAAGGCTGTTTTCAAATTAAAAGGTGCAAAACCAGGTATTTACCTATTTCTTACAACACTCCTCCTACGCTTCAGTGAGCTCCACCTCGGCACCACTGCAGCAGAGGAGAGTCGTGGAGGTTCTTACAGCATTATGTGTGTGTTCTCTCTCCTCACCCAGCCTGCCTTCAGTGTGCCTGGCTACAATCAGGAACAGGGAGCATCCTAAGCACACATGGAACTAGGGAGCCAACATTTTCCATCAGGCTCAACAGCAAAAGTAAAACATCTGCCTCCAAAAGACAGAAGTGTGGGACTAAACCCACATGGGGAAGGACAATCGCAAAGCAGGAGGCTCCAGAGTTTTTGGGAGCCACCTGAAACCTGACAGTGTAAAACTGTCATCACTGGGGTATGAGCTGCATCTATTGGTCATCAGGGGGCTCAAGGGGGCTGTGCTTCCTACACCAGGCTCCAAAGCCAGGAGGGATATGATATCTCAGGATATCTCAGGAGCCTGAGATATGATTATCTGCTGCAGGAAGGGAGATTCTTCTTTCCCCAGGGACTGGTGAGCAGTGTGAGGGGATGTTTAAGGAAGGTGAAGAAGCAGTTAAGTTACCAAGGTGAGTTTCTAAAGGTATCTTGCAAGGCAAAGAGCAATGCAGTTCTGTAAGCATTTATTCCAAGGCTCTATGGAGGATAAAAGTGAAATTTTTTTTGTAGAGCTTTCTCTGCTGCACTGACTGCTCTGCTTCCCAAAGCTCAAGGAAGTTTATAGCCCCTGGGGGTGCAAAGCAAAGGAGTAACAATTTTTCCTGTAAAACAAGTTAATGAGAAAATACTCTTCTTCAGTACCATACTATTTCACTCCTGTACAGAAGAAAAGTCCATTGAAGCCCACCACTGCATTTTAATGTGCTGAAACCAGAACAACTGCTGACCTTCTCCAAGACCCTAGTGCTCAAAGGGAAAGTCATCATTTCTAGGCTGCAACTGCTAAGAGGCAGGACCCATACAGAATTTAACACACACTTCCCATGCAGGGTTGCCATGTGCCACCACAGTAAACATTTCAGAACTGCACTAAGTTAACAAAGCAGCACTGAGATTTCCAAATTTCACATATTCACAATTTCATAAAGTCAAAGGTGATCAGTGTCACAGGGAATCACAAGTGCAATTGAAGGCATTGTCCCTCCAATGATTCCTCTACCTCAGGCACCTCAAAGGGTGGGAATTTATATCAAAGTTCATAATCTATTTCATTGCTAAATCAGCCTTAGCAGTGAAAAGCATCTGCCATTAAACCCCTTTAAAATTACCACTCCACACACACCTTTGGTGCTTAGCTTTAGTTTAATAAGACCAGACCATTTACAAATTCATATTTCTTAAAAAATTGTGACTGCAAGGGTCCTCTGGACATTGCCACCATCACATGAGCTTTGAGATTACCAACCAGATATGAATCTGCTCTGTTAAGGGCAAACCATTCCTCTGGCTGTTAGAGACACAGGATGATGCAGCTACAGCATCACCACTAGCATTTACTACTTTAATTATTCTGAAAAGGTGACTGTCCATTCCAAACTGCTCAATTTTAACTCAACAGGCTTTCAGGAAAAAATGAGCAGTACAGGAGCCTTGCCTAACCTTCCTTCCATTTCCTGCATCCCTCTCCCCTGTCATTCCATCAGTATGGAATTTGAACAGTGAGAAAAACTCATAAGGAACAATTAAATAAGAAAATAAGCAAGAAATTATAAGGTGAAGAACAAAGAGATGGGAGGGCTCAGCACCAACAGTGTGCCTGTTAGGGGGAAGTGTGGTTGGCAAGTGCTTGCCTGGAGAATCCTGGAAGAGCCAGAGGCAGGAATGTTTTGGTTAGAGAGGAACAGACAGCAAGGATCAAGTTTCCACCCAAAGAGCAGAAAGAGGCAGTTAAGCACACAAAAAGCAAAAGTTTTTCACGGCCTTCAGCTTGTTCTGAGCTCAACCACCACCACGTGCCTCCACACCTCTTCTGCTCAGGAAATTCTGCTGTTTTCACACACGTGGTCTCATGGGTGAACCTGCCTTTTGCAGGCACAAAGCAGAGGCTGCAAAGGGAACACCAACCCTTCTCCAACCCAGGTCCTGGCACTTACTTGGGACTTGCTGTCCAGGCTGCTGCCACGTCTGGTAGGTACTGCCCCAGCCCTGCGTCATGAACGCCTGAGGACCACTGCAGAGGACAAAAAGCCATGCTCAAGTAGACAATAAAATACTTACCAGGCCACAGACATGAAGCTGCCCAGAGAAGAGAAGTTGTCACTTATAGTCAGCAGCTGCTGAACAAACAGATCAACATGGGAGCAAAAGGAAAGCTGTGCAGGTGTGAACTGCTATGTCCTGCCTTGGTGTCAGTCTGTTCATGAAGCCAAGGTGAAGATACATCACACTGAACAGCACTCCTTGTGCTCTATGCAGCTCAGGCTTCCTCCCATGCTCTCACTGCACTAGAGGCAGGAATTTTGGATGCCAATACCTACCTGGTGTATCATTTAATAGACGAAATCTTTCCTGTAGTCAAGCTTAAAGGATTGAGCTCATTTGCTTTTGCTTCTGAATGCTCAATCTTTAAAAGGCTCCACTCATACCCCACCTCTTCAGGGCCCTCCACCCTTCTCCCAACACTTTCTAGCTCCCAGCCATTCCCCCCAGCCCATGGGTGAGGAGATGCAGCAGCTTACTTTTGATGAGGTGTAGCAGGTGCTTGGCTGAACGGACTTTGACCAAATCCTCCAGGTCCACCCATGCTGGTACCCTGCCACAGAATCCACAAACATTTAATGCCAGCTCCAAGTACAGGGTGGAGGCAGCTAGTATGAGTAGTAAGAAAGGAGAGAAGACAGCCTGGGACACGTGGATCCTGAGGTTGGTGTCAAGCCTTCTCCTCTCAGCAATTCAGCATGAAGGCAGCTTTTCAGCTTTGCCATGCTCCAGTTCAGTATTTTCCATACTTTCTTGCCAAAGTCCCCCCATTCAGTAGTATTGCAGCCTCACTTTATTAAGCTTCAATAGCACAGCACTGCATTAAGTGTAAGATAAGTCATCCTGAACTTACTGAGCAAGGAGTTGAGTGTTTCACTTTCAGGACGATGCTGCCAGCACTGTGTCATTCTCACACAGTGACACTATTGTCTTCCTTTCAAAAATCTCCTTTGACAGCCTTTTCATACCTTATTATTGCTGTTCTTCCCTCTCATATAGCTGTGTACACTACCCAGGATTATGTCAACAGTCAAATCCTTCCGGGACCACAGCAAAAATTAACCAAATGGATGCTGGAGGGCCATCAAGTTCAAGCCAGCTGCTAAGAGGCAAATGGTTTGGAATCTGAGTAACGCAAGCACGTGCATTCCGTGCCATCCTGTGAGTCCACGCCTACACGTACCCAAGAGTGACAACAACACGTCTGAAAGGGACAGAGCAAGAGAGCAGAGATGGAACTTACACCAACTTTCTCATCTATGAGATGTCTAGCGAGCTCGATTTGCTGGGGGACCCCTCTGATTGTGAATATTCTTACGCCGGGGTCTGTGTTTGGGGGTGGGTTTCTCTGCAGCTCCACGTGCGCTCCCGACTGCTGATTTATGCTCTTGATGTTCTCACCACCTGAAGAGAAGAAAGCCAAGACATCAGGAGGGATACTCAGCATTTGTCTCCATAAAATCATATAAAAGTCAAATCCTGGGAATGGATTACAGTTTCAGCCACCTTCTGTGTGCCTCAGGAGAGGTGGGCTGAGGATGGCAACAGCAAAAGAAACTGCAGTACCTGAGCTCGTGCTGCTCCTTTAATCTACCTCACAAACATAACCTGAGACCTTGAGCTCCTGTACCAGTTTCTGGGGATCACAGATGATGCTGCTTAAAGAACACACAAGCCCTGCTAAGTGCCCACTGCCAGGCTCCCAACAAGATGTGGCATGACTGGGATACACTTTGACAAAACAGATGCAAAGCCTGCACTGACTGAATTCCATTGTTTTTGCACAGCTGTTCAAATCCTCTAGGAAATGAAGGTCACCTGCAATCCAAATATGCTGCTTTTTCTTCTTTTTTTCCAATCACTAAGGCAAAAAGCCATCAGCCACATAAAGCTTAAGCCTTCTCCCAAACATGAGCTGTTTGATAGATGACTGCCTTAAAGCAGCCTCTGCTTACAAGGGTTCCTATTCACCCTGCAGCCACACATCCCTCCACACAGCAGCACACGATTCCAGGCTGTCTCCTGCTATTTCAGAGTTAGCTGTGCATGCAGGGAACATGTCTGGCTCGTTTGCCATCTGGATGCACAAGAGCACAGGAGTGCTTCCAGCAGGATGCAGCAGGGCCAGTCAAAGTGGATCTGATTTCCTCAAGACCTGCTAGGTCCTGGTCTCTTCATGAAATTTGCTTAACAAAAGCCTCAGCCAATGTTACAATGGTTCAATTCTTCTTTTGGAAGCTCACACAACTTACAGACCAGCTCCAGTCAACTGGAGAAATTAAAGGGTGTGGGGAAGGAAGGGGTTTTACAACTTTTAAATCACAAACCAAAAAATCACCAGCTCAAAGGATAGACAGCAAGCAGGACAGAGAGCAAAGGAAACTTAGACATTTTTGTATGGTTTTCATTAAAAAGAATCTCCAAATATAAACGCCTCAATTTTGCTCACATTTCCATCTCTATACATCCAGCACAACTTCAAAACAAACTGTGGATGTTGCAGACACTTGTTCATTTCATTGTAATGGACTCGTGACCTTTTTAACATTTTAAAGCCTTCTTGGGGAAGGGAGGAGGAAAAGTTGCCAAAGGGCAATTAACTCTTTCTAAATGAATTTTTGAAGATGCATTTAACAAAAGATAATCATGTCACATCCCTAGGCAGACAACAGGGATTGTACTGTGCAGCCAAAAGCCAACCCACTTACTTTCAGTCAAGCATGGGAAAGGAATAAGATGAAGTTTCAAAACCAAGAAGGTTTTTTTTTGTGTCCTGCTTTTGTCTAATGCAGATTTGTTTGAAGCTCTGTTTTTTACATATCGAGGTGAGACCTGAATCAACAGTCATTTCATTTGCTTAGTGAAAACACAGGACCCTTTCAGGCAACACAATTTAAAGGAGTGGCACAACTTCTTTACTGGGGGACAGAGGCACAACCAGAGGTTGCTACTTGCACCGCAGACTAGTTTCTCCTTCCAAAAGGGGATTAAAAATCGAAGCATTCTCAAACTGGAAGCAAGGAGAATACAGATTTCAAATCATTGCCCCATTTAGCATTCCGCACCAAGCCTGTGGGCTGTTGGGCCTGTTTCTACAGCAGCTCCCTCCTACACCACACAGAAGAATTAAGTTAGCTGCCTCTCCAGGTTTGGTGGGAGACTGCAAGCTCCTACCCCCACACCAGAAGGACTCGGTGCCCTTGTCCTCTTCACCCTGCAGCCTGGTACATGTCAAAGTGCTCCCTCCCACCCAAGCTACCCCACCCCGGCCTCCAGAGCATGCAAACGCCGTGACGCAGCCGCGGTGCCGGAAGGAGTTCTCTTCCCCACGGCGAGGTGACCCGCTCGGCACATGGTGGCTGTCTATAGAGCATTCATCCCCCTCCATTCTTCCACCTGATGGGGGGCAGGAGCGATCCAGGAGCGGCCTCCCGGCTGGATGTGAAATCCTAAAGCAATTAATCAAACCTGCTCAAAGGCCGAGCTGACAAGAGCCAGGCCGGCCGCGGTATCTGTCAGGATTGCCGTATTTATCATGGAAATCCAGGGGGGCCCAGGGAGGCGGCGGCTGTTTCCAAGCACCACCAAACACAGACAGACTTTGACATGTGTATGGTGCTCGTCTCCACCCTTCCTCAGGGCCTTTGGGAAAGAAAAGCTGCACCTACCCACCCTCCAGGGGAAAAAGCCACGCGCAGGATCTGCAGGGAGCCTCGCCAGCTCCTAAAAGCTCAGGCTCCCAAGCTGAGAAGAGATGGCCACAAGAAAAGGGCACCAGATCTTCTGTCACATGTGCTGCAGAAATTGAGCTGAGAAACTTCTCAGCCTCCCTCTTTTTCCTGTTTCTCGAGTGGTCACATGGAGCTGGGAGCACAGGAGCAGTTACCAGGTCAGATCGCACACACCACACCTGGGTGCCCAGGGCACTTGGGTCAGCACTCTTTGCTTGCGTGTTGATCTTGAGACCAAGCTGGTGGCCCAGAGTCCTCAGCCACATTTTACAGAGAAGGCCAACAGCCTCATCCTGTACTGAAGCAAGGAAAACCACCCAACAGCTGGAAACTGCTCAAAAACTGCCAGGGAGCACTGAGGTTTTGTAACTGGTCACTGTTAAGAAAACCCCATTAAGATCCCCTCTGCCCTGCACTGCCCCACAAGCAGCAGGCGACAGAATTGCCTGTCTTGCATCAATGTGTGCAGAGTGTAGCACATCCATGCTGGTCCAGACCCCAAAAGGCAACACTACAGCCATCACTCACTTGACAAAAGTGAAGGCTGCAACAGCCTAAGAGCACAGGCACTGTGAGAACACCGATTACAAGGTGGTATTAAATGCTACCAGCACTCAAATCACCATACAACTAGTAATTAGTCACTCCAGAAAGCTTCTGATCTGGCCAAGTAAGAATCCCTATTTTGCTGTTGTGGAAACAAAGGTAAAAAGCCACCCTTCACCCCCCAGTGAGGCTGTGCCAGGCCCTGCACTTGAATGCTGGGACATTCACTCCACTACCTGCATTTATCTTTTCAGCACACAGTGCTCTCTGTAGTCACAAATGCTCCACTTCAGTGCACTGCTGAACAACAAGTGACCTTTTCTGATCCTTTATTAAAGATGACTAATGGATACAGCAATAAAGTTTCATTATAATTTGATTTTTCCATACATACAAGTCTCACTCGTGGGCTTAAATTTTACTTTGCTTGATCTTTTGGCCAACTGGACTGTTCAGTAAGGACAAGCATAATCACTGCAATTTCTTTATAATGGTCAAAGCAGGTGGTTTTTCATACTGAAAAAAGTTTTCAGATTTGTGAACGGGCTTATGGCAAAAAACAACATCTGAAAACAATTGCAGCTACAGGGCTGACCTGCCTGTGTCCCTGGCCATCCAACAGGGCAGGAGCTCAGGGTGCTGTGGGGACAGGCCCATGGCAGGGAACAGCAGGGATGTGCAGGAGGGAAAGAGGCCACAACAGGTCTCAGCACAAGCTCCCTCCTGCCAGGAACATTCAAAGCCACTGCAACTTGGCCCAATGCCCTCAAGCCTCTGCCTCCTTTTCTGCTGTAGCTTATCTATTCCTATTCTATTCTCTGCTGAGGCTAAAAGCCAGCTGTGATTACTTAAATACTAGTTCAGGCATATGTCATTCTTTCTGAAATAAACAGATTGAAGAATGAAACATTGCATAAGATAGGTCAGTGCATTAGCTCAGACACTTCGCTGCAGTTCAGAGGTAGAGAGCTTGTCTGCCCCTGGCTCTACCCCAAGTCCTACCACTGCCCCACATGCAGCTCCTGCTCTGTGACAAACTGAGTCTGATGCTGATGCCCAGTTTCGTAACCATCACAAGGTTGTCCTGGTTGAGAGGATGATTCCTCACCCATCTCCTGAGCTTGGAGAGATCCGCTGGCCAAGCAGCCAAGGGGCCTCCATGGCAGTGAACACGCTCAGCCAAGTGGCACACGGTGCACCAGGCTTCTGTGCCAGGTCAGAGGCAGAGAAATCCTCCTACTGCAC
Organism: Nicator chloris; assembly: GCA_013400495.1. Classification (NCBI taxonomy): domain Eukaryota; kingdom Metazoa; phylum Chordata; class Aves; order Passeriformes; family Pycnonotidae; genus Nicator; species Nicator chloris. Next base: position 142,930 of record WAAE01023120.1, read on the forward strand.
TTCACTCATCACATACTTCAGATACAGGGCTGGAAGCAGCTACTCGTATTACCACACTCAGAGACCTTCCATTTCCTCACACAGCACTCGCAGAAATCCAGCACGATGAAATGACTGTTCTGCTTGTCCCTGATAAACTGTCCTTCAAACGAATTCTCTGTAAAAAGAATCCACTAATGAACCTGCCTTTTCTCAGCCAGCTGCTTGTTATAAACAAGCTTATTTGACAGCTCTGCATTAAGAGCCTCTCTTACAGCTTGTGAACAAGGGCCTGGAGAATACAATTATGAGTGAGAACACCACAAAGAAAACAACCACAAGCACTTACAGCTTATTCCTATGCTGCATTCACTGGGCATTAAACACCTACAATCACAAAAAACCCCAAAGCTTCACTGTCAGGAAGCAAGAACATGACCATCCAGAGAGAGAAGGATTGCAAGCTGTGCTGTTTGGAGCCATCAAACCCACCTTTGCCTATAACGAGGCCACACTTGTCAGCTGGAACAGTGTAGGTGATTTCCTGCATGCCCCCAGGTGTTCCAACACTCCAGTCCCCACGGCCACGACCTCTTCCTCGGGCAACAGCCATGCTTCCAAAGCCATCTCGTTCCTTAGAAGGCAAAACGTGTATCAGTGTTTTTATGCTGGCCCCAATACACATTAAAAACAAAATAAAGCCAAGTCAGTCAAACTGCCTCCTTATCAGTGGCATTGAATTGAGATATTCCTGGACTTCAGTTTCACATTCAAGATTTTGAAGCACTTTAAAAAATGCCAAGTAATGTAGGTTACAGTTGCCTTCCTGATTCAGGAAGGTATTTTTATTTTTAAATGCATGCCTTTACATCTGCTGAAGTAAACCTATAAATAAGCATCAACTACTTAAGGGGGGGGGTCTCTTTAGAGCAGACAATGGATCTTGGCACTGACACACACAAAATTTGCTTTCAAACCCTTTCAAGCATCACCCTGCTTCAATTACTCAGCAGAAATGCACATCTTCCAAAACTTCCAAAGGAAGCTTTTAAGTTCAAAAACACTTAAAGGACATACCTATTTTGGGTGATTTTCCAAAAGCAAATGCCATGAGCAGCCAGAGGCTATCATGACAGACCTCAACATTTAAGTGAATCACAACAGCAAACTACAAAATTAAGTATTCAAACCAGGTATTGGGGCTAGAAGAGACATCAAGATGGACAAATTATGAACCTTGTTGGATAAATTACATTCAGGTTTCTGAAATGGCCTAAAGTTTTAATTCCTCATAATACAAAGGGAACATATAACCTCCTTAAAGCGTCTGCCCTAGTACTTCACCCACCTTTGTACTTCTTGCTCTTGTGTAATGCAGTATGTTGGTGTGTCTTAGAGCACGGTGACACAATACCTGAGCACTCAGCACCTTCCTGTGCCTCCAGCAGACCAAAGGGCTGGACTCTGAAGGTGAGGCACCACTGACCACTGGCAATGCTCTGCTGTCTAAGCAGATCCCCCAGTCACAGTCTGATGCTGATGGACTCCATTCCATCAGGTCACTGTTTCCAAACTTACAACAACTAAACAGGAGATAGATGTGGAGCTATAATGAGGCCTCATAGGCCTGGGAATAGAAGACCTTCCCACAGCTCGGTTAGCCCACATTACATTAAAGGAACTTCCATCATAAACAAACAAACCTCAAATCCAGCAGCTCTGGGCAGCAGCATGTGTGGCCTACCAGAGGAAAATGAAACACTGCTGCTTTTCAGAAGATGGCCTCCCATCCCTCTACCCAGCTGCCTGCATACAGCCTACATTCCCAAAAAGCACTTGCAGAACCCACCTGTGCCGTGAGGATGAGCTCACTGATGATGTGTGCTGCGTGTTGACACCGATCGGGGAGCCCCATGACCTGCGCGACTCTTTCAGAGCTAATCCCATCATCTGTGGAGAGAGGTGGCAAAGACTAAATTAAAAGCAGAAAACATCCACTTGCCAGCAAAAGCTTCCTTCCAGCACCGCCACTGCTGGCAGCATTTTCACACCACAGAACTATCCCAGGAGCTACTGCTTCCCTCCACCTTCAGCCCCTCTTCCCTGGACTGAAAGAAGACAAAACCCAGCCCACACTGCAGAGGGAACAACACTCAAAAGAAAACACTTTCAAATGTCAAAAAGCCATGAAAGAGACTGATATAATTTTAAGAGGAAAAAGGCAGCTTTGATAGGTGATCAGACAGCCAAGGACCCAGAGAAAGTTACTCAGAATTAATCAACTCCTGATCCCCAAAGGCTTTAATGTCCTGAAGGAGAATTCTTTAACAGGAAATAAAAGATCTTTGTTATTGTATTTATCTGTATAATTACCACTCAAGACATGACTGTTGTGACATCTAATGTTTGCAAATGAGCTGTGTATAATCTTACTCTCTGAAAACCAGGAAGTGCATGAGGAGGCAGCACATCATATTTAAATGGGTTTCAGAAAGAGACACAATGCACCTGTAAATGAGGAAAGCCTGGCTGCTGGAACCCAAGAGTGGAACCCTGGTCAGAAAGCAACGGCTCTCCATCCTCACACAAACCTGGTTTAAATTGAATCCTAACTCCAGCATCATTCTGAATCTTTTTGATCATTTCTCCATTTCTTCCTATCACAATTCCAACAGCAAACCTGGGCACAGAGACCTGATGGGAAAGGCAAAGGAGTATGAAAGTGCAGAGAACTAGACTGAATGACTCTGATTTTACAAGGAGATGCTCTTAACTTTGAGGACGGGCCATGTTAGGCAGCTCCAGGCTACAGAACCGCATCGCTTGAGAAAAACAAACATGTGGCCACAAATTCCTTCCCCACTAAATGAACTCTGCACTATAAGAATGCAGCTTAAAAAAAAAAAAAAAGACAATTATAAACTGCCATCTGGGAGTCCACGAGAACTCCTCCTCTTTGCAGAGCCAGACTCAATTCTTCTGGCAAAAGAACACAGGACATTAAAAAAAAAGCTTACAGGTTACAAGTGCAGTTGGATGAGTCCCCCCACTACCCATCCCACAGGGAGGTTAGCAGAGCACTGTGAAGGAAACATACCTCTATGCTGCCTCCTCCCATTCTAGCACTGAAATCACTGCGTACGCCTCGGAAGTCTGCCTGATCTTTCTCTCGGATGATCTCCAGTACCATTTCCCTCGCTTGCTACATGGGGAAAGAAGTTACAGTTAGCTTCAAATTATTCTGCTTGCCCTCCTGGTGTTAGGGCCTCAACAGTGGGTAATGGTCAGGCTTCAGGCAGAGGGATCTCCATCTGCTGCATGGGAACAGCGGTCTGATTTAGGATTTCTTTTACCACAGTCTGTTCTCGATGGCATCTTCCATGCCTGACAAAACCTGCCAGGTGCACAAGGGGGCAGTTTCTTGAGTGCAATTGCTTCCTCCAGTCTTTCAAAAAGGACCTTTAACTTTTAAAGTATCTTGGATTTTTTTTTTGTTTTTAAATTAAAGCAAGTGAAGGCCCTTTCCTACTGATAGAACTGAAACCAATACAGTAAGGTAGAAGCTGTTGGTAGCATGGCAGAGATGCTGGGCAGCACTGAGCTTACTGACTCTGAGAAGTTAAGCCCAAGTCTGCAGCAATGCAGCAAGACATTTTCTGAGACAAATGAATACTCTTCCTACCTACTGGCAGCACTCAAGGCCATTCACAAGCCTGCATGTAGCCCAGCTAGTGAAAGTGTACTCTGGAAATCAACCAACAGTAGTCACCAACAAAATAAAAAAAGCCTACACATCAAACCCAAGCATTTGTTTCTCTCCAGTACCAGTCAAGCTTTTGACATCTTGGTTCTATTTCCAAGCCTGAGGACAGGGGTGAATCTCTCTCTTTTCATTTTTTTACATATTTTCCATGTCCTCAAGGCATTTTTAACAGAAAGAAACACCTCAAAGATATTTCAGAGACACCAAGACAGAGATATGGGTGACGGAGAGATTTCATAGGGATTTGAAGGCAGCATCCACAGAATCCCACCAAACCCAAGGATTCATCACACTTCTTGAACACTTCCTAAGTGTGCTCAGCTTTAAGTGCCTCAAAGATCTTCCAGCCTGTGAAGTTTCCTTGAATGGAAGATGTGACAACAGCAAATCTTGCAAAGCAGAAGCCACCTGGGAAGTGGCAGCACTGAGAGTATGATTTGGATAGAAGTAGCCAGACTCTGTTTAAACTCCTTTTGCACAGCTATACCTCCACAGTAAGAATTTCGGGTGGGGCTAGGGGGAAATTAACTCCAAAACTTGCAGTAAGAGCTTTGAAAAATACTACCCAAACACTATGCCTGAGCAACATCAACTGGTGCAGTAATTTATGATTAGGGAGATCCTATGAAACAGAAATACTTTTATGAGGGACAGGAATGCTAAGCTAGATTTAAGTACTTAGCAAGGTATGAAAGGCACTTGCTGAGAAGTGGAACATGCCATGGCTAAACTTGAATGCTCTAATTCAGGCGCTCCCATCATGCTGCAATCCCCCAGTCTCCAGCTGATGGGGGGTTTTTCTCTGAACTGCAGGTACATCCACATCTGCAAAACCCTGACACAAGGAGACTGAGACACCAATATTAGGCAAACCCCTTGGTTTCAGGAGTTGTTGTGGGATTGGTTTTTAATTACCTGCGTCGATTGGCTGTCTGAGGTAGTTTTGTGAAAGGTTTGCTGTCTCAAAACTGTGATTCAGTCAGTCACTAAGAACCCATTTGCTCGAGTGACACAGAGCTCTCATTTTTTGTCACACAGACTGGAAAGCATTTTAAAACTACCTTCTCCAAACCCTCCTCCTCATCTCTACTCCTACCCATGTGCAGTATTTACATGGAGTGACAGCTAAGCTATGTTGTAAAACAAACTACTCTGGTGTTCTAACTTGCTCTACTCAGCCTTACAGAACAAACAAAACCAGGAAAGATTATTACATTTACAGTTGGATTTGACTCCATCAGATGCTCACAAATAGACTCAGGTTTAAATTTCTCCTCGGTTCTCTTAGGCAACCAGTTTGCTGTTGTTACATACCTGGACTTTAAATGCATCTCCAGTAATACGGAGAGGTTTGTCTGCTCCAGTAGGCAAAGGACCATCTTGGATCATAATCATTTTCACACCTGTTCGCTCCTGAAGAAAAAGCACAGAGCAATTTTCTAAGCAGAGCCCCTACAACAAGGGACTAGATTTTGGTTACTAAATGTTATGAAGGTCAAACCAGCACCGTTACAGAATGCACAAATTCAGGAACAGTCCTCAAGTGTAAAGGACTGCCAGAAATTGCGCTGCTCCTGAGGTTCTCAAATAGCTGAAGTCCTTGCAAGAAGAACCCCCTCTACCTCAACTACTGACTTTCCAGCCATTTCCAAAATCTGCAGCTGTCTGCATGTAACAGTTATTAAATGACCAGCCTCCAAACTATATGACAGAGGTCTAACCAGGGCACTCAAAACCCCTCCATTTTTGACCCTAGATGTTTTTCTATAACCCTCTACTCTTTAAAAACATATTCCAGATGGAGGAATAAAGAACATCCAGGAACACAGTTTATACAAAACACAACACTTAATTAGAAAGGGGTGGGATGAGAAAAAAAGATGATACATGGCAGCTTTACCATACATCAGCAACAAAAGAGAAGCAGAACACTCTACAAGAGCATGGCTGGCATTAAAAATACTGCAGAGCAGAGCAGACATGGCCCTTCCTTGGCTACAGGGATCCCCTCCTAAACAGCACACACTACGTGTTATCTACAGCACACAGCTTTCTGTCACAGTTCTGGCAAAACTCCACTGTTTGTGTAGCTGGGGCCACACTGATTTTGTAACACAAGACTGGATTTGAGTCCAGTCTCTGAAGGCAGAAGAGTAGTCCCTGCTGGAGAAGCTTAGAGCATTCAAGGCTCTCCATTTCAGCCTGTTCCAGTGGATCTAGAGAAGCTGCAGTAGGGAAGAGAGCCCTAAAGGAAATGCATCTTGCGCACCTGCAACTGTTTTATTGTTTCACCTCCTTTGCCGATGACTAGACCCACTTTGGATGCCGGGATCAAAATCTCCTGAATGGTACTGTTGCCATCAACATCGTTGTGAAAACCAGGTCCGTTCCGACAGCGATCTACAATCTGCCCCAGTAGCCGTTTTGCTTGTCTTTGGAAAAGAATCGAGGGAAACAACCATTAGACAACATTGCTCCACGTGACCAAGAGACCAGGAACCGTCGGAATGGAGAGCGATTGGGGAGAGGAGAAGTGGAAAGATGGAGGAAACCATAGTCAGCACAATGTTTGCCTTTTTTTTAAAACTCTTTGATGTCTATTTTCCCCTATCATGATTACTTATAAGCAGTTTGATTTTTGAAGGGGAAGAGAAAAGGAAGAGCAGCAGCATGCTCTGACCTCTTAGGAAGTTAAGGACAATAGTTGAACTATAGCATTTGGGGTGCTTGCTTCGAATGAAGATGCTCTAGGTTTTAACTCTTCTAACACATACACGATAATAAAACTCAAGCTCTGTTCTCCTTCTCAGTCAAGACAAAAAGACACACACTGCTCTGATACTGCCACAGCCCATGGATTAACCATTCTCTGATCAGCAACAGGCAACTGCTTTGCTCTTCTCTACCTGCTCTTACCAGCAGCACCAGAACACTGTCCTAACACAGCCTCTGCTCCAAGCAGTAGGTGCTGAAGCTACACCGCGAAGCGAGGCAGGGATACTGCAGCAGCCACCAGTGAAAGACTGGGTTCTTCTACTCCTGGTGAGAAGAGACACACAAAGAAGCATTTGGGAGATTAAAGATCCCTCCTCTAAAATCTTTAGCACGTCAGAGGTAACTGACAGGGTTTCCCTTCATCTTGAAGACTCCTATACCAGTACATCCCATTCCTGCCCTTGTCCCACAACCCTTCTGAAAGCAGAAGAAATTCACTGGTTCCCTGTACAGCCTAATGCAGCATCTTCCCCTCTCTCCACTTCACACCAAGCCATATCAGGCACTCTAAGGATGACTGACTTCTTTCTAGAGATTTGAAGAACCAGTTCAAAGTCATTCCTTCAAGCAGACATTCCCCCAAGGCAGCTCAGGGGTGGTGCTCTGAGGCTGCACTCAGAGCAGAGCACTGCTTGCCCTTGACTTTCTCACAACAAAAAGGAAAAGATGGAATTTCTGGAAGCCCACTTCAAATATTCTGGAAACATCTTAGGAGGTTTTATTCATTTGCCTTCATATTTTGTGCAAAGTTCTTTTAGTGACAATACAGAGACCGCAACAGTTAATGCACAACATATTCCAGATGAGAAGGGGTCACTTGGAAATTAACCCTGTTAGTTTGTCACTGCATACAACTAATGAAAACATTCCTCACAAAACCCTTCTCAAAGAAGTCCGACATATAGAATGGTTTCTTTACTTAATTTTCTTTTTCTACAAGTAGCCTGAAAAGACCAGTTCTAACAACCAATTTGTCAAGAATTTTACCACAAAAGTAAATTAAATTTCACTTAATTCCATGTCCATGTTCTGTTTCACAAATTTAATAGTCTCACTTTTAAAATTTACTAACATTTGATTTAAAGACAGCCTTGGACACGAGTACATTAAACTGCTTATTTCAGAACCACAAAGTCTTAACTAAACCTCTCCCCCATCTTCCCACAACTGCATCTCCTGAGGCATCCCAGCTTTTTACTATTTTGCTCTTGTTCTTAAATATCCTTTGCTAAAGGGGGAAAACCACTTCAATATCAGCAAGACTACACTGCCTGCCCTATAATGTGAGTTTGCCAATTATATTTATTCTGGCTCACTGCTTGCAGTATTATGGTAGAATAAGGAGATTTAAGTACCCTTAGATCTCTTTAGGAATGGAAGAATGATGAGTGTCTTCTCTTTAGAGAGACAGTCTTTGCACCAATGTATTTTCAAATGCAACTCAAAGATTTCCAGATGGATTTTAAAAAACCCACCTACCCAAAGGCTGGGGAGAGAAAGAGCAGCTCCATATGTTAAGTGTGTTCCTGTAAGCCTGAGGATCCTGGATCCAGTTCCAGCAGGAGGTCCTCAACTGGTTTGTGAGAGTCTCAAACTCAGCTCCTGGGAAGGGGGAGGGAGGAAACACTGTCCCTAAAGTTTCTATAGGTCTAAAGATAGAAATCCCTGCTGGCTGGCCATGTGTCTCTACCATGCAAGGAGCAGAATCAAGACATGGGTTCAGTCCTTTGCTTCTTGTTGGCAGCGATGCAGAGACAAGCACCCAGTGGGCCTCATGCTGCTCTGCAACAACTTCAACACCTCCAGAGTATGCTGGAGTGGCACCCACAGGCTTTAGAGGCCTCATGCAGCCCTTCTTCAGCTGGAAGGATGCTCATCTCAATAGGAGTAGGGAAGCGAAGGGGAGAAAAGAAGTGCCCTTCAACAGCTTAGCTGAGTGTCCTGGAAAGCTGCAGTTACAAAACTGCATCCTAGGTGCCCTAAGAGCAACCTCACCCTGCGGAGGGGAACTCCAAGGAAATTTCTGCAGAGGATTCAAACTGCAAGTGGAAAAAAAGCCTTTGAGGTGCACAGTTTAAAGCATCAGACCAAGAGGTTCTGTGCTCCAGAGACCCTCAAGTTTCTCTAGGCCAACATTTGCTGGTGTGGCTAATAACCAAGTAGCACCACTGACAGAGCACAGCATTAGGGAGAAGAGAAAGAAGGAAAAAGGAGAGAAATGAAATCAGAACTCACTCAATGCTCTCTGGTGTCCCAGTGAGTACACAAGGCCTCTCAGGCATCCCACCACTGTCTGCAAAGGAAACAAGGAGAAAACTTGAGATACACAGAATTAAAAATGTGGCAGCTATTTCAGTGACCATGAAGCACCAATGGAAGCACCACCCACCTGCAGACACAGCATGCTAAAAAATTCAAAGACATCCAAGATCAACATACTTTAAATGATTTACTGGATGTCTGCCTTCTTTTAAAGCCTTCCCCACCAATTAATGGGAAGGGTAAAAACTCAGATAACATTGATCAACAGTTCCCTGTACAGCACTGCAGCACAGTCTTCCCCAAAGCAAACTGGCACCAAATGATCCCATTTGGACAAATGGTCTCATTTCTGTGATGCAAAGCAAGCTGTATGGAGAGCTGCTGCCAACCCTCCTGAAATGTCTTCTGCCAGGAGCTGGAGCTGACCAGACCAGTCAGAGGCAAAGCACAGAGCTGAGCAAAGTGAGAAAACTTATCAGCTTCAGGTCTAAGCACAACATGGATTGTTCATCTGCTCTGCAACCATCTGGTGTTTAAAGCCAGTTCCCTCACTGCTCCTTTCCCCAAACCACCTGACAAACCTGTTTTCTACCCTGGTGGGACGTGGGTCCCACAACAGCTCTGCCATGGCTGTCTGTATCCATGTTAATGGTCATAACACACTGTGAGCATGGCAAGTGCCTGATCTCATGGACACAACACCCTTTGACATTAAAACCTGTTCACCCACCACAAAAAGAGGGGCTTACCTGGAGCAATCTGAATTTTGCAGCCAGACTCTATCTGAATCCGTGAGATCTGTTCTCCTCCCCTGCCGATTACTGAAATGAGTTCAACAAGCATCAGAACAAACTGTTTTTCCTGGAAACTGCAAAGCACCTTCCCCCTTTTACTCTGCTGCAGCTATAAAGGAACAGTTTGACTCCAGGATTGCAGAAGAGGCATCTACAGCATGACTAAATTTATCAAAGCAGAAAGACATTAAAATACTGCTGAACGTTATTCTATTTGCTTGGAAAAACAAAACAAAAAAGCCTGTCTTGCACAGGAATGGAAAGAAGTATGAAAGAAATAAGGCACTAGTCTTAGTGATGCTAGGAGAGTAATTTAAGTACATCTTGTTCAGCCTGAACCAGCAAGCCAGTTATTTGGGATATTAAAAAAAGGCAAAGACTTGTTTCTTTATAATTCCTATTTTACTGCCATTTTTGAATGGACATGCTATTTGGCAATCTGAACTCAGACAGAACCACATCCTGAAACGCTCTATCAACCTCCACAGAACACAAATATCCCCCTCCCTTAACTCTCAGACTTGACACATCACTGTTCCACAACAAGACACCCGGAGCACAGACTGTGCCAATCACCATTCCTACCCTTCCCAGACTGCAAACACAGCAAAGCTGCCAAGTCAACCAGGTATTCCTAGCTCAGGATGCTCCCAGAAAAGCATCTCAGCTGTGGGATTGCATCCCCCTGTATCTGTCTGCCCCTGAAGCAGGGTGAGACACAGAGATGATGCCTGTAAGCTTCCCCTCTCCCAGGGCCAACATCCTCTGTGTGTAGCACCAGGACTGGTAAATGAAGAGGTCTGGAAGGAGAGGAGGGAGCCTTTCCTTTGCAGGAATTTGAGTTACAGTCTTCCAGTATTTTTAGAGTGGGGACAAAACTTGGCGCACTATGGGGTAATTACCACGGCCTGTTATTTTCCTCTTTACTCTCCATATATCAAATTGGAAGGGATACACAGAGACCCAGCAGTGGAAGAGTCTATGCAATCACTGCAGTAACACATCAGCAGGAGGTGCCATTGAAAGCCAGAGTAATGATCATTAAGAGGAAGAGAGAAATTAGGATCAAGCTTGAAAGAGAACAGTATCAGGAATGCAAATCTAGGAGAAATTCTGTCTGGTTAGGTTTCCCTGCAGCAAATGTGTGAGAAATTTAAAATTTTGTTTAACTTGCCTTTAGTCAACTCATATTTTAAAATTTAAATGTTGTTTTCCTTCCTCAGCTCTCACAATTTTGCATACTCAAAGTAAAATGTTGCAGTGAAGAGAAATAAATTCACTTTTGACTTGTTTATGTACTGTGCTAATGGGAATTTAAAAGAGAAAATCACTAAAATGCCCAGTAACTTGTACCAAACATTCTTGTTCATATTACTGGGACTCCAAGCTTTTCCTTCCATGAAGTTTGCATCTGGATTTTAAACACAGATCCTCTGTTCCCCATGAAGACAGCACTAAACAAGGCTTATCCAAGGCTAGTAAGCATAAAAACTTGTGTCAGAATCAAGAGCATTCCTGCACAGGAAACAGATTACGAAGCATCAAAAGCATCCAAGGTACTTACTAAATCCAACCATTTTATCAGGCACTTTGAACTCTTCTGTTATTACAGCCCTAAAAAATAAAAAAAAAAGGAAGAAAACCCCATCAAAGTCATTACAAAGAACAATTTGGAAGAAACTACACCCCTGCTATGGAACCTGGGCTCAGCACAGGGATTCTGCACACACAAGTAAAAGCACATCCCTGTCAAAATCATTTGTTTTGGAAGGGACTTCTCATGGTCACACAATTCTTCCTAAGCTGTATCCATTTCCAGTCTATATCTGGTATCTTAGATGGAGCTGATGGAAGAAGCTCTTTTTGTCATTCTTGCTCCAGACAGATTTAAGAAAAAAAACACAAAGTTTCCTTATCATTGAGCCTGGACCTTCCAAGCAGCAGTGTCTGCCCAGTGCTTCTGGATATTCTCTTCCCAGGAGACACCAACCAAAGCCAGTCCTGACATGAAATTCCCCTTCTGATATTCACAGGGTTTGGTGTTTTGAGATTCTTTATTCACCTGCTTGTCCTTATCATTCTTTTCCTTGGAATTAATAAAAATTGTCTTCAATTAGCCTCTGAATTCTTATTATGTCAAGACTTCCATAACTATTGCTCTCTGGAGATTTTTGTGTCTACTTCAAAACAAATCATTCAAAGCAGTTTCCTAAGACCTGCCCATAGTCAAGTAGAAAGGAATTAACTTGGACTGGTTTTTTATTTAGCTGTTTCCGTCTTGTAGAAAACACAGTATCATGAATATAGAATTTGCAAATATGCATTAAATACAATTTGTTCAGCATTCTCAAAAGCAATAAAACACCTGCACAGTAAAAAAAAGTAGGTTTTGTGTGGAGATATATTAAAATCTTCCTCTTTTTTTGCTTTAGATCAGTTAGGAAAGGTATAAAATACACACCAGATTAGCTAAATTGCAGATAAAGTACTAACATGGCCTACCCCTTTCTAGGATGTTCTAGTAGGACATTAGCTTTAACTTAACCATTAAAAATTTAAGGTTGAACAGCCTTCATGCACATTGTTTGTCCCTTCTGCTGAGGCCCCAAACAGCTGGTTAGGATGGAAATGCATTACTATTCACCTTCAGGCTAATCCAGCTTTAGAAATGTTCCTCCCTTCAAAACAACACAGAAAACTCCTTAAGAGCAGGATTTGAGAAAAACTGAGACTTTAACATTTTTATTGGATGCTGAGACATGCTGGATGACAACTCGTACTTGCTTCAGTCTTCCCAAACCATCTTTGACAAAGGAGTCATCCCAGGTCATATTACACCAACAAAACTAAATAATAACAACAACATTAAGATGTGTCTGTTTGATACTTCCACCTTTTGCCAAAACGCCAGACCTTTCTTCACTTTTTCTTTCCTGCCCCCTGCCAGGGCAGGGGAAGGGAAAGGAGAGAGAATTTTTTTTTTTTTTGGTCCTGCAGATTTGCAGAGACCCCAACTTTCACATCAACTCCTCTTTTTTTCATCAGAACAAACAACCCAGGCTGGAGAAAACCCAAGCTCACAGTTTTTCCACATTCTCAACCTCTGACTTCCTAACACTGCTACAGATGGTGGATCAATAAACAATTAGAATTGATCAATAAATAATAAAACATAACCCACTGCTTACCTTTGATGTACCAGGGCCCCTAACTGGTTACCTACTGTGGCAGAGAGAGAAAAAAGGGAAAAAAATCAAAGCATTAGCACGGATAAACTAACTTCATCCCTATAGAAAAAGAGTTCTTACCATTTCATCAGAAAAGAAAGAAAAGCAAAACAGTAATTTAGGTTCAGTGGCTGAAATGAATGCGTTATGTGGTACAAAACAGGAGGGGATTTCTTGATCAACACACACCATAGCCCAGTGTCCAGCTGAACACAGGATAGGGAATTGATCGGCGTCTCCCCATGCTGAGAGTCATGGGAGAAAATCCTGCCTGCCCAAATCCAAATCCCTGCAACTAACCTCCCCCCGTCCCAAATTAAGCCCAAAGTAGTAAAAAAAGGGAAAAGGAGGGAGGGAGGAGGAGGGAGAGAAATTTGAAGGAGACCAGTGTGTATTAAAAAACAAGAATAAAAGCCGAGCAGCCTCAGAGATTCCCTCAGTCCAAGCATTAGACACCACTGGCACGTACTTCTCTCTGTGTCTCTGATCTGTGCTCCATGGAGCCCACTTACACGGAGACCTGTTAAAGGAATAGGGCTGTTCAGTAACCTCATGGCACCCAAACAGTGTTTCAACACAACAAAACACACGTTCTTGAACGCATTCCAGGCATTTCTGCCATGTTAACTGGTGGTCCATCTATGATTAGCAATTATCTCCCTACTCACAACCCTGTGACAGACTTCTCCCCCCAGCCCCAACAGATTAGATCTTTCTTCCAAATGTTAATAGGGAAATATCATTAGACCAACTCATGCAAAGTGGGAACACGAGTCCTGCTGGGCTTCCTACTGGACTTTGCCTGCAGCACACCAGCTAAAAACCAGACCATTTGGTGCTAACAACCAGTTGAAAGATTATACTGCATGCCTGGAGGGCACAGAACAAAACAAATGAAACCGGCCAACATGTGAGCTGTAATAATAAAGATGCTGTTTCAAACTACCTTGCAGCAAGCTGCACATTCTTTGACCTGAAATAAATTGGCAATCAGCTGACAGGGAGAGAAGCCTTTATTTTAACACCCTGAGGTGTATAAAGATGGGGAAATTTGCAATCAGCTGACAGGGAGAGAAAGTGGATGCATCCAACACTCTCTAAATCTGATAGAAAAATGCATCAAGTTTGTGGCCAAACACTTTACTCAAAGAAAATAGACAAAGAGAGTCAATAGTGTATTTCTGCTGCATGTCAATACCTCCATGATAGTTCAGGACCAAAACATCGACAGCGTATCTATTTTATTACTCTCCCCAGCTCAGTGATAAGACAACTGCTGTGTTAATTGACTCCCTTAGATTTGTCTTTGCATGTTCTCACCCTGAATATGAAAAGCTCTAATTTGATAACTATGAATATTGCAGTTGAAAAAGGTGGATGATGTAATGGGGAATATTTGCTCTGGTTGGTAAGCTTCTACCACAGAGCTGAGCAAATACAACCAAACTCAGAATCTTGCTCCGAACTGCACTCGGAATATTTCAACTCCATGCAGCAGGTCTGGTGGTACTGGTGTAGTGTGGGGTTGCCACAGCCAAGGCCACTCATTATTAAGATGCTAGAAAGAGTGGTTTTAACTCTGCAAAGGCTGTATTTAAATCTCCACTTCGCATTTCAATTCACCAGAACAGCTCTCTTAGCGATCTGTTCCCTGCAGCCGCTGCCCACAAATTATGAGACAGATACACATCCTATAATCAACTCCCCACGTTCAGGCAAGGAAGGGAAGAGCCTTCATTTTGTAACACAATCCTACACTTGAAAAAGACAACTTCTGAGGGGAAACCTGTATGAACACAGGAAGTTAAATCAGTTAGGGAATTAATACTTGAGATGTAGGAACCAATGTCTCTCTAAGCCATTCTGAGTACTAGCCAAACAGAGTAAGCCATTCACCTTCACAGGGAGATAGCAGCCTTAATGCATGTTTATTGTACAAATCAGTATGGAAAAATGATGCCACAATAACTTATGTGAGAGACCATTCCTTCCACAGTTCACAGACAACTTCTCATAAAACTGAGATTGAAGGCAAATGAAGAGAAATGGAAATGATTTATTTCAGATCAGTTATGATTTCTCTCTGCTTTGGGGGGGAAAAACGAAGTGGCTCCCAATTCCAACAACCTAAAGGTCCATTGCTTCTCCAACATGCCCATTTTTCTCTGAAAAACAGGGACTAACAGAGAGGCAGGGCTGGAGCAGCCACAGTACCGAAAGCTGATGCACCATCCCACTGTCTCCCTTCACACTAAGGAGGGGGCTGAACTCTGACAAGCCACATACATATTTCCCCCTTTTACATCTATTCAGTACAATTTAACTGTAACTGCAGTCATTTTACTGCAAATAAGGAAACATACTGAATAAAATCAGCACAATCTCCTATTAATGGCACCTGCTGGTTGATAACTCTTCATTCTGCTTTACGCTTCACCTTAACTGAATTCTACCTAACAGACACTCAAAACAAACGCGGATTTTTCTTCCACCCCATAAAACAGAGCAGTGCCTCCCACTAAATTAATGTGCATGATGGGAATATACAGTCTCTTCAGGAATATCTTCATGGCTAGAATAAAATCAGAGCGACACATCTCCTTGAGAGCAGTGGAACAGGGCTGCTTTTCGTACTTTAGAGCCAAAATGGGATCATCATAATTTTTTAGAAAGGTACAAAGATAGTTACCCTAATTCCTCATTATTAAATACTGATACATTTTTCTTTAATTAAATAGTCAATCCCTAATAATTTTTGTGTCTGACTTCACTGCTAATCTTTGGAGCATTTTTACCCCTCCCTTAAACCGTCTTATTTTAAAAAATGGCCATCTGTAAAGTTACAATTTTGAAGAACAGTGGCATTTTGTACATTAAACAAAATCCTTTGCCAAGAGATCTGGACTTTTGCCCTGGTCCTACTGCTGCTGCAGATGTGTCAAAGAGCATCAGTACTGACTTTCAGCAGCAGTAAGACAGGGATAACACTCCCTTCGGCCCACTGCTATTTTCACTGAATACACATGAGAGGAAAAGAATAAAGTACCCTGTACAGCAGGCATGGCATGTTTGAGCCCTTGGTTCTACTACAATCAAGTTTTATTACACCAGAACAGGTCATCTTCCGATCTGGATGTACCAAAGGAGCTTCAGGAGGAGAGAGGAGTGGAGAGAGGGGCGTGTGAGGCTTCTCCAAGGTCTCTCACCTTTGTTTTCTCAGACTCAAAGGATGCCCCAGCCTTCAGCTGTAACGCTGCTGCTCAATCCTATGGATCTCACAGGACACTCCTTTAAAGCAGCCCAAAGCAAGGCAAACAAAGGGTAATGTTCTGTCCATCAGTCTCTTTGCAGCGGACTAGATCCCCACTTCCTTGGAACAAAAGGAGGCTGCTTCTTTAAAGAATATTTAGCATTAAACAAACTTATTAATCTGTGCTGATAATTAGAGGGACCTTTTAATTAGAATGGAGGCCAGGGGCAGCAGTTGGCCCTTAACAGGAGGGCTGGGGTCTGTCCTCAGCAGCAGCCACAGGCAAGATGCCACCAGCTCTGTCTGCAGTTCAGACTCGACTGTCCCTAGTGCTCCCCGTCACTGAGAAACATTAACCCCTGCAAGTTGCCACAGAAATGCCAGCTGTGACTTCCCAGGAGCAGTACAAATAAACTTGATCTCTCCCCTGCACTGCAGCTGTTTGCAGGATTACTTTCAAGTTGTTTCCAGAAAAGGGGAAAAAAAAAAAGCCAGGGAAACGAGAAATAATCAGTCTCAAGCTCCATCTAACACCAATGAGCCAGGTTACCAGGGCTGACCCTGCTTATCCTCAGTTCAGATGAGGGTTATGTTAAGGGAAGTGCAAAAAGCACTCACACATCCTGCTTTCTGACACCATGATAAATCTGTTTTTCCTGGAAATGCTTTAAAAGCAGCTGAATTTGTTTTGATCAACACATTGACACCTGTCTTAAGACCACTTCCTCAGCTGGCATCAGGCAGCCACAGCAGCAGCTGTTTACAAAAACAGTTGGGAAGAATTAGACTGTCCTGAAAGACAGACAGTTCTCCTGTCACCTTAAATACTTCCTCTGGAGACAATTTTTTCAGCAGTATTAGTAACAGCATTAATTTCCCAAGAGCTGCATAGGGATAAGGAAGCAGTGAGACCTGCACCCAGCTGTGAGCATGCAGTACACAGGGGGAAATTTCCCACCAGATTTGTTTCCAACCCATCCAGAGCAGTAGAATGTATCCAAACCCATGCACTGCAACATTTCTAGAGCATGTGTAACAACATAATCACCTTCTGACGACATCATCTTCAAACTGTGGTTCACAGACAAGCAGAAAATGGAGAAAAACGTGGGCATGCAATTCCAACACCCCTTGTTTGCAGCTAACAGAGAACTAAAAAAACATCCAAATAGGAAATGCTTTCCTAATTTAAATGCCCTATTAAAAGCAACTTCCATCTTCCAGGTGTTTAAAGCTAAAGCTCCATTATAGACATTTAATTACATGGCAGCAAGAGCAGGTGGCCCAAGACTAAGGTATGGATCACACACAACAGAGCAAGAAGCACCCACAGCTTCAGCAGTTGCTTTGCCAGGCTGCAGGTAAAGAACAGCACAGGAGGATCCCACATGTAGGGGGGAACTCCTCACATGGCTGCATCTCAGTACAGGACCTACTAATAACCATTAGAAATAAAACCCAACATGACCCAAGCTGAAAGAAGTGCTACAACCCTTATCCCTACCGTGACAATTCCTGCTTCTTTGTCACATTCCAGCCCTTTAAAACATTACCTCTGTCATTTCTCTTCTCCTTAAAGATCTCACAGACCAGATTTTTGGGGGGGGGGAGTTGGACAAAGTTATATATAGATGTAAAGAAATAACCCAAGGACAAACACAGCATTGGAGCTACTTTGCAAACAGTTACAGACAAGGTCCAGTGCTGAGGACAGGGTGAGCAGAACAACTGCTGATCCAGGGGTCAGGAATAGCCACCCTGGGAGGCTCTCCCAGGAACAATACCTACTCCATGGAGTTATCTACACAGCACAAGAAACCAGCAGTAGTGCACTTTTATAGCCCAGACTGCTACTGTATTGACACAGTCTGTGTCAACACAAACAAGGCTCACCAAGTTCTAGGGCTCATCAATACAAGTTGAAGTACAAAGTCCAACCTGTCACTAAAGCACCACGACCATTTCATAAAACTCATTTTGTCAAGAGGTCAGAGCTCGAGTTCAATCTGATGAATCAATGAAAAACACATGCAGGGGAAATGTTGTGAATGACTGGTTCCCAGAAGGCTATTTTTATTCCTTTTCACACACAGCCACATCCCTAAGCTACTCAGACCAAGCTCAGAGCTGTTCAGCATTCCCCAACACTGCCCAGCCTCTGACAGCCCAGCACCTTCCCCTGCAGAACCAGCACACACCAGCAATGCCAGACCTCTGGCTTCTCAACTAAAGGATGCTCCAGTCCAAGATACAAAGCATGAGGGCTCACCCAGATAAATCCATTCTCTCCTGAAATCCCACACCAAAGGAGCAGCAGCAGCCTGTTGCTCAAATAGAGCCAAGAGCAGAGAACAGAAGTGGGTGGTGGCATGTGTTCAGAAAACAGTAATGTTAGCAAGCCAGAAGCTCCACATGAAAGAAACTTCTCCCCATCTCCAGCATGTTTTTTCAGACTGAGGAGCAGACATGCAGTTATTTTCAGCCTTCGTATCAGACAGAAAAAAATTCTTTTCAAAATCAAGTGCTAGGCAGCAGCTTGGCTTATCTCCTCAGTACTCCTGAACATATCCATGGGGGAGAGAATCACCCTGCAGGGCTATGAGTGTCAGGAAAAATAACACAGGAAATAGCAAAAAGGAAGACATAGTCATGCTTTTTATTTCTTCACAAGAAAAGGTGAGCTCTTTGCATCTATACAGCAGCAGATAATACAGTTTATACACTTCTTGTAACAATGCATATAATTAGATTTATAAAACCTAAAAAACTCTTCTTCTAACATTTTTGTTGTTCCCACCAAAGATAAGAAACTAGTGGCTTATTTTCAAATTGTTAGAATTCATACAATATTTTATAACAGTTGCCAGCTGTGGTCCATGCAATAAACTATCCTTTGGCTATGGCAAATTTTAAATTCTTCAGAGATTTTAGAATTCTCAAATAATAATGGAGAAAGCTTAAGCTAATACAGGAAGTTTCCTTCCAACTTGCATCATCTTCCATAAATACCTTTTGTCCTTAAAATTCATGCACAAAGCAACCAGAATTTGTCAGCAACATAGCTCCTGGGCTGTGACTGTTGTCACAGATGGAAAGAACATGTATAATACCACCCCAACACACTGCCTGCCCTCAGAAAATAGGGGCCATCAGGGAAGAACATGTACTGTGTACACCTGGTGCTCTATATGCGGGCTCCAGCACAGGCCCGATAAGCAAATCCTCCTCCCTTCCTCAACCACCACAGACCAAAATTTAAATGACACAGTTTGTTTGCTAATTCCCAAAGGTCATGAACCAACTGAGAATTGCTTCACATGAATACCAATGCCTAAGAACACTGTGCCATCTAGGTAAGGGTAAACAGCACAGGGCATCTTGTATAAAATGTCTATCCACAGAAAGCTGCATTTTCCATCCTTAAAACAGACAACTGCCCCCATAGAGGAATTTCAGGAGCTGCATCCACAAGACTGACTAATGACAGCCACCTTACCTCCATCATCCAGGGGCCGTTTCTGCACTCCATAACCGTAGACTGACGGGTCCACAAGTGTTGTGGAATTATTCAAGTGAGGAATATCTCCAATTTTAGCAGCAATCTATAAAAATGAGATAAAAGCATTATCAGCATAGCTGAAGTTTCAGGCACCACAACTAAACACTTTTTCTCCCAATAAAGCATTGATCCCAGGCCAATCTTCTTTCAGGTATTTACTATATAGGTGGATTTGTAACAAGGTGCTTTATTTGTAAAGCAAACAATTTTCTGTTTGCCTTTAATATTTGCTTAATTAAGATCACATTCACCCAGTTCCTCTTCCTGATCGTAAGTAGACATTTACTCCCTGGAACATTATAGTCAGGACTATTTGCTCGATGGATAGCTGACAAGCTAAATCTTGCTAAGAGGAGGGTTCAAACTAACCCACCAACTTTGTCCTGGAGAAGCTGCCACCACCAGAGCTGTGTGGGAGGACATGTGCTTCCTCCTGCACCCCTGCACTTCCAGACACACAGAAATGCACACTCACA
>WAAE01023121.1:0-85667 GCA_013400495.1 Nicator chloris
TTTAAATTTAATTAAAATTAAATTTTAATTTTCACTCCTCTTGAATGTAGACTTTATGCCTGTGCTTTATATTATACTGGCACAAGACTTCAAGTCTATGATGTGATATGTTACGAAAGCATAATAATATAAGTGCCTACCTTTTTCAGGAACCGTACTCCATAGGTAAATATATAAAGGTAAAATGTAAATCTCCACCTGCAAAAGGTACAAGAGATTAACTCTAGGATACCAGGTTTACATATTTTACAGTTCAACATATGATTTCTTATTTCACCACCAAACCACCACACCCTGGTTACATTCACAGACAAAGTAAAATTTTGGTCTGGTTTTCTACAACTTTGTTATCAAGCATTGTGCTCATTTGCCTGCTTTTCCTGACCTCTCATTAGCACTCTGAAAACACTTGCTAATTGTATCTAAACAGGAGAAAAAGATCCTCACAGATTTTCAAGGATAATTAAGTTTTTAAAAGTTTAATGAAAACTAGCAGGACAGTGGAGGAGAGAGGACAATTTACCCATCTGTTGCAGGGAAAGTTTATCTCTTATTAGATACCAGGAAAAGGATAATAAGAAATTTTATTAAGACTTCAACACATGACTTGGGAGTACTGCATGTCAAATAGACTCTTCAGCAACAAAAAGTGTCATTCACAATGAGCTGGAAATTTACTTGGCAGATTCCAGCACTTCACACTCGGTTTTAAGGAGTGCATTTGCGTTCAGATAGACATGCTAGATACAGATATATATCCATAATTTACATCCACTTCCCATGCATCCCTTGATAAAAATGATCTACATTTTCCCAAATGCACTCAGAATAATTGCTGAACTTCTGGCTTTTCTTTTCAGATAGAGGCAAACTAGAAGCTAAGAACAAAATGCCATGGAAAATAAGAGAAACCACCAGGAGATTGAATTAACCATCCTCTCCTTTGTCTTTCTCCAGTCTTCAAGAAAAGAAGACAGACACAGTAACTTCCTATCTTTTGGACCCATTGAAAGAGCTACTAGAAGTCTGAGGAAATAAAATCACAACCTTGTGCAGTACAAATTCTTAGAGGAATTTCTGTTGGTTTTTTTTTCCTTGAGGGTTGGACTGACTACACACACATGCTTAATATAAACACCAGAGAAGTAATATTCACAATGTTTATAGCAGGATGAGATTTAGCTACCTTAGTGTGAAGCAATGCTGCAACATGAATCATCTTCAATGACATCTTTTATGGCACTTACAACTTCCTATCCACTGGATATTAGCTTCCAGTTAATTGGCACTGGAGTGCTTTCAAACCTTACTGGAATGGTTACAAAACTGAAAATGTTCCTATGTAAAACAAGGTTAATCCAAAATTTCCCTTCAAAGCTACTTTTACAAGTATTTAGAAAGATAGTTGTGTCACACATAAATAACCCTCTGACAATTTGAGGAGAGTGTAAGAACATCAATGAGATTTAAAGTGTGATACTTCTGTTTAACAGAAACTTTTTTACACTGTAGTCTCCATAGCATGGCAGAAACTAATTCATTAAACTGATATGATAGAAATAGCAAACCCTTCAAGGTCTTGGTCACTGCAGTAACATGGCACACTGTTTTCATGCTGGCACTTTCAAGATACTGTGAAAATAGAGTACTTGGAGGCAAAATGTTCTTTGTGCTGGCAGAAGCCTTCAGATCATGCACATGAAAGAAGCAGCAAGGATGGTATTATGAAGGAAGGATTTACTTGGGTGGAAAGTTTCTCGTTAGGCCAGTCCTACAGCCAGTAAACTTGCCATTTAATTTCAAGGTTGATATATATCATCTAGTGAAAGTTTGAAGGCTGTCACTGAAAATATAAATATTAGAAGGAAAACCCTGTCTAACCTATTCACTGATGAGCACTTTCAGTGCCCTTCTTTGACTCCTAAGTGTGAGCAGCTATGATATATTCCTTGCAAAGAGTTTTATCACCTTTCACATTTCTCCAAACAAAATTCATAACATGCTTAAGGGCTTTTCTAGCTTGCTGTTGGGAGATGAGATATTCCACAGAGGAGTTCAAAGGCAGCCTGATGTATTTGAAATATGTTAATAGCTGAGTTTTAGCTGGTGGGTATCAGGGATTTTCCAGTCTGCAAATGGACATTTGGAAAACTGTGATTGCAGAATTTCCTGCAGCTACCACCCCTCAAAAAATAAAAAGACCCTTTCCCAAAACAGGCAAATTAAGGAACACCAATATCCCCATCTAACTCTCCAACCATGTCCCAAAGCACTGACACTGCTAGAGATTTGCACTAAAGCCATGGATTGCCCTGGAGAAGTGTTTCTGAAGCTTCAGAAAACCCTCAGAGCCAAGAGCCACTGGGTGTTATTTGGTCTTGCTGAAAACAGTCAACTTGCTTCAACCGTTTAACTGCTACAAAGGTGATAGATGCACACAAGGATATGATATGTTCTTCTTCCCTTATCTGTCCACACAAGTGGACTTGGATTTAGCACCAGAAGATGAAGGAAGGCTAAGAATTGAGTGATAAACCAAGCTGGTCAAAGTGCTAACTTCTTAAAGACAAAAAAAAATCTGATAGGGAAAAAAAAGCTCATTGCTGCTGAACACCAAGCACAAAAGCTATTCTACAAAATTCTGGCTTGGTCAAACTCCAATAAACAAAAATTCCAAACAAAGCAAAGCTGGAATTGGCCTCCGACATGTTTATCATCATTGACCAGCTAACTCTGGTGGCAGCAGATCAACAAAGGAATTTCATTGCCCTGTAGCTGGCAGCTAGCTGCTTTTTCTGCAGATTTTAAAGGACAATTCTCCCAGTTCAATACCCCAAATGGAATCTCAATCTCATACAAGAAAGATCAAGAAGTTCCCCACATTTTTTTACCAGTACTTGTAGATGGTTCATTGCTGCACTTAACAGTAAAACATCCATAGGCCAAGGTAAAATAGGTGAATACACACTCAATAATTTGAGATTAAAGACAGGGAGAAAAGGTACAGGAACTAGGTTATGAAGCTGCGTTATTCACTCAAAATCATGCAGACAAGGACAGAATGTATGTGAAAAATACCTTTCATACAGTGCAGATATGTCCAAGCAAGATTCCTCCAAAGGTGAACTCCCAAATTAATTCTCTTGCAACAAGTACTCTAATATGAATGATGGATTTCAATCTACAGTACATACTTCTTTATGCCTCTATTTGGGTCTCACTGAAACCCTCTGATGAGAAAATGCAAATAAAGGGAAAAAGCTGTGAGTGGTAATCACTCCAGCTGATTACTGGAGTAATCAGTATTCCCAGTATAATCCAGTGTCCAAAACATCTCTGCATTTTGGGAACTTGGGCAAAATGTTCTTCCTGTCTGCACAGGACATAATAGAAGAGAAGGACATCTTTCTTACGTGTGAGGTTATTGAGTTTTACTCCAACTGAATTCACAAAGTGGTAGTTGATGAAGTGCTGTCTTGAATTTGTCCTAGGTAATACTCCCAAATCTAATGATGGAAAATGCCCCTAGCCTAAGCACAATCTGAATAGTTACAGACCCCAGGAAAGGCAGGATGCCTAGCCAGTGGCATAAAACCATTTAGTACCTTTTCTAATAACCTGCTTAAGGTCCTCCTTAAGCATCAGCAGCTCATGCTGAGTGTCCACATGTCACTGGGTACTGTTGTTATTTGGTCACAGCTGGTTGTCTTTAACAGGGAAAGCAACTTCCTCTAAAGCAGCAGCAGCAGAGCCCAAGAGACTAGGGAAAGCAAGGCAAGATGTATACTAAAATATCTCTTGTTCTCCTTTCCCCCCAGCAATATTCTCTGCCCTATTAAAGACATACAAAGGAGGCCACAAGGTGAAGCACTCCATCGTGGGCAACTGCCACATCAATTCATGCTTAACTGAAAGATGAAAACAACTGAAGCTTGTCTGCTTTGCAAGAATTCACTCTGTCCCTCGGACTTCAAACATTCCTTTGGTCAGTTGTATAGAGACAAAATTTGAATTACCCATATACACACAAAGTGTGCTGCTTGAAAGACTTAAGTTAGTTTAAATCCAGCAAACCTGGATGAAAGCACTCAAGGCACAAGTGTTCTGAAAGACCTGACCTGTCTGCTCGCAATAAGGTTTACGGGGTTCACTTCAGTCCTCCACTAAAAGACTTCCAAACTGAACCAGGCTTGCATCTGTCTGCTCAAACTCTGAATAAGGGGGATCAAATGTTTTACATATGGACCTTCTGGCAAATTGTTCAGGTTGTGCTGTTGCTTACAAGGCCAGTGCTTCAAATATGAATGTGACACACTGCAGTAAAAAAGTCAGGCTAAAAAGTGACTCTTCCATAACAGAAAAATAATTTATTTTCTAACGTCGTCTTAAAAAGAATGCTGTAGAGTCCCTCAAAGGTGCAGCAGCAGATCTGACTGCTCTTTTCTCTATTTGAATGTATTCCCAAGCCAGAGCACAGCCAGTTTCTTAACCCCTCAACCCTTTTAACTTTGAGCTGCTATTGAAATTTTAAAGATGCTTCAGCATGACACAGAACATGATCTAAAAAGATGGAAAAGTGGGAGGGCCTCCACCAACTAACCTGATATACCCCACAGTATGCTCAATTCAGCAAAAACTATTTAAGTGCCCACTTGAGCAAGCACTTCACTGATTTCATGCATATGTCTTGTCAGGTTCCTTTTATCACACCGATGAAATTTTGTCCTTCAAATCTTCCTCTGAATTTTTGCTCTGAAATGTGAAATTAAACTTCAGCTAACAAAAAAAGAAAAAAAAAATTCATCAAGCAGTGTTCAAGCAAAGCACTCCTCTACTCCATACTTTTTGCAGAGCTCACCACATGGGGTTCATGCTCTGTAGGAAGACTCCATCCTCCCCACAGTCCTGCTGTCCAGCTGAGTGAGCTGGAGTGATGGGTGCATGGGTGCTCTCCTAGGAAAAATGGACACTTCTCCCTATCATAAGGGTGAAGAGGCACAAGGCCTCTCTGCTTCTGCAATTTTCCCTTTTTTCCACTTCTTCTGCAGGAAGACTGAGTGGCCAGGCTGTGAACACTGTCACTCCTGCAGAGCTTTGCAGCACCCACCTCACAGTGCTTATGGCTCTGATGCCAAACCAGTGTCTGCTGCTCAGCAATGGTGTGCAAGGATCCAAAGCTAACCAACTGCTGACAACAAAACATCAAATATAGTAAATGCAGAATGTGAAAAACATAGAAGCCATTATGCTTCCAGAATTGTAGCTGCTATTTACAGAGATGCCTTTGCCATTGGTTCACTACGGTCAGGGCCAGAAAGTGCAATGTAAGAATGCCACACTTTGAAACAGTTAACATTAAAAAAACCTCATCATATTTAGTAACTAGTCATGGGCTCACCACGTTGCCTGCAGTTGAAGAAACTGGCTCTCTGGCTCTGAAAACTATTTTCAGAGAAACTGCAGATGCCTGAAGTTTTTCCATGGAAATACACTTCAGTAAAATGTCAGATTTGCCGTTCTCCATCATCCACTGTTCAACTTCTGGCAGCAGGTGGCAGACCATTGGGTTCAGGCTTTGGGCTGAAAGTCAAACTGAGCCTCATATAAACTCCCCAGTCGCAGATCTTGGTTCTGGGGATGAGAAGGCTTGAACTACCATTACTTGTTCTCCATTTTAATCCCCACAATCTGAATGGACTGCACAAACATAGCTGGGCTATGGAATCTTAACTAGGACTGAAAACTACTTTTTGCTGCAATGGTTTCCTTTGGCTGTGAAAAGTATATTCACTGTGAGAGTGCTCAAAGGAACATTTCTGAGGCTGAGTTTAAACAGTATTCAATGTTTATTTCCTTTAAATGGGAAGCATCGCTAAGTTCCACACATGCTCACTGTGACTTAAAGCAGTCTATGTTTTATCCTCAAATTGCGTTTTTCTGCTCCCCCAAATACAGTACAACAGCCTTCAACTTTCTGATTCAATCAAGAGGACTTAATCCAACTAACGTTGCTTCTGACATAGCCAGAGGTATACACACCTTCTAGATGACTGCCTCTAAAGACAAATATATAGAGGATGATCCTAAAGAAACAATGGACTCTGAACTTCTGGATCAACTTCTTAGTATTTGTGACATTGTCTACCAATCTATTATACTCCAACTTTAGGTTAAAACCAAAACTAAATGCAACAAACAGCAACCTTTCTCCACTAAACCAACAAAAAAATCCCCTAAATATACTATTTTTTAGGCAATAAGTCATGTAATAATACAAGATAAAGCACAGAAAAATAATGCTTAATCCATCCAATAAATAGCAGCTTAAACAGTACACTCCACTAAATCTTTACTTATCTTCAATCCTGGTACCTAGCCCCATTTAAAGCTGCAATTATGACTGTACGGTTGATGGAAGTAGCTCCACTGTTCCAATTTCTTGCCTCTCCAGATTTCTGTAATGATAATTTGCTGCATTTCCACAAAGCCTGACCGGTGCAAGCAGATATAAAAAATGTTAATTAAAAATAATACATAAGTAAATAAATGAATGAATAAAATCTTCTTGCCTTTTTTGGCATGGTATTACTGTTGAGTCAGTCTGGACCATGCAAATGGTAAATAGTTCCTGCACTGTGGTTAAGCAGATGTTATATGAGGAAGAAGGCAGTTAGGCACAACTCACTAGGATACGCAAAATAGCAGGTATGATAAATTGAGAACACTGTCTTGCTTTCCTCTTCAATCTTCTGGATTAAGACTTGACTGTCATCTGATTTGCCTCTTGGTTGCAGTTTGAATCAGTTATTTAATATTTAGTATTACAGTGCCACTTGAGACCAGTCCTGTCCTAAATCTGTATGCTCAAAATGCAGCTCTGAAAGTCTTAAGAGCAAAATTTAGTAGTGCAGAGAAGAGGAAAGGAAGCACAGTACTAAATTTTGAAGTGATGCAGTTTTATAAATAATAAAGTGTGTTTATATAATTAGGCCAGAAAATACGCATAATACAAAAAGTGTTTTGGTAACTCATTCTAGGTTACATAGTTTCTGTTTAATGCTTATGCAACTGTTCTCCTCTGAGTACTTTGAGGGCTACATAAAATAAAGGACTGATAAAACCTCAGAGATCTATGATCATTGCCAAATCCTGCCCTACAAAGAGATACCATCTGGAAAGCTCATAGGAAGCACACACAGAAAAACCAGACGTTGCTGCCATGCACTGTCCCTTGTGGTTTGTTCAGCAGACCTGTTTCCTCATCAGAGATGTTCAATGCAAACAGCTGGTGAGTCTTGGAGAGAGAAACCAACTCAAAAGCCTTTCTAACAGGGACCTCTATTCTCCATCCTCACTAATGATCTCACCGTTTTCAGACACAACACCCGCTCACTGTCCCATTCTTTTACAGTTCTAGAGGAATGAAAACTTGAATCTTCCAGACTGCATTTGAATTTCACCTAGCAAAGCCATGATGGCCAACATTTGTATGCATAAGGCACCTTTGTGACAAGTAACTGCCTTCTTAGACCAACCTGCATTACACGTTTTCTTTTGTTGCCATGCTGAATGTTACTTTCCTGTAGCATTATGTGTGCCTCAGAGTGGTTTTTAGCCTGCTAAAGCAGATGCTGAACCCTTAGAAGTGTTATCTTTGTGGAGATAGGCTAGGTGTCAGCGTTGTTTCCCCATTTCCCTGAGGCAGCTGCCCAGCTGTGCTTCGACCCATGCAGCACATACCAAGTTTGTGCACAGCAACCACACACCCTCTTGTTAGAGATCTGTCTGCTGGGGAGGGTCTGCTGTGTCTTCACAGTCTGTACTTCCATTTCAGAAGATAAACCTCCCCAACTTCTAAATGGGAGTTGCAGGGCTATCATAGCTAAGATTGAAGGATAAGCAACATTTTTTACCAGTGTATTCAAACCTCATCTTGTCAATTTTGTTCTCCCTTTTACATGCCAAAGAAGTATATTTGCTTTGTCATTTATGCTCCTTCCCTTTCCGTTTCTCTCACTCATTGTTTGTTGGATCTCTGAAAACTTTAGAAAAACCTCTACAAGTTGCTCATTACAGTGAAGGCTTTTTGGTCCATTTTTCATTGTTAAAGACTTATTATCCCTCAGTATTCCAAGCATTGTACAAAGAAACTGGGACAGGAAATTTTTGTACTATTTTTCTTGCAAAAATGTTTTTATCAGAGCAGCAGGAACGAAGCTAAAGAAGAGAGAACCCCAAATTTACCACGATGCACCATCTAACCAAACTGTATTCATTAAAGTATTTAAATAACTAACCATAAGGGATAGCATTAAGAATTTCAAAGTAGACTTTCTACAGCACCTTATACAGACTATTTCCTGCCCAACAGTCACAATATCAGGCTGTTTCAGGGCCCAGTCTTAGAAGATTTAACCTGCCAGTAACCGAGACTACATGAGCTAATGCATTATTCGAATCCTCTGAAAAAAATAGTAAAAAAGTTAACTCTCACATACCCTTTTTTTAATCTGCTAGTTTCTCAAACTTCAGGGAAGTGAAAAATAAACATGCCTGTAGGAGCAAATCCTGGTCACCAGTCAATACAAGCAGAAGGGCCTGATAGTACCAGTAAAATGTAATGAGTTCATTGATTTACATAAAATGCAAAACGGGAGCATAGAGATGAAGTGACCAGAAAGGTCCCCATTGCAGCCTGGGCTCTGTGTGCTGTCACAGCAGGTCTGTGGTGAGACACTGAAGTAGAAGACAGAAGTTGTATCAAACACTAGGTTACCCTATGCCTGTAGCTACATTACCTCCCACAGTATCATCCCAAAAAGTATTAGACGAACTAGCAAGTTTTTCACCTCCCTCAGCATCCTGTACATGTTCTCAGAGACCACTACCACTACACATATTCAGCTACAGGCCACTGCAAGCCCTCTTGCGTTGGCAGACAACTTACTAACACAGAAAACAGTGTAGTTATATGCCTAGCTATATGTAAGTGAAAAATGCTGAACAATGTGGAAGCTAATTCTCCTCTTAACTCTGTCTCTGTGAAGAGGCATAGTCCATGCATCTATAAAATGAAAGGCAACCAAATAGGAAACAAAACTGTGTAACAACATAAATACAAGGAAGAATAGAGAAGTAAGGATTTGCAGAGTATAAAATAAAATTCATTCATTGCTGTGTACAAAATAATATCTTACTACCACTTAACTCTTCAGTGTTTCAAGGCACTCGTCTCCAGTGTTTGCCAACTTCATTTAAAGCTGAGGCTGACTGAAGGCAGCAGCTTGCCTTTTCCACAATGAAGAACTAGACAATTTCAGGTGCATAGAACACAAGAAAGCAGTAGCTACTGCAGTCTTTCCAGTTTTCCTTTAATTGTCTTAAAGTTGTTATATTGTGACTGTGATTTTGGATTTGTCTTAACTAGAACTTAGAGAGGAATTATTTAATTTCCATAATTTAAGATAATGGTGAGCACATACAACCCACAAGAGAATAGAAACCTAGTTAATTATAACCTTGCTTAATGTACAGTGATAATGTTAAGTGATGGTGTCTTTGCAAGATGAGCATATGAGTTAATTTAAATTTATTAATAGTGTAAAAAAATGGGTCACAGAAGGCAGTAAGGGCAGGGAATTCAGAGTTTTAAATAATCCAGTTTGAGGGAAGAGGGAATTTCATAGGATGCAAACTCATACGTGCTTAAAGCACTAAAGTCTAAAAATAAAGTGAGCATATTATGAGGACATGGGACAGACATCTTTGCCCGTCTGCTCCAGCAGAATAGCAAGGAGAGAGGGCTGGCAACTCCTGATACTTAACCAATGTTTTAATTTCCCACTAACTCCATGTTTGGGCAGTGAGAAGTCCTGAGGCCGAGCTTAAAAGGACAGAATGGCGATCACAGACCAGACTCATATGTGGGCATGGCAGACAGTAGGAGAGGAATCATGAGGGAAACTGCCAACCTTGCCCAGTGCTGGGGTCTGTTTCATACAAGCCCTGAGCTAGTTGGAGCCTTTTGAGCAGCATACTATGGAGTTACAAGAAGTCTACTTCCATCTCCCCTTTCTCCAGATGATTCAGCTTTTTAATGCAGCAAGATAGGAGGGCAACAAGAGCAGATCCAGACCCTGTATTTTACTATTCCAAATTAAAAAATGATAGGCAGAATGAAATAAAGGCTATAAAAAGAGCCACAGGTGCAACTGTTCAGTAGAAAAGCATTCATTCACCCAGCCAGTGTTAATCTAAACCCTAGTATTAGAGCTGGCAGAAGGAAGAAATCCACTCAGAGGACCACATGGCACAACATGCCCTGCTCTATCACACCATGTACTCCCACCCTCTCACATCAGGAGAAGCCAGGTGGCTGAAGCTGCTTCCCCTGCTTCTCTCCTCCCCCACATCAAAACCTGAGCTTTCACCATGGACACAAGTACTGTCCATCCTTCCCTGGTTTCCCTTCTGTTACTTGACTGCATACACACTCTCCACAAGCAACAGAACTCCCGCAAGATTATGAGCCACAACAGGAAAATCTGAGTGATGAGCACTCTATGTGTGCATGCAGGGAAACCTTTAACCCCAGAGAGTATGGTGGGTCACCCTACAAAATAGCTGTACAGCCATTTGGCTGGCAGGGCAAATCAGAGGGCAAGGATGCAGAGCTCAGGGAGGTGGCCTTTACTGTTTATTGAATCTACAATGGCAGCCTGTGCTGCTGAACTACAGCTTGAGCCAGCCTGTGAAAGTGTGCCTAATACAGATGTTCCAAGAGGCAAAACTGAAGGCAAAAACCCACAGAAAACCACGCTCTAGCAGCTGGGCTTGATTGCCCAGAGTCTGCCTTTGGAAGTGTGACTGCTAGGCAAGCTGTGTGTTGGAGGGGAGGTACATGGAGGATGTTTACTATTGATTTATCAGGAAACAAGTGTTAGAGAGGAATTAAAATGGCTTTCAGTGGCTGCACTGTGTTCTCACAACTTTAAAATTAGGACAACTTACCAGCCATTGACTTATTTGTGTGTCCAGGGACTCAAGCTACAAATTACTATGTATTATGTAACTCAAGGCAGCCAGTACCATCTTGCCCTCTTTCCCTTGGAACAGGGAGGCCATCAGTGAACCAGCACTGAATGACATCATACAAAAACATATTTACACAAAATAAAAGGCTCCATCAATACTCTTCCGCATTGACTCCATATATGGCTTAGAGAGTAGCAGACAAAGGAATCAGTAACATGAGAACTATTGAGTGCTACTCTTGTGGAGTAACATTTCACCCTGATGTAAAACAGATCAAGATTTCTGTCTTGGTTTTTACATAGTCAAACATGACTTCAGGCCTTTTTTGCATAGCTCTAGTTTCCCTTCACATGAGTCTCAGTATAAATGCCTCATTCACTTTTGCCTTCTACAGAGGCCTTGCATTCAAGCACATCTCTCTTCAGTGATGTTACTAGACCTAATTAAGAGAGTAATAGGTCCTCGAATGTATCAACTCCAGAGTCTAAATGCAACTCTTACAGTACTATTGGAAAACTGCAGTATTTTACATGCTTACTATAGATAATAATTGCCAGATCATCTTTGTTACTCTGCACTTCAGTTACCACTTGCTACCAATTAAGAGTCTCCTTTCTCAACCCACCTACCACCTGAATACACCTCTTGCACTCAGCAAAGTCACATCTTCACTGTTCTGGAACAATTTCACAGACTGCAACTCCCTTCACATTTCATTGAATACCTATGTCCTCCATCCACAAGCTGCCTCACAAATCTGACTCTCCCAACACCTGAGCCCCTACTCCCTACTTGCCCTTCATGTCACAATTCACTTACCAACACAATACCAAATATCTGATTGCCCAAGTAACAGCAATTAGGCAACAGACTGCCTTTCCTGTTCCATGGAAAACAGCCAAGGAAAACAAGGGAGATACTGCAATTCTGTGGCCGTTGAAGAGTAACAACCACACTTGCTGCAGAGCATGCAGCGTGACTTCACAGACCCACCGCCCCCTTGCTTTTCTGGCCATGAAACACTGGTTAGTCCTTCATTCCATGTAGCACTGGAGCAGTTGACAAATCAGAATTAAATGGACCCGAAGTACCATCTACCACATATTTTTGCTCAGATCAGAAGTGTGTTAGAACCTGGTTTAGGAGAGCCTGATGCTATTAAAAATTCAGAACTAAAAGCCTATTTATTTTCTAGTGCTTTACTGCTGAACACAAAGCACAGACTGATTAATTTTTTCATGCATTTTGTTAAGACTTGTATCAGCACAGTTCAGAATTTCAACAACCAAACAGCTGCCTTAATTGCTTTCCCTTGCACAGTTATTTTTCCAGTACAACTTTGTAGGAGAGAATTACTCTGCTAGTTGAAAAAAGCAGTATGCCCAAGAAGTTTCAAACAGACCATAAAATTTTCACACAAATGTGTGTAAGCAAAAAGACACCCCAATCTGTATTTCTTTATATCTATACACATACATGTGCAAATATACACACATATATTCAGTCATAGATAGATAAAATCTTCCTCCAAAGCAATATGCATAAATAAAATTTCAATACCTTAGGAAAAAGAATGTCTAGCTAGGAAACGAGATGGAGGCTCTTCTCTCCCCTACATCAAAACTGACACCCTACTTACAGACACTTTAGTATCCAAGTTCCTTCTAGACAATAAAGAGGGGGACAAAACAGATCTTTTGCTCTTCAGGCTGCACATTTCCATGTTTTCATATGCAGAATGTTGCATAAACTAAAAATATCTCTTGGCCATATGTTTCTTCCAGCCACTCCTTAGAAACCATACAAATGCCTCTAATAAACAGCTTGCTTAAATGTACATAGCTGCACAACAGATAAGTCATCAGCCTGATAACATTCCATAATCCCAGGCTAATAACTTATGGCATCACAGGTTCTTTCCCTTTGCTCTGGACAACAGGGGGGAGGACAGAATGCTGTCACTTTCTATACCACTGAGTCTTTGAGAAAACCAGACATGCCTACACACTGAGAGTATGAGCAGAAACAACACACTGAAACTGGGAAGACACTGGAAGTGGTTTGGGAATCCCTACCATATTGGCTTTCTGACACATCAAACATTAACAAAGGCATTCTTGGATCCTGTACTCTGTGTGGAAATAAGCAAAGTAATATTCTTGATGTTAGGCTGTGCCATAGGGACAGAGAGAAAAGAATAATAAAAACCCAACAGAAATACATGGAATTAGAAAAGTCCATTTTGCACACTCAGTTGACCACTCTGTTTCCTCCTTTATGTATCTTGGATCTTTCAAGTTGAAGAAAGAAAGATAAATGGTCTAAATTCACAAAATAGAAAGGAAAGCTATGGACAGACTATCCCCTGCAGCTAATATAGTAGGCTGAATGCCTGAGCGTTGCAATCTGAGGTTATACTAGGTGGATATCTTTCCTGGTCACTACAAACTGTGACTTTAACTCCAGGTTTCATGCCAGAGTCGCCAAATCCTTGGGATACAAGGACTGACTTGCTACTAAAATAATACTCAGTGCTGCATTTATTACTTTCTGACTGGATCATTAATCACCACCTGGTGATTATATGTATTAATCACCACCTAGTGAAATTATCTATTTCATATTTCATATTAATACTTATCACCATAACATCTGAAAGCTTAAGCAGGTATGTAATACCACTGAAGTGTCACCATTAGGGTCTCTATGGCTCAAATAATCAAATTACACCTCCTCTTTCAGACTGACAGACAAAACTCTACAGTGTGAATACTGGTTAAGGTTCCTGAAAAAGTAATTTATTTTCACTGTAGTGCTGTGACACAAACAGTATCTATGAACAGGAGATTTTATTACTGCCTTTTTCTTCATATAACCTTCATCTGCCCATGGCCTGAGTATCTGACAAAGACTGGCAGCAAAGGCATTATTCTATTTGGAAAAAACCCAACAAAACAAACAACCCCTCCCAAACAAAAAACCCCACCAAACCCAAACAAACAAACCAACAAAACAAAATAACAAATAAACCTCACAAAACCAAAAAGAACAAAAAACAAAAACCCCAAACACCCCCTCCCCTCTCAAGAAGTTGTGTAGATTTTGGGGTTTCTCTGCACTCTGTTTATGACCAGAATTGTAATTGCTTGAAAAGAAGGGAAGGGTTAGAGAAAGTGAGAAATCTGTGACAATAAGAATCTAGTAATGAAGTTACTGGGCATAGTGTGTTTGGGGCTGGATCTTTGGTGTCATTCATCTTGGTGTTATCAAGTGTCACACTTACACATCAAGTGTGTTTATTGGTAAATTTCTGTCTCAGCTTTTGTCACATTGAAACTACTCCACCCTAGATAGTGCCCGTGCTATTCATTTGCAAGAAAGATAAGGCAGTCAAAAATGGCCTACAGCCCTTCTGGCACAATTCCTCTTCCCTTTCATGGAAAAGCCACTCTGGGCCCAAGGAATGTTTTGTCTGGCAGTAAATTGAATCGTCTCCATGTAAAAAGAGTTGGAGTTCTTTTTAAGCAGATCCACATTTGCTGTGTGTTCTTTCACTTTTCTTCCCAAGCCACACTCAATCAGTGCTGTTGCCAGCACAACCAAAGCCTTCTCTGGAGGGGCAACAGCAGCTCAGCAGTCTGAAGGTGTAGGCAGAGATCACTGTCATTATGCTTGCTCTGTTCTTGCTTATTACGTAAGGGTGCGTTTCGTTCTGTCGAAACTCCACTGGCACCCGAATTACTGATGCGCTCCCTGTCCCATGACTGTTGTGGGAACACATACTTTAGGGAGCTCAGAGCTTCAAAGCACCTGCCACACACAGTCACTATATCTGAAAAGCCACCCCATTGACTCAATAGCTATGAAAAGGCTACAGGCCTCATACCAAAGGATTTCTTCAGTCAAAACTTTCTAAAGTACCATCTGTCTGATGGACAGATTTAATTATACAACACTTTAACACCCATACTGAAGGGACAAAAGGGTAACCCTGGGTTCCCTGTGGTAGTCTGACTATGTGCCAACAATTCTGTCCAAGATGTGTCAGGTCACCTGGTGGCACACAGTCCATCACTGGAAATGCTCCCAGGGCAAGGCACACACAATTGGTTGGATAACACCACATTCCCACAGCACTACATACATGTAGAAATGGAGAGGCAGCTCCACAAAGGACCAAATTCAGCATCCATTACTATCCTATCCATGCCAGTATTTCATGGTGTGCTTAAATTTTTCTACCTGTAGGTTCACCCAAATGCGCTGGCACCAGTGCAAGAGAGTGGAGTCTTTCAGCTAAGCTACAGAGGAAGCAAAATATACCACCCAAATATGCTAGCTCTAAGGCTAATACAGCAATAATTTTTCCCAAGACTCCACAGCCAACAAGTTAACAACTACAACTCTTGCAGAAAAAAAGGTTGTTCTTCCGTGATCTCAAAAATCACTAATTCTAAGGCCAGCAGCTGCTGGTAACAAAATGACTAGGTCTATCCATAATCTCATCATGCCTTGATTTATTAAACATCATCATGCCTTGATTTATTAACATTAAACATTAGCTGTAAATACCAAAGAAAGGACTTAAGCATTCTGACACTTAAGTTCTCCTGTTTAATAAAGGGCAAACATCTTTAGACAATTTATCTTTTGTCTTTTTATTTAACAATCCAACTGCCTCTCATCTTTACTCCTCCATCTCGGATGTCCATCACATTGTACAGCTAAACGTAGTGCTGTAAGGACAGCACACTGACACCAGGTGACTTGTCTTAAAGGATCAGGCTGGTGCCCTGACAGTATAGAATCACAACTACATGATTTCTGAAAGCTTTTGACCACTGAAAATACCCGAAAAGTACAGTCTGACTCCTTCAGGAGAATGAAGATGATTTTTCTCATTAGTTATATTCTACCAATTTGTATAATTTTCGAACTGTCTACAAAAGTACCTGTGAAAAACAAAGGGGAAAACTGATGAGAACACAGGCTCAACAAGACTCAGGAAGAGAACGTGCATCCTTACATGCTTTCACAGAACTTCCTAAGGGTGCTGGGTTTTTCCTGGTTGCGTCTTTGTCGAAACCAGCGTTGAATGCTGCGTACATCCCAGTCCAGCTGCTTGGAGAGGCCTTCCAGCCTCTTCTCATCTGGATGCTACAAAACAGAGAAGCACCAAAATTATTTTCTTGCTCAACGGCATTAACACTTTTAATTTAGAACCACTGTAATTGACTCTTGCCTTCTTATCAAGGCTGTCTGTCAAGATACATGGATACAGAGAAATATGTTCACAGAAATCTCTACTAGCAGATTCCCATCAAAATACATTTACAATGACAATTATTATTTACAATAACAATTATTAATCCAGAAGGACAGCTGCTGTAATATGACACGTAGGTCCATTACTAATAAAAGACTTTAAAGGGACAATGGGATTGAAACTTGCTTGAAATTTGGAAGTGAAGTTTAGCAGCCATAAAATGCCTTGCATTTCTGGAGCAGTGGTTCTTACAAATACCCCACTGCCTGCCACACACTAATACCTGTTCCACTCTCTTACATCAGGATCTTGGTCCTATCAACTGTTGCACTAGGGAAGATGGTTTGACTGACATGGAAAGAAGATAAATCCCATGTTTGTGCATGATAATGTTAAAAATGAGGTTGTTAAACAAAGTGACAACTTCAAAAGGAAAATCACCTTGACACCAGGGAGAGAGAATTGTTTTCTGTAGAACTAAATACATACAAATATTCTCCAAAGCAGAAAATGTAGAAGTGTCATGCCATTAGTGTGGCTGCAAACCAGTGCAGAGGTAAGACAAAAGAAAATTAGTCTGTCCTTAATTTAAAGAGCAGTACAGGATGGATCTCCAATCATACAGCAATTCTACATGGACAGTAAAGTACTACTTACATATTTCTCCTGAACATTTAGTTTTTTAAATAAACAGAAAAATGGACAACCTGTTTTCTGGAACTTTATTTCTGCAAGCCAGTTACAAATATTGAATGAAGTATAAGAGCTCTTACAACAAAGAGCTTTAAATTTTTAATTGCTGCAAGACATAAACCAGTAAAACTTCTGTTAGGCTGCAGTTTTGTCTATCAGCCTCCAAGAAGACACAGGAAAGAGAGGGAAATGAAAGGAGGGGACAAGAGAAGGTTGAAGTATTTCCCATCCATCTAAATAAAGTTTTTTAGTCAACCAAGGTATCTACTAGTTTTTCTATGAGGTTAAGAAAAGCAATTTTTGTAACCTTAGAAAAATGAAATATTTGATGCAGCTCTTGGGATTTTGACTAGAGAGAACAGCTGTATAGGATTCAAAAAAGGCAGGTAGCTAAACTGGACAGTTTCTCTGAGAGCAGATACCAGATTCTTGCAGGAAAGCAGATACTTTTGTTTGGAGTTCTTCACACTCACAGATATTTCAGGCCCTGTGTCAGACTACCAGATTCTCTGAAGGAATATTAAAAACAAACAAACAACCCAACAACAAACAGAATGCAGCCATTCTTCCTTCAGCTGAGTCTGTGTGAGAGTATATCCTGTAGCTTTCAGAAACAAGGCACATACAATTCCCTCCCTGAGAACAAGAAAAAAGTCACAGCAAGTCCCATGGTGATCTCTGGATAGTGTAGGACACACAGGCAAGACAGATCCACACCACATTTCACTGTCTGTGACACTGAACCCAATTTTGCCCTTTATGACTTATATACTCTGTGAAGTTTCCATTGGTGTCCAGCTGCAGCGTGGAGCCAAGGTGGGATTGGAAAGCTCCTGCAGAAAAATTTGGGATGCTTGAAAAGCATGGACAGAACAACAAACAGGTTGACAAGTCATATGGTGAGAGATGTAGAGACACATATGTAAGTTGTGGGGGAAAATCTTGTACAAAAAAGATATGCAAGCTGTAAATAAAACATCATTCAGTCAATTTCTCCCATTTTTCCATGCCGTTCTCCTGTAGCTGGGACACCAGCAAGACAGGCCTTCCCCTAGAAGGAGTAGCTTTGAAGTTTCATGGAAAACTCAGTATCAATATTACTGGCTTACAATGAGCCCTTTTTTTTTTTTTCCTAAAAACCACCAAAATGTTGCAAAAAATTGATACAAAATAGATAAGAAGCAAAAACAGATAAGAAGTAAAAAAAAGTAGGTGGCCATATGGCAGCTACAGTGTTTCTGTGACAATCTTTTTTTTTGATTAAAAGCTTAAAGGAGAGATCACAAAGGGAAACACAATCACTCAAGCTGGCATATTAATGACATCCCCAATATCTGAACTTCTAATTTGAGGTGTAAAAATGCAGCACTGTTAAAAATGCATTTATCTGTTAGCTTTGCTTTGTTCAGACACAGTTTACAGTGCCACATCCCACTTCATAAGGTAAATATTTCAGTTAGACATATTACCTTTGTAATAGCTGTGAAAACCTTTTCCAGGATAGCATTAGGTTGAGCTTTCTGTGGTCCATTGGCTTGGACTTTAAGGCCTAAGGCACATGGTTTAGCAATGAACCTGTGAGAAACAGAAAAATGAGAGAAGAAAACAGGTGAAATCCTTCAGTTATTTACTTCATTACTCTTACCAATCAATGGCATATAGTAAATGGGCAAACATTATGCCCCTGCCCACAAAAACAATACTTAGCTTTACAGCTCAAAAGCAAGCTCATATAGGCAAATACATCACAAAGTAAGGAACATCACTTTGAAAGATGAAAGGAACTCCTCGGAACACATGAAACAGAGGATTTTCTTTCATGTTGTGAAGAAAGAGATTAGAACAAAAGCATGAGAGGAATGCCTTCTAGAGAAGCACCAACTAAAGAAAAGAGCAGGGCAGCTTGTAGAGATGAGGAGTATATGATACTATCCTCCATACACAGTCTGTTTAAAAATCAGTTTCCAAAGTAGCTACTGCCTCAGGACTCCTTTGGCACAATGGAATTTCAGAATCCCGAAAGGCAGCAAGCACTTAAGCTGCCCAGTTAATACAATTTTCTAAAAGCATAACATTTACATGGTACAGAGACACAAGCAATACTCTTCTGCTAAAGTATGAGGCTGTTCGAAATCCTAACACCAATCCATAAGTTCTCTGAGACATTTTAGAGTTGAATTGCATAGTTTAAATTACATATACTCAAAGACCACCACTCATGAAAAATTAAATTATTTGTAACTATGAGTCTAAATCTGGAATTCCCATGGAAGCTAAGAACTCTGGATAGGAATCACATTCATATCTGAACACTATGGACTTTTGCCCTCTTTGAACTATTTAATTTGTGATTTCACTTCTGAAGGCTTCTGTTTCCCAAAACTTAATTTGCCAACAGGGACCAAAACAACACTTGGTACCTAAGTAGTTCCACATTTATCCAGCTGAATGACCACAAGCTATTAAAAATA
The DNA here is from genome assembly GCA_013400495.1 of Nicator chloris. Classification (NCBI taxonomy): domain Eukaryota; kingdom Metazoa; phylum Chordata; class Aves; order Passeriformes; family Pycnonotidae; genus Nicator; species Nicator chloris. Next base: position 19,465 of record WAAE01023121.1, read on the forward strand.
TTGGAATTCTTTCCCACACACAAGCCCCATTTTAAGCATTGTTATGAGCTACAACTGCTGTTTCTGCCATGTTTAGGAAAGCACAGGTGATTAAAGGGAATTAAGTCCTAGGCAATGTTATAGTGGTTATAGCAATAGCATTTGGTAGCACTGGTACCAGGGTGATGCCAGACCACCCTGCTTTCCTGGAGAAAAGTTCTTGATGCATTGACACTATTTCCATTTGAAAAGCAATTTTATAGCCTGAAATAATGTTGGTGACTGACTGAGAGTGGGAAGACAAATATTCAAAAACACATGCAATGTATCAGTGATCTTACTATTTGTTCCTAGTGTGTTACAGAAGAAAAAGCCCTTATACTCTGTAAAACTTTGGTGGCAATCTAAATTGGTTGCAGATTGCAACCATCATGCTAGCTCTATAGCATCAACCAAATCAAAGGCATTGCAAAAGGTGTAAATTCCCTTCTTTAGAATTAAGAGCTTTGATGAATCCAGTTTCACTACTAAGCTCAAGAAGGCAATCCAGTCTTCTGCTCATGAAAGAGAAGCATGTAAGCTCTGCACATGTGAGATGTAAACACAGTTTTATCGAGCCACATTGGAAACTTTATGCTAGTTAAAGTATAAGCTGACAAAAGAAGTGAGAATTGTATTCTTAAGTTCAATACAGACATAACCAAACCAGTGCTGGTCATTGCTGCTAGCTGATAACCAAAAAGATAGCTGAAGAAGCCAATGGAGTTTGATTTCATAAGTTTACTAAGGAATTCTCAAACACTTCATCATGTGATAACAGGCCTCAGAATATTAGCATCTATGTCCTTGTTTTGTATCAGAAAGCTGAAAGACAGCCAGAAATGCAAGTCCTCATTATTAAAGACAATAAAAACAATTTCCTGAAAGAGTAAGCCATAGAACCAGACAAGAGTCAATCCTTAAAGAGACAATAAAGGCGATGTCAATCAGTGTCAAAGCTAATTTTACAAAGCCATAAAAGGAAACATTTAAAAGTAGAGGGGCAGGGGAATGCTGTAGGCAGAGTAAAAACAAATAAAAGAAATAGAAGACAACTGCAGCAGCTTTATGCATTCACAGAGGAATCCAAGCTCAGCCTCCACCATCAACAGCAAGATCAAGAAACAGTCATTAAATAAACACTAATATCAAAACAAAAATAGTTCCAGATGGATTTTCTGTGCACTTTTTAAGTTAGTCTCCTCTGAAGTAAGACATGATTTGGGATTTTTTTTTTTTATTTCGAGTGTATGGGGGGGATGTTTGATTGGGGAGGGTGTTTGTTTGTTTGCTTAGGTTTTCGCTGTTGTTTTGTCATTCATTTAATAAAATACATCTTTCAACTTCTGTTTTGCTTTCCTCCTTCTCTTGAGTGAAGGAATGTGATATCCATGATATAACTCCAATAGAAAGGCAGTTTCCTAAACATGCAGCTTTAAAAGAAAAAAAGGCGGATAAAAAGTCCCAGTCAGAAAAAAAAATTCAACAAGAAATCATTCCAACAAGTTTCATGATGAGCTGATCTTAATTTAAATCTAAGCAAACCAGCTGGGTTTGCTTAAATGACATTCTTAAAATTACATGTCATGTTAATGAATAGCCTAGGTAAAGCCAGGACAAAGCACAGACCCAGTGGGGGTTTTTTTTTACCTTAAAATTGTAATATAGATTTTATACCCATTACCTAAAACAAAACATATTTCCTAAACACAAACATGAGTTTTTCTGCCTTTGTTGCTTATGTTTTCCACATGCATGGGAGGAATGGGAACATGACTTAAAGCAGAGCTTTTTCCCAGTACACAGCTGCAAGACATAGGATTATCTTGGCCAGCTATGTCAGTGATGATGGGACAGGGAAAGCTACAAAAAACCCACAAAGGTTCTACTAGGATACTGAAGAGAAAGCAGTTTTAACTGAAATATTTTATGCACCTGCAATGCTGAGCAGGTTTGAACATTAATTCAAGTATGCCTGAGCCAAGCTTTGTCCATGTGATTACTTTTGGTGGAACTTATAAAATGTGAGATTTTTTTTTAATACAAAAACTTAACCAAATCAAGCTATACATTAGAGAATAAAAATTGTTTTTCAAGGCTACAATAGTAGAGCTCAAAGTAGTTTAAAGTAGAGTTCATGTAATAGGATCTCAAATTTCACAGTGTCATAAAAAGCATCATTAACATGACTGATACTCCTCTGTAGAAATCTAAATTGATTCATAAGCAAAAAAACAGAATTAATGTTTGATACATGTACAAATGTTTGTATATGTACCAAACATTACACTCAAATACATGTACATGCAAACACATTCATGTATGAGTGTTTTGGCAAATGCTGCACTTCTTAAAAGCACAATTCATTTTTTCCATTTCTGCTAACACTGTGGTATTCAATTCCCTAAACAGTCTTAGTGAAACGCATGGGGCTATTTTTTGCATAAGGTACTGCAATTAAGAGGGAGTAACTATTGTGAAAGAGTAAGGAGAGTGGAATTGTATACTGCCAGCTTTTCTCTTTAAAATACAGAAATCTGAACAAACACCACACCTCCTTTCCAATGGATTTCAGCATAGATTAATTGAAAGCTGGTATTCAATTACGCAGAAATTAAAGGACAAACACATTTTGCTGAATATAGCCCCATCTATTCGGGATCTAGAAAGGAAAGACTAACATAAACAAGGGAATCAAAATCAGAATTGAGGAACTTTTTTCAAGGCAGGTTCCTCATTCACAGTTGGAAGCCACATGTAAAAGCCAACCCAGGCAAGCCAAGGAGCCGCAGTCAGGCAGTTCAGATGAGGCGGAGACTGCAGAGCAGTGCAAAACAAAAAACAAAGCACGGAGCCTTTGCAGGCCCCTCACAGCCGCGCATGTGCCCGGAGGCCTCCTCCGAGTGCCCCAAACCCCCTGGAGCAGGCACTGCTCCAACCTGTCCTTCTCGATTCACTCATTTACAACAGCAAGGCCTCCTACCCCAGCCCAAACTGAAGAGATCAGTTTTATTCTCAAAAGGGTCAAAACCCTTTAGCAAAATGATCCCCCACCTTCTCCAGAGTATAAAAGAAACATCATTTTTACTACAAGTGTGTCAACGTAATCAAGTGCCATTTTGGGTTTCCCCAAGCAGGCACAATTACTTCATGAGGGAGACAACGATCCCACCTGACCACCAATGCTGTGGAAAACAAAACCCCAAACCTGCCAGAATTAATTTGAAATGTTACCCCTCACAATCCTTGGAGGATGATGTGCATTTGCAATTGCAAAGTCTGTGTTAATTACATGAGATTTTTGAAGTATCACATGAAGTATGAGAAGAAAAGTGAAATTGTCTTTTTATTTTTCCTACTATAAATCAAACAGCCCTACTTGTAACATTAATCTTTGCCCAGAATCTGGCCAGACACGGATACATAACTCTTTAGTCATCTGGGGCACTGGGAATGTGTCTGTAGGGCCCTCTGACAGGACGTGAATGTAGTGTTTTCACACCAGCAGGTCATCTGCCATTTCCAAGCTCACCAGAGTAGCTGCCTTTTAGCAAATTCATGTCTGACAGTTTCTCAGCAGCTCTGAAGATATTTAAACCACCACAAAGCCCACAGCAGGTAAACAGGGATTACAGGTTTGGAATTTTTTGAACAGCTTTAAAGGTCTGCAGCAATTAACAAAGCTTTCCAAAGAGGGCCAAAAAACCCAGAAAAGCCAAACAAACAAAGAAAACATTAAGCTAACAGGGCTAATGAATATTAGATTCATGTAACTCACACTCTTTTTAATGTATGGAAAGAAAATAATGGCTTCTTCTAAACCATCAATTTAAGAAACACTAGTCAAAATAATTGACACTGTTAGGTAAGTGATACACATTAACCAATTATTTTTTGCAAAAGGATAAGATTTCCCATTCAACAGAACCAAAATCAAAACAAGGGTGATTGATACAGAGGGAAAAGGGTGTTTTACACTCCTGCACTTAAAACTGGCATATGTAAAATAAGTCACCATGCAGGGAAGGATCCACAAGAGTCTTACCAGGTCCCAAACCCAGCAACAACTGGCAAACTAAGTTTAGATTTTTTTTTTTTTCATTTAGGTGCATTTCATCCCACAAATTAGTAAACCTTCTCTTTTTTCTTTTTTTTTTCCTTGCAGTACTTTAAGCACAGAAAGTTTCTTACCTCACTTAAGCAACTTCATTTTGTGGCCAATTTCAATAGAGAAGCCCACTCAGAAATTTTCATTAGTGCAAGTGAGAAAAGGTAAGCCAGTACATATTTCACACTTTCCTAAAAAATCTTAGTTAACCACAGCTTAAATCATTCCCTTTTGTCATTCATTTTTATCAAAAGTAGGTCACATTAGGGACCAACAGACATGACCAGTGGCCTGTTATTACATACCATCCATCCCCTAACTACCAATCTATTTTCTGAGAAGGTACCTCTACTTAGCGCAAACGATCTGCACAAAATCACCCTGGAGACTGCTCCTACATGACCTCTGTTAACAGATAAAAAATATCACGAAGAAAACAGGCAGGACCTTGGCTATGAAGTCCCCATGCACTCTAAGAATATGCAGGGGTTTTTTAGCCTTTCACATCCACAAAAAAATTTTGAGTTAATTATTTGTAAATGCACACTGAGAGTTGAGTCTCCTCGTCCTGTGCTGAGGATGCATCTATGTAGCGTAATTAAAAAACCTGTGGTGAATGTTAAGGTGTGCAGCACATCTCTGAGTCATCCCAAGTCTAACTAGAGGATCTCCAGAGGGCCCTTCCCATCCCAACCATTCTGTGATAACAAACTCTTGGTAAGTGGTAGGCTCTGATTACATACAGTGTCTCTGTGAAACAGGTGAAAACTCTCAGACACTGGCATAGTTCAAGTGGTGCTTGCACAAAAGGCTGCTCATGTTGCTAACACCAGCCAGCTGTGATCTACAAAAACCCCAGAGAACAAACAAGCAAGCTATTCCTTGCCAATCAAATAGGCCCATAAAATCTCATCGTTTCCTATCAGTATACTTACAAATATCAGGGAAGGCAGTTAAACCAGCAAAAATTCCTCTCTGTGCTAAAGATGTACACAAATCTGTTTTGATGAGTCTGTCTCCTTTTTTGAAAGAGTGATGCAGAGCAAATTTTCCCAGCTCATCTACTTTATGCTCACTAAACACAGATTATTACAAGGATTTATGATTACAATTGTCTAACTTGTTGGACATTGCTTGCTGGTTTTAAACAGAAACAATCTAAATTTGCTCTAAGGATGGATAAAAGCAGAAGAGGCTTGTTTCTGAGCAGATGCTCAACCGATTTACTGCCACAACACTCAAAACCAATTACTGAATTTGTTATGTTATTTTGGTATAGCTGACCTACTTAACTCAGAAGTTACTTGTATTAGCAATAATTAAAACAAAAAAACCCCTCACAAACCCCAGAAAAATCTTAATATCCTAGAACAATAAATCCTAGAATAAATCCTAGAACAATAAATCCTAAAAATCCTAGAACAAATTCATTAGATAAACAGGGTTGTCACTTCAGTATACCTATCCCAGCAGTGGTTTTGGATTTACGTTTCATAACAATTTATATTACAGAAGATCTGATAGGATACAATGTCTGAAGCACAAGCAGGGGTCTTAATGGAGAAAATCTCATCCAAAATGTATGCACACAGGAAAGTTAACTTCACTGAAATTTTTTGGATGTGCTGAGAAATGGGTCAGAACTCCCACAATGGAACCTTTTCAAAGGAAAGGACCTGTCTGCCCAAGCAAAAAGCCAAGCACACAGCTCTGTATGTCAGCAAGAGCCTTCTCCTGCAGAGCATTCCGAGCAGCCTCTCAGAGGGCAGTGTAAAGGACAGCATGGAGCCGATCCTCCCAGGGGGACCTATTCCAAACCCTGCTGAAATTACTTCAGAAAAGCACACATATGCACCTGCCTTTCATCTGATATGTTCAATGCTTCCTCTCCTCTCCTCTCCTCTCCTCTCCTCTCCTCTCCTCTCCTCTCCTCTCCTCTCCTCTCCTCTCCTCTCCTCTCCTCTCCTCTCCTCTCCTCTCCTCTCCTCTCCTCTCCATTAGCTGTTCTTCCCACATCAGCATCATCATCCCATACCTCACATTAATTATACAAACTAAACACTATATGGTGCAATCCACATGTGTTTCTAAAAATCAAAAGCTAGGGTAAAAGAGAGCTGTGCAAAAAAACAGATTTGGTATCTGTATTTCAGCTTTCCAACTTACTTGTTAGTACAGAGTGAACACACATAATTTTAAGTAAATAAAACAAATTATCCTTATCGTTCAATGACAGTATTAGGAAATGCTTTGTCCTAACAGAGTTATTCTTAAGATACACAACTGATATTACTGACCCATACCTTTCTTTCAGTAACGATACAACTGTTTCACCTTTGCATTGGATTTCTCACATTTATATAGCCCTGCATTTTTGACTGAACATACACATCTAAAACACACATTTCCTCATGGTGCAAAGTTAAAAATACTCCCATTTTCTGGAGATTTTGATCCAATAACAAAACCCATGACCAGTAACATTTGGCTTGAGCTACCTTTGCATATCTGTTGGCTCCCATCACAAGTGGCAGGCCAGACCCCACTGATCACTGACCCAGTTCCAGACCCTGTTCACACACCCTGCTAAAACGTTGTGCTCCACAGAGTAGGGAAATTATTTAATCCTTTCTCCAGGTTAGTTCATAAGGGACCGACTAATACAGGGGGTGTTTTGCCACCAACATGGGACCATCCCATGTCTACTAGCAGTGCTCCAGTTGCTTTTCCAGTCAGTATGTTACTACAAAAATGGGAAACAAGGCCAGTACTTTACAAACAGAAGTAGTCCTGTTTTCCAAATACGAAAGCAATTTTTTTTAAATATACATATGCATAAAGTTATAAGCATTTCAGTTTCTTCTTAAACTCTAAGACTGAAGTCAGGGGAAACTACATGCTCCAGAATAGCAACAAGCACTGCACAAATGTAGACAAAGGTCACAAATAAATATTTTTGCAGCCAGCTGTCTAATGCTTTCTTTCTTTGTAATCTCTAAAAATAAAGTTTAGTCACTCTGTAACTTTCCAAGCACAGATCAGGGAGAGGGAGAAGGAATAGAAGGGGAGATAGGCTCCAGTCCCCTCACCTCTCACACATGGTGCCTTCTCTCAGCTGCCCTCCAGCAGCATCACCAAGGCTGTAGAAGGTATGGACAACACAGTTCTGAAGGTATCACTCTCACCCTTTTTGCACTAAAATCAGGACACACGAGTCAGGGTCAATGGTAAAATTCAGTCTCCAAACCTGTAGCCCACCGCTAAAGGTCAGTGAAGACAAAAATATTCTCCCAACCTCTAGAAAGTTGTGGCTTAGGGACTTTTTAGACCAAAAAAGGCATCTTTGCACGTAGCAGTCCCCAAAGAGCTGACCCTTCCTCTCCAAGCTGCACTAGTAGCTCATTGAGCCTGTGAAAACTTTCCACAGTCTATGGCAGAGCTCCCCAGTGTAAATTCAGACTCTGTGAAGATAATCATCCCACTTAATTTTGAACTCATTGCTGGTCAGTTTTGTTTTTGCTTTTTTTTCTTGCACTGGGTAAAAATGACCAGTCAATCCCAAAGCATCCTTTGTCACTCCTGACACTATAGATTTCATACTCCCCTCTGCCACCTTCTAAAACACAGAGCTGATATGTTGCTTCATTTCAGCAAGTGTGGGACAACCAAAGCAAAGAACCAACCATAAAACATCGACATATGAAAAGACACATGGTCCAAATGGGATTTGATTCTGGACACGGAAAAGGGCAGGAAGACAGCATAGAAAGAAATGACTGACAAATTAATTTTTAAATTGCAGTAGAATGACACTGTTCTAGTCCTCCAGGCCCTGCAGCATTATTTTATGTTTTACTTTGGTCTCATTAACATGTGAGCAAAAAAAAAAAAAAAGTGACCAATCCCAATGTCTACAGTAAAGGAACAGTCAAGGCATGCCATCCACTGGCCCCTTGATAGGTACACACTCTTGTAGTGCAGTTCTCCTTCATCTACCAAGGCAGATTCCAAAGTGTAAAAGAAACTGCAGTTACCTGCCACTTGGGCAAGACCTAAAAGCTGCTAAGTAGCTTATAGCAACTGTTTAAAGCAAAAGTCTCAGCAATCATTTTGATAATTAACATAGCTCTGCCCACTAGAGAGTCAATGCTACTCCTCCAGGTTCCCCCATGGTAGTTCTCAGCCTGATCAGCATATGGTAACTTGTCTCATCAATGTCCTCTTAAATTCTAATGCATTTGCCTTACTCTGATCTATTTACTACCAGAAGCCCAAATAATGAGGGATGTTGTTAAAAATCCCTAGCAATTACTAACAACGAACAATCTATCCGATATTACTACTAAAGACCTTACCAAGTCACCAAACAGAACTTGAAGAGTTCAGCAACACCTGCCTGGAAAGTATTAACAAGTATCTGAAACGTTGGGAAATTATACTGTTCACCAAGAACAGAAACTTATTAAGTTATACCAGGTTAGAAAACATTTTTTGAAAGCACAGAAAACAAATAATGCTTTATATTCAACAGAACATTAAAACAATAATTTAAGTCCCTAAAATATTTCAGTGCTTGAGGGGCACAAGGATCCTACCTCCTGCCCTGCTCTATGGGTTGTGCAACCAGGCCCTGAGCAAGGGCAGGTGCTGCAAAAAAAGTAAAGCCCAAACCTCTGTCTGTTTGCTCCAAGTGTGCATTTGTGTTTGAGCAAATGACCGAGCCTGCCTGCATGACTTGAAGGCATGCTCTGCTCCTGAACATTGTCATCACACTACCTGGGAGTGGCACAAACTTGAGGTCTTGAAAGAAAAACCCACACAACAAAGGATTTAAATACTTGTAAGCTTTCTCTTAGTCCTTGTGTAAGTTCAGCTTCTGTACTGCTGGTGAGCTGTCATGGCATATGACAGGGAGAATTTCAATATGTGCCTCAATCTTACGGGCAAAACACCACCTCTGGTGCAAATCCTATTTCTTCCCACCTCAGGAGGTAGGACGTGTTTCAGGAACTTTCCTGCTCTGAGTAGAGTGCTCATACTAAATCTTTTTTCTGTTCCCTTTGAAGAGGGAATAGGTCATGGATACCTCCCTGCAGGATGGTTGTACTTCTGTAAGTACTTGAAATGGAGATGGTTGGTTTGACTTGGAGGTTAAGTTTTGATTCCAAGAGCTAGGTCACAAAATCATCAAATCGTTTGCAGGAGCTTCAAGAGGAACCAATTTTCATTCTGCCTGGCAGGTATAAATCACAAAAAATGATCACAATAGTATTCATTCACTGTATTTTTTTGTATGTATATGAAATACGTACAAATATGTAGAAATATGTATGTACACTGGAACAAGCATACATATAAAAGCATATGTAATGGCATATATTTTCATATATTTGTGTATGCATACATTTAATATATGTGTGTATATACAATCAAACTTCAGCATACTGTCTGACTACTAAAATAAAAGAATTAGAGCCTTATTTCTTTCCAGACACTTTACACAAACCCAGAACAAAACCCAGTTCCCATCTGGTACAAAAATCTAGTTCCTCACTTTATTTCTAATTAGCTACCAATACAAAAAGATAAGAGACATATGTAGATATTCAGGAAACCTATTCCTAAAGAAGCATACTGCCAAACAACACAATAAATTATTTTCCCTGTTTTATCCTTAAATTGGTATTACTTAAGAAAATAAAAGCTGTTCAAAATTCGCAGGCAGAATGGGGCAGGCTGGTCCGACCCATTCCTACCTGCCCAGGTACCACATCCTCAGCAAGGGCAGCCACCTGAAGGGCTTGTGCTTCTTCTCCCTCATGCGTTCCTTTCTGCCACTTTTAGTGCAGCCACAGAAGAAGCAGATTCAGGCTTCAAGAAACTGAAGAAACTGCACACTACCCCAGAAGAGCATGGAGTTTTTAGCTGGATCAGTGACTTGATCCAATTCACTCTATCAACACAGCATCACTAAACTGAGACACTGGCAAACTTGAAGGTGAACTCTCTACATGCTGAAGCCAAGCCATCACAGGACCATATTCAGATTCTGCTTTGGAAATCTGATTTTGTATTTCATATAAAGTATTCTCTTCTGAGAAAAAGGATTTAAAATCGTATTAAGAACCTATAATTCAAAAGGTTTATTATAATTTTTTTTCCAAAACAAGTGCTTCAGCAAAAGATTTATTAAAATACCTATACAAGTGCTCACACCTGAAATCTCAAAAAACAGCTCAGATGGACCCCTTTTGAGAAGTAGTTTCCACCTGCAGTGTATGATCATATAATACCACAGGGACTGACCAAAAATTCAACAAAAACAAAAAGCAACTAGGCCTCACTAGCTGCCAAGTCTTCCTGTACATTTTCACTTTTCTATTCTATTGCTGAATATTCTTAAAGCTTTCCTGTTTGATTGCCAGCTCAGCAGAACACTCTTTCAGAAAGGCAGAGAAGCAATCTGGAAGGCAGCTCTGTATGCAGAAATACAGAACACCCAAACCTTCAAATGAGTTTACTGACCCTCTGACCCTGTCTTGGGGAGTTGGGGAAACTAGTGCCTACCAGAGTGCAGGAAATACTACACTGCAGTGTTTGAAATGCAGAGCCTTATGGTTTCTGCCTTCCATACTAGGGCTGTCCCAAAGCAAAACCTGCCATCACAGGCAAACAATGAGTCTTGCACACAAAAAGCTCAAAACACAGCTGACAGGCATCTCATTGTACTCCTAATGTGTGATAAACAATTAGTGATCGGACAAAACAGTGGAAGAACAAATCCTATTAACAAATAATAGGATTTGTTAGCGGATCACCCAAACGACACTTTGGAAACAACTGCCTGGGCTGCTGCAGCCAGAAAGCTCAGCCAGCGAAGGGAGCCATGCTACAGGATGCACTGCTGAGTGGCATGCACAGACACCAGTCATCTAGAGGAGCTCACTATGCAACAACAACGCTGACCCACTGGTTTTGACAGCATCTGAACATTCTGCAGCATGTGTCAAATGAAAGAAAATAAGTAATCTCATATCTCGGGTATTTCTGAATGATTTACACTTTGGATCCATAAACAACTGCATTTTCTACATCAAAACACACAAGAAACTGTTGCAATCATATTTTCGTTTAGCTCATTACAAGATTTTGGTCAGCAACTTTGCACGCTACAGTTTCAAATGACACCTGACTACAAGACCTCTGTCTAAAACATTCTTCTCTAATAGTATTGCAATATAAACGCCCACCTCTACCACCAGAAGTTGAAGAAAAAATTAAAAAATTGGGCAGGTGGGTACTTGAGGAAGCCTGACCTGACACTGTAACATTGTACCCCCGTGGTTGCTATTAGATGCCACAAAAAAGTGATGCTAGGATAGTAACAGAAAAGGTGGCTTTTTACTATTAAGAGTTTGAAAAAAAGCAGAAGGGTGCCTCATGCTGAAAACCAGACAGAGCACTTATCTGCCCTGGCTGGTCACAAACTACGTGTAAGATAATAGTTACTCAAAACCTTCAAGTGGCAAGTATTTGTTACTCGTTGTATTCCTGTTTAGGGTGCCATAATGATCTTCTTTGGATCATTAGAACTGTCTTGCTTATTTATTTGTTTTTAAACACACCACAGTGCATGCTGCTTGGGATGAAAACCAAAACTGGGAACCCATACGAGTTATAGCATTATAGAAGATTTTTACACAATTGTAGGTTGTCAGTTATATTTTTTAATGGCAAGAAACATCATTTCTAAGGTTAGTCATCCAATAATTCTGGTTTAAGAGTATAACTAAAAAGGAAAAAACATTGCCCTTACAACAAGCTCCGATGGCAACGCCTGGGTGCATTTTGAGCAAAGCAGCAGTGTACGTGCTTCTGAAGGCACAGACAAAGCTCACCCAACCACCAAAACCCTTCCAGCAGAACATAAGACAGAAACACACTGCTTTGTTGGGGATCAGCTCTTCCACAGATCTTCAGAGCTCTTCCCACTGCTCTGTGTACTGCAGTAAACTGAGCATTCTGGTGCGCATGGACAATGATGAGGCAGCTCAGCCAAAAGTGCACAAAGTCTATCCAGAATGTTATCTAGTTTGTTCATCTGACAACTCAAATGGAAGCGACAGCCAGTCTCTCACCCAGCTAGGTTAGAGATTAGCCATGTGTAATATTGCTGCACTTGGACTGTGGAGTGCTATACACTTGGCAAGAGGACAAAGAAAGGAGGAGATGGAATAGAGAGAGAAATACCCAGGCAGGAGTTACTGCAGGACTCATTTTGAAGCCTTGCCCATAACAGTCTATTTGCCCAGGCAAATGCAGATGTTATAAACTTATAGCCCACCATATGCACTTGGCCAGTGTGCTGTCAAGACCCTCACACTTCCCTGTTGCATACACTCCAAAGCACTCAGCATGCACATCAGTTAAGTATCTGCACAGTGCCTGAACAGCAGTAAGGTTTTGCAAGTACTGAGTACATGGTAATTACCAACTTTACAGAGAATCACAAATCAAACTCTGTTTTCCCTTGAGAACAAATTAGACATGATGCCTACATCCAAGATACACGACCAAGTGTACCTCAGCCCAAGACCTTAGCTCAGAGCGGGACTAGGAATGTCAGGCCAGCAGATATGATGCCAAAGAAGGATACTCAGAGCAGCTCCTGTGAGCAGGCACCTCCTTTCAGCTCCTGGGGCTGACAGTCACTTTCTTGACATGCATGTCAGCCATCATCTCCTAGGGAAGTGTTACTGACACAGCCTGGCTCACAAAAAGCATGACTGCTGACTCCACCAGCTACAGTCAGGCACACAAAGAAAAGCAGAAGTCTTCAGAATACCCTGGACTACAGCATAATCCCAAATTTTCCTTTAGAACAGGAGACAGTGATGAAGTTATTCCATTGCAAGATCAGATTCTACATACAGGGATGTCCTTCCAGCTTCAGAGAGAAGCACTTGCAAACCAAATCGGGGAGGAAGAAGGAGGGCTGATGAATGGTGTTACACCAAGGTCACAGCAGCGTGTATCCATTTGCAAGCCTAATGCAGGGCAATATTGTTGACTGACATACTGGCTGACTAAGGGAGGAGTTCCCATGAATCCCACAGAACCTCTCCTGTTCCAAGCACCGCTTTTGCTTTGCTCTTTCCCCATCACTACAGTCCCCTCCTTGCCAGCTGAGAGCCACAAACTCTTGCCCTTTGCATGAGCCTCTCCAGCTAGCACAAACCAACACTGGAGCCATAGGCAGTGCAATAAGGGAGCAGAGATCACAAGCAAACTGAGAAACTGCAAAGCAGCATAAAGCCATATTCCAGGGCCATTGCCTACAGCACAATGTAAGAGAGCCTCCGGGCAGAGAGATAAGGAAGCCAGGCTGTAACCAGCAAGGAAGGGTTTATGCAATCTCCTGATACAGTTTCAGCTGTATCTCACAGCAGCTTCAGGAACAGAAGTCACTTTCCTGGTTTTCAATTGGTTATGGTTTTCCTGTAGCAGATGCAAGCAGCTCAAGAACCAAACCAGTTATTAAGAAATGCACAGAGGTAAAAAATCTCTTGTTGGCCAACACCAGAGCCCTGTGTTCAGTTAACCAAGTGCTCTAGAAGGAATCTGTAATCAAAAGGAAGAAAAACATACATAAACCTATTCAGCAACTGAATATCCCCCTTCAAATGTCTGTTGTAATGTTTATTCAGAGCATCTGGAGGATCAAAGCTCTGGTCAAAGCCTGTCGTGAATCCCCATGCTGCTGCAGAATTTAGTACTAATCCCTAGTGCTTCACTGCTAAATAAGGGAAGAAAAATAAACAAACAAGCAAACCAAGCAAAGGCCAGGGCAAGTGGTATAAATAGATATAAGAAGGCCAAATTATTAGTTTAGAGATGCTATCAAAAACTTTAAAACAAAAGTCTTTCAGCCTCTTTTAGCTCTGTGTGCAAAGCAGTACCACATAACTCCTGTGCAAAATAAAGAGTGAGCATATTTCACATACATAGTAATACTGCAGGCAGGACAAAAAACCAAGCATGTAATGTCACGCAGGAGATCGAGCAGCAGGGCAGAAAGCAGCAAACCCGCCAGCAATCCACCAGAAGTAGGTGCCTTCCCTTACTTCCTCACCACACATGCATATTTCATGACACTATATACAATGATGAAAAAATTGTACCTTTTAACACACCAAATTTGAACATTCAAAATCAGTGCAGCTGTTCACACGGGAAGAAAAAAATAAAAGCTGTTCTAAAACAGCAGATTTATAATTGAGTCTGTCTGCACAGCCATGCAGATTGAAAAAAATAGGTCAAATCTTTTGCTAGTCAACCTCACTGCCATTCCTCCCGAGCCCTCCTCCCCTTCAGATTTCAGCAGTTATTGAAGGAATCAATTAACAGACCTGTCATGCAGGTCTCGAATTGCTTCTGCCTGGCATATATCAGGGGTCATCTGTGCAACTACAGATGGAAGGGGAAAAATTAAATCATTATAGTCTTTCCTGTTCACAAATCCTCATCCTCGAGCACATGTACTCGATGCTACTAAGGTCCATTAGCAATCAAATAAATGATGCATGTCAGAAAATAGATGTAGACAGAAAGGGGCAAGAGAGACAAATATAGGCTAGAAAGAGGCAAAAATAGAGGAATTGCTTTGCTTTCACTTTTGCTGTGCTTGCAGCAAAACCATAATAGCATCTGCTCCTTTTAATGGCATCTTGTTAGTGTATCTTGTACAGCTTCACAGTGAACAATTTTAGAAATCTCATAAATATCTCCATTTTGATACTAGATTTCAAAGAGAAACTATAATACTAAGTTTATATCTACTCATCACCCTCTGTATGTTTAAACAACTTTTGTCTAGAAAAAATTATTCACACACTGGAATTCATACATTCACTGTCACAAAGGCATTAAGTGGGTTTTTAAATCTTCACAAAATGTAGGGACCAAGTCAGTCCAATTGCAGCTTACTCATTTTTATTCATTTCTCTCCTTCTGTTGCAGAGACAGAAGGGACTCTATTTCATTATCATTTAAAAAGCGCCATTTTGTATCAGGCAAATACTGAAACAAATCACTCTCCAACCCTATTTCCACCACATGCAATATGCTACCTGACAAGTTCTTGCAAGAAGGCAAAGAAATCAACTTCCTGACTTATTGCAATGATGGCCAACCTAACTCGTCTGGCAAACAGCATACCACAATCTTCACAGGGTTGAATGCCAAAGGATATTGACTGACAGCTGGAGGCTGGGGTGGACCAGTCCCAACTCTTACTGGCAAGCACCTCCTCTAACCATGTGGTGACAGCAGCCTTGTGTGCTGCTGCTGCTGCTGCCTTCCATGTGAGGAGGACTGGGACAACAGCCAAGGGACTCCAGTGGTGGGAAAGCAAGTGCTAGGGCCAGAGGGGGGGTGCAGCTGTTAGGCAGGAGTGCCTCGTTCATTTGCTTTGATGGAAAAGAATGACCACTGTGGAATGTGACACGTGCAGATCTGGCTGGCAAAATTCACAACCAGTCCTGAGCCATTTTGGTTCAAATCAATGGAAATCATCATAATTTCACTTTCCACACAGATGCTATGCAGAGTTTCTATTGTGCTGCTAAAGCCTTTTTCTCTCACCAGCAAACCCAGGACTAGGACCACCCAGAAGAGCCATCGGGAGCACAGTGTACAGCTGAGTAGTAGACTACACAGACTGCATCCTAAATTCTAGAATGTCCACAGGGAGCCTTTGTCTTTGATTTTTTTTTTTTTTTTTACTTTTACCATTCCTGCCTTTGGCTAAATCCCCTTGAAGTTAAGGCTATGCTGCACATAACTCATCTAAACCAGTGCCATTTCCCCTTTGTTTCTGAGTAGTATCTTATCTACAGCAGTTACAGTTGAAGTTTCACTGTCTTGAATAACTTTTCACCCTTAATTCAGCAAGCCATAAACAATTATTGCCCCTTAGATAATTGTATCTTAGATAAACAACTATGGAAATACTGAAGAAAATGTCTGGGCTCTCTTTTGAACTGATTAATTCACGTTTGTTTCATTAGGTTTTTTGACAGTGAGACACTTAAAAGGGGGAAGCATCTTGGATCTGAACCCAGAAAGACATTAGGAATTTGAACACTCTGTCGAATGTATACTGGATCAGAAGGTAAGCAATGAAATGGCAGTGATGGAATTCTTGAGGTAGATATGAGGTGCTGACAAAGTAAGGTGGGAAAAACAAGCATTTGTAAGAGGATTGCCAAAGTAAAAACATTCTGGAACCACTACATTGTTAGGTAGCAATGTTTGGCATACTGATTCAGTTTTGAAACCTGTACTTTATTGCTCAGTATTTCTCCTTGAGCTATGTTCGTGCATGATGGTCTAAAACAGATTTTTTGCTTCTAGAAAAATGCAAAGCTCATTTTGTGTTAATCCTTTTAACAGTGGTGAGATAGGATGTCCGTATTTACCTAAATGATACTTTCTTCATTTATCTTTCATTTTAAATACTGCCCCAGAATGAGAAATACTGTCTGAGATTCAAAAAGGTGTTTTCTCATTATCCTATTAAATAGATAAATTGTACGATAACTTGAGAAACATAATTTGCATTAGTATGGTTCCTTCTTCCACAAATCAATCAGAAACCGGTGCTGTTCTTAAACAATTTCTAGCAGATCAACAGTGTCAGCTACGTGTGCTTCCTATATGATGCCAGGTTTATTTTTACTTCAAAAATACTGGCTGAAATTACAAAAATTAAGCTGGAAATTACTTTTTCTTTCATTTATTGAAAAAGCTACTCAAACTAATGTTTTATACAACTTAACAATAGCTCTCAAAACATTCAAACAGTTTTAAGTAAAGAAATCGTTTAAGTCCTTCTGTTAGATCATGAATGTATCTTGTGACTGGTAGCCTAATGACAAACTTAATAGATCTCCTTTATGAAATAGATGTTTCTCAATAAAGAACTAAAATTTGCAGATTTTTTTTCCTAAGCCTGAGTTATGGGGAAAATATCTATGAGTCTTTCAGAGAACAGCTCTGGTCCTTTATTGGGTTCTTGCCATTATGAACATCTGCTCAGTCTATAAATTAATTGCTGAAAACATCTTGTGCTTCTAGATGATCCAGGCAATCATAATGGTTCTGGGTTACTAGAGAACATTACCATATTTCTCACACACACAGACACACATCCCCCCTTACAGCACACCATAAAACAAGAACAATTATTTGGCATTATTCTTAATGTCATAAAAGAAACTTTTAGTGCTAATCAAGTCATAAGAGTAGCACACTATTAGGTTCCCCAGATGACTAAAGCAGTACTTTTTGTACTGTGATAGCTTAAGAACATGAGATGCCTTGCCTAGCTGATAGGAAATGTTCTTTATTTTAAAATCAAGTATCCCTTTATCAGTCCTGGTTTGCCAACAGCAGAGTTTGTCAGGCAGTTGCAATGGACAAAGAAAAGCCCACTTTAGACAACTCATTGCAAATAACAATATTTCTCTTTCTCACAAAAGGCTCATCAGACTCAAATTTCACCTGCTTGCTCCATGGTCAAGGTCTCCCATTGTTCTTGGCTATATTGAGGTTTGTCACCTCAGCTGTAACTCCTCTGTTTTGGGAACTCTCAGCTCACCAATCAGAAACTGGCTCATTTTAATACTATTTTTAACCTCTACAGATGCAAATCACTTTCACCAATAACACAACTTAAATCTCCTTTATTTCCTTTCAGTTACCTTTCAGACCAGTTCCTGGTCTCACTGACCATCCAGGGTTCTGGTGAATGACAAGAATCCAACCTATCACTAAGGTCTTCCAGAAATAACAGTACCTACATTTTCCAACCAAACATGGAAGGTTATTATTGACTTAATTTGGAAAGAGAAGAAAGGGTGGTCTCCCTCCCAAATAACAGATTTCTAGATATCATCAGAAGATATAAATAGATAGCAGTCTGTCTTGGTTTGAAAAGACAGGTGTCTGCTGGGAAGGGCAGGGCCTCCCTTGGGATGGACAATTCAAACCCCTTCCCTCTGGATTATCACAATTTTGAAAATTAAGGGGGCTCTCAGGCAAAGGTGTTGGGAGTAGGAATAGCAGTTCTTTACTAGTATGTATAACAAAACAAAACAAGCAACAACAGCTACAGCATTAGCAACAAAACAGAACAGGAACCCAGGAACAGTTTCCCTGGCCACAGGCACTTTCCCCTTTGGTGCAGTTCCGGTCACAGCCACCAGGGGCGCTGGCAGCTCCCGGCAGGCAGGGCAGGTGCCATGATCCCCCCGCGGCTGCAGGGGGCGCTGTGGTGCGGGATCAGGACCACGTGGTGATGGCGGCTTTGTCCCGGACAGGAGGGGATGGACGAGATGGAATCAGAAACTCCAGAGCTGAAGACCAGGACGTTCTTGGCAGGCAGGGACTGTAGGCTACAGAGAAGCGGGAAACTCCGAGCAGTGCTGAAGGAACAGCAGAGGGGGCCAGGACAACGGCAACCCCGCTCCCAGCAGGAGTGACAGGCGACAGCCCCTCCTGCAGCGAGGCAGGAGGTAGCAGGGTCCCAGTTCAGTGGCTGCCCCCAGAAGCAGGGGGCTTACCCTACACCAGAAGAAAACAGGACCAGGCTGGACTCTGTAGCAGAAATCAGTTCCTTTTTTCCCCAAAAAACTGCCACGACCGCTCTGCTCCAAAGTCTCTGATCGAGTGAGCCTGTTTCCCCTCTTCCCCCAGTCAAGCACTCAGCCATCAGTGCATCATTAGCAACAGAATCGGAAAAAACCTCCACACCTCAACCCCCAACACAGTCCATTATAATTTTGCATCACATTACCCAGTTGGCATCTCTTAGTTGCCATCTGCCTTCATTAAAGATTGTGCAAGAAGGTAGAGGTGGTGCCTGGGCATGCTACACCTTTCCACATGGGACAGGGCTACAATGATACAAACACTATGGCTTTCTTACTGCCAAAAAAAAAAAAAAAAAAAAAAAAAAAAAAAAGGCAAGAGTACATACATCAAGCCTCTTCCTTGCCTAGCATGTAAGTGTTCTCATATACCTTTGAACTTTGAAGTGTATCTGAAGGTAATAGTTGCAAACACATTGTTTCTGGTGACACAAACAAACTGTGCTTGGCTACCCCACATTCCGCCCAAGTGCACAGACTTATATCACAGTCATGTTTTCCCCACACACCATGTATCTTTAGTCTCCCTCCCCTCTCCCACACTCCAGAAGACACCTGTGTGCTCCTTCCAATTCTACTTCTCTGCCCCATTCCCACCTCTGGTCCTCAACCTCTCCATTAATGATTTTTACCTAGCAAGTACAGGAAGAGTTTGGTGAGTTATGAGTTCTCTAAATTTTAAATTCCAAGTAAGCAACAGAAGTGTCAAGATACTGAAGAGCAGCAGATTGTCACACCACAAGTCATGTGGTTGCTGCACTGCATCTCCACAAAAATTATCTACATTAGTCACATTCATGAGGGGGTTGACTTGTCATGATCTGTCATCCAAGATGCAAATATTTATTGATGGCACAGAAGTATTCCAACTTCTGCTTTTATTACTCATTCTTTTAACACTATTAAGAGGCTTTGGAATGCAAAACTCACTCAGCTTGTTCTGCAGTAGGACCAAAAGAACTTACATTTTATCATTATTTTGTTTATACCATAAATAATCTAGCTGCAGAACAAAGATCTAAATCTGGAACTACAACTGAGAACTGAAGCACACTCCACTAGTGTGCTATTGTCATAAACAAAGCCTAAGAGTAAAAAGTCCTTCATTAAAATTACAACAATTAGAAGATAATAACTTTGTAAGTACTTTTTTTGTGTCCTAGATACTATTCAGGTGTCCAAAAGCATTACTAAAATTCATATTTTTAATGAGCTCCAAAATTTATTTCTTTTTAGCCAAATAAAGAGGACACATCCCTTTGGTATAGGGCACTACCACACACAACAGCCCTCCTCCCCTCATGCCAAGCATTATACCATGCTTAATGTGGAACATCATCAGCACTTCCTTCTGCTGGTTTTTCACGTTTACACAGCCTTATTAGACACAGGCAGTGATGCAGCCATCATATTATTGTTCAGACCTTTCTCAACTGTTCACATGCATTAAGTTCACTTTAGAGACCTGCATCGGAAAATACCCTTTCAAAACAGGCAAATAACCAACTCTACTATTATTATTGTTGTTATTACTATGCTTTTAATACAATTTCTGAGGTAAGAAATGAGAAAGGAAAATGTGTATGACTCTTCTGGGCACACTGTAAATGGATGGCAAAACAAGGTGATACCATTAAAATTAAGATAGTCTGACAACTTGGATTTCGCTACCATGAAGAATTTCTTTTAAGCAATAAGCTAGAAAATTTCCAGGCAAGACATTATTCAAGAAGATGTTAAAAAAAAAAAGTGGCTGTTAGAGTTTAGAGCTGCAAGTACCTTTTTTCAAGATTTGAGTTCTCCAAAACAGATTTCTGGTAAGGATTCCCACCAGCCCTGCATGTTTTGTAGTTAATTTCATCTTCTTCCAGATCTGCCCTTGTCAAACCAGGAATGGGACAGATTAATGGTGCTCCTTTAGAAATGGATGCTTCATACAGTTGAGGGCCACTGCCAATTACTGAGACCTTATACCTCTAAGTCTTAAGTGAGGGGGAGAAAATTATCCCACAAAACTGCAGTGTGAAGGTGAAATTTTCCATCTTCCTGCTTCTGTTGTAGTCCTCACAGACTCCAGACACATTCTGAAATTATTCTATGACAGAAGCAACTGCACCTGTAAGACTAGAGTAAACTGTCCAAAGGGAAAGGAGCTTACGAGTTTAGCAGGATGGCTCACTCTGCATTAAGTTCTAAAAACTTCTTGCATCTGTGATAGCTCTTACTAAAAGATACGAAAGGTTTTTAGAAGCAATAAGCAGTTACTGTAGTTATGCTCATATCATAAAAAGAGGATCTCAGGCCCCATAATAGATTACTCAAAATAATCAGCAGAAAACACAACCACACTAAGTCCTCTACTTGACTATAATATTCAAATTTAGACCTCAAGACATCAGGAACCTCACTCTTTCAACGTCAACAGCAAAACCAGACCAATATACTTTTCATTACTCTCCCACAGGCAAGAAGTGTGGAGGGCCAGGAGGATGCAAGGCCCACTCCTGTGACTAAGTTTTCTGGTTGGTAACCGCTCTTCTGTAGGCAAAGCTGAGAGGGAACATTTGCCAAGCCTTCAGTTGAAGAAAGCTCAGTGAATGGAAGCTGTAAGAAAATACAGGGTGTATCCAATGAATGCACTGTTAATTATTCAAGTGTACTTATTTGGAGGCCTCTTTATGTCATTCAGTGTAAATAAATACCTGCAGCACGATCAGGCAAGGCAAAAAAAGCCTTGTTGTGAAGCAGAGTGGCAGGCTTGTTGAGACAGTCATGGAGGTCATCATTACAACCTATTTTAATATCAACATGTATGCACACCCCATTGTACTCTCTAAATCACAAAATTATCACATGTGGAACAAACATCATCATCATAAGGATGAAACTTTTCCTGTTTCTTTGTGCTCAGAGCTCTTAATAGCTACTTATATTGTTCCTCTGGCAGCAACTACAGCTTACATAGAATGCCTGGATTCACATTAAACTACCTGTCACATGGACTGCGAGTAAATAAATTATATTTAAGTGTAATACAGATCCTCAACCACCCTCAAAGAAACTGTAATTTACACTTCCACAGACCTTACTGTATGCAAGTAATCCAGTAAGACTGTGTGACAAAACTGTCTTTATGCATGTAATACAGTTTCACAAAATTAATACTCTTTTTACATTAAAATTCATCTAGGAAAACAAATGCTAATGTTGGAAGACCAACAACTAGCCTGATGTATGGACTCCAGGATGTTTCACGGGAGACTCTATGAAGTCACTGGGATGGGAGCATCAAAACCCCTGACCCTTATTTTTTCACGTGTGACTTAGGATTTACCAGTCCATGTGCACCAGGCAGGCCTAAAGCTTTGCAAGAGATTCACAGGAGCCCCAAGTGAAGTTAATACAAGTCTGAAAAATAAGACAAGATGCAAGTGGTAATATCTGGATTCCAAAGACTGGTGTTATATATGAAGATGAACTAATCTTGTTTTTTTATTTGAAATTTCTACATGTGAACAAGAAGAAAAGGTAAGATGTTGGAAACCACTGCCTTGGCTCTTCATTCGAACAAGCCTTCCCCAAAACAGAAACCCACCACCACAAATAAACAAAAAAGTCAAACATCCATAATAACACCTTCCTATTGTCAAGGTCTCAAGTCAGCCAGAGGTATTCAAGGAAGCAGAGGTCCTTTGCATATTGTACACAAAACACTGGATACAGAGGACTGAAATCAAAGAATCACTTTATGGACCACACAGCTGGCAACATCCTTGCTTTGACAGATACCTCCTCTCTGTATATAGTTTCTCAATGTACTGTGCTCTAGTCTGAGAGCTGGAAGAGGATGGCAGATTATTTGGCAGATGTCATTTTCTTAGTCAATGCACTTGGGTTATTTTCAAAGCACTTAAAAAAAAAAAATTCCTCACATAGGTACAAGACTTCACAGAAAGAAAATGTGAAAGAAGCTGTGGTTTGTTCCTGATAAACATGTGAAGGGTTTTGAGATAAGGATGACCAACAGATTGTTCTCCCACCAAACTGAGAAATATTCTTGATAAAATTACTATCAGCCTGACACCCTTGAGAACCCCTAAAAATAAGTGGAAAAGTGGATGCTTCAAGGTTAATTTGAAGTTTTCTTTCCTTTGAGGCAACTTACTTAAGAGACTTGTTATCAGTATTTAAAGCTTTAAACCACTCTGGTGTAACACCTGAATTATTCCCTTCAGGAAACAAGGCAAAACACAAGGAATACTTATGTGGTGGATACAAGCAGCAGGGATTTCTTCACACCTTGGAGTCAGCTCTCAATGGAAGAGTAAGCAAGATTAAGCAGTGTTCTATTTCTGCTAGCGCATTTTTCATCTTGATAGCTGACGGTAAATATCAGGCTAGAGATTCAAACTCTTGCCATGGTTCTAACAAACCATCAGCCTATTTTCAAGAAAATCAACCTGTTAGGAGGTAATTTTTTCCCCGGATAAAACACAAAACAAACAAGCAGAAAAACACAATGAAACTTTCTGTGTATCATGCATGATACAAACTGGTTAACTCTGGTGAAGAATGTGTGATTCTGGAGGCTGGTAATGCTATAGAGATCTCATTTTTATCTCTACATCCCTGTCTTGTAACCAAACCCATTTATCAGTGTTGGCTGAAAGTCAGGACATCTGTTCCTGACGAAATTTTGACATTTCTAACTTTCCATTTCATTCCAAACTGGAAGAAAACCAAGTATTTTTCATGTTTCCTATAAATGCTCTAGCAAATAACAATTCCAAATTAGCACACATGACAGTACCTCTAATTAGAAGAAAAGATATGTTTCTTGTGTCAAATATCAAACTGTTTCATTATCACTCCAGAAAGTGACATTTTGAAATATCTAATTTTCTAGAGCAGTCAATATTTTACATCCACTCCTTACAACTATTTTTTGAAGTAATGATATTTTTAAAAAATTAGAAAAAAAGCACATTGCATCAGAGTCATATTATGCCACTGTGGTATATAAATTACTCTGTCACACACATATACAAATATATTTTCAACTATACATTTTATTACAATATGAAGAATTAGTGAATGTGAAAGTAAAGACTGGCTTCTCTCTTTTTTTCCTAAGCCTGATTTATCCACAACACAAAGGAAATAAAAGCTTTTCCAGTAAGGCATGCGATTTCTGCTTTCTGTCGCCTAAGCACCTCTTTCTGTGAATTTTTTCAAACCCAAAATTATCTTAAAGATATTGCAGTGTTGGGAAGAAACAACTTAAGTGGAACAAAACTAAAATTATACTCAAAATGGCCTGTTATAATCAAATTTTGTGCTGTAGGAGACTCAAAGCATTGATCCTAGAAGAGAATAGGATGTGTTTGTTTCAAAGCAACTCAGACTTCATTTTGGGTACCCATAAGGTAATTCCTGTCTTAGGTAGAGGAGGTTCACATCTATTTCTCAATTTATATCCAATCTTCTTACACGCCAAACTACAATAAAATCAAAAGATTAGTGGATCTTTTTGATTTTTTTACAGAAAATGGAAAATCCAGATGTCCATTCAATCAAATGTTACGTGCTCTGCCCTAATTTTCTTCTGTAGGCTTCCAGTGACCTTCAACTTAATCCTCTCCTATTCAGCTTTCCAACATAGTTTACAAACTTCATCCAGACATCGATCTCAGGAGTGCCCTGGAGCCCTGCACTGATACCATTCAGTGAGGTTTATGATTTCAGTCGCCAAGGTTGGAAGAGACCTCTGGAGATTCCCATGTCTGCTGGATGGTCAATCAGTGCAGGACTATGCCCATGTTTTTTAAGTGTGTCCACAACTGGAGACTCCACAGCCTCTCTGAGTAACCTGTCACAGTGTTTCACAACCATCCCAAGAAAAAGTTTGTTTAAACAGAATTTCCTGCATATCAATTGCTTGTTGCCTCTTGTCCTTTCACTGTACACCACTAAGAAGAATCTTTGTCCACCAGCACTCCCAGGACTCCATCTACAGTTCAATTTGTCATAATCATAAAAATGCAATCACTGTTAATTTAGTACAAGTGTTGTAATACTGGGAAATGTTTGGTGCTGGAACTGTTCATATTTTCAGGCTTCTTACCATATCAGTTCTCACCCTTCTCTCATACTACTGTGTGGGAAAACTTGACAGATAAGAATCAACCACTCAATTACCATTCAATTATTGCTTCAACATATACAAAACACGTTTCTGCTTGTGGTCTAATCACCTGCTTTTGTTTTTGTCAACAGTTTTTTTCCAACATGATGCCCATAACAGGAATTACTTATACCCAACCAGACCTGATCATCTCATCCAGCAGCATGCTTTGGACAATCCCAAGTGTTGAAGCAGGGAGTTTGAGAAAAGCTAATGGAGAAATGCAGAAAAGCTTGTCAACAAGCACATATTCATGACCCATCATTTCCTAGAACTTTGTTTCCAACAGAAACGACTGGTCTTACCAGTTGCAAGGGGGATTCTGGTCTTAACAAAGCACTGGTCTCATCTGCTATAGCGGAGCTCAGGAGAGACGCAGCCTTGATAGCCAAGCTGGAGCCCTCCAGCTCCCCAGCTGCACAGGTCTCCTCCTGGTTGAGAAGTGCTACCTGGGTTCACCCACCGCTCCAAAAATTTCTGAGCTCACTTTCATTTTACGTGGATTTAATTTTGACTGCTTTGTCACACTGTAATGCCCACTGGTTTAGACTAGCATTCCACATTTACGCTGCCCACTTATAATGTTTCAGCATTTCCCATATAAAGGCCAAATTCTGTGCATCTTAAGGAATATACCCTGTTCAAACAGCCCCCTTAACAAAAGAACACCAAGTAGTCTATCTCCAGCTACAAAGGCAACTGCATCTCAGCAACACATACACAGTCACAACAGACATGAGGGAAAGCAAGCATAAGGGATATTACAACACACCACTCTGATCTTCCTTTCACATTACTTCTGTGATCAGGAACTGCTTTTGAATAAGCTCTTTACTTTGAGCTATATTGCACAGTCTTATTTCCAAGTAAGCAATTCCCTGCCACTGCAGGAAAGCATCTCTCATTAGCCTAGGCAGTTTAGCTCGTTTGTATCATTTCAAGGTAGACAGCATTGGTACAAAAGCAGTTTTTATAGTTTAAAGTTCTGTCAAACACCATAGGAAAGTATAAACTGAGAGTAGTCTTCGCTTCCACTCTTCTCAGTGAAAAGATAGGAGTGCCACGGACATGGTAAACAACAGTTCCACTGAAAATTCAGGTATCTGAACTTTCTCAATGTCATATAGAACTGAATTCAGTCAAGAACAAGAGGTGAAAAGGGAGCGAAGAGATCCCAATGCTGAAGTGAGGATTTCAGCATCATTTCTATTAAGCCTTTTTCTCTTTCTACTTGTGGAACTAAAAAATACTAAGTTTATCTCAGAGGATGGCAAATGGGCAGTGAGTAGATTTGATGACACCACATGTTATTTTATTTCACTACTGATAAAAATAGAGCTATTAGCTCTTACAAATGATAAACTCTACTGCAAGCAGAAATACTCAAATAGCCTCAAGAATGTAAGATGTTATGCCAATGAACACATTCCAAGCTCTAACTTCTGTTTGTGCACCAGTGTTCACTATGTCAGCTAGACTTATTTCTTTTAATATTATTGCCCTCATTCATACAAGAAAAACCAATACAGCAAAGATATTATTAAAAGGAAGCTTCTACTGCACTTGCACTGAGAAAAAATGCAAGTGATTTAGGTATTTTGCTTTAGCTATCCTAGTGTGACCCGTGAGCACAAAGAAGGTTTTTTACCACTTTAGACCAAACTGTAATGCACATCATTTATAATATTAAAATGAATTTTACCTTAGTGAACCTGAAAGATAATTAATACAAGGCAGTCTGGAGACCCTTAGCATTTCATTCCTCCCTGTGCAAAACATAACTTGGTATTAATAGCCAATATACATAACAGGGTTAACTGGATGTTACACTCCTTCACAATTCTTAAATTTTCTTAGTAATTGTACAATTAATTTGAGAGTTAAAATTTGATTGTGCTATATCAGTAATAGTTACATGAGGCTTTACAATTGCTCAGAAATATTAAAGCTTAGCAACAGCAGAATTTGCCATTAAGAGAGGTATTAACTACATAGGGAAAAAAAATACAGCTTACTACCTGTTTTTTGTGCAGAAGTCACAACTTTGTGTTACAGGTCCACCTGAAAACTGTCTCTAAAATTACAGCTGACTGTGCTAAATACTCCAGTTCTCTCACCCTGGCTGCAGTTTGACTACTTCAGAATAACCAGAAAGGCATCGCCAGAAACTGATGGATGCCATATTGTGTAGAGTTAGTCTTCTGTAAGGATTATGTGCTAAAAACACTTCTTCCCAGGGGACAGAAGTTCTCAGCCCATCTGATTGTCAGAAACTTTGCTCACCTTAAAGCAAGGCATTAGTGATTCCTCATGTTTCAGATTACCAGAGACCCACATGTTTCATGATAAGAGATCATTCCTGTCCCTTGACCTTGATGTCCCCCAAAATCTCTAAGTGCCTAGTGAGTGAAGGAATTCGCTCTGGTGGGAGACACAAAGCAATCCAGATGTTAGATCAACAGCTCCAAGGAATTGTTGATACACATCACATGCATCTGATTGTCCATAAGGCATCAACTACAGTCTTAAGCATACTACTCAATATTATATAAGGTTACATCACTTACAAAAGCTGTATCGTTTTATGCTGTAATTTTAACTTTCTTCTCAAAACTCCAAGATGATCTTGAGTCAGGCACAGAAACATCAAATGCTAATAAACTGTCAACCTACTGCAGGCATGGTATATTTAACAATTTGAGAAAAAAGAACAAACCTCCTCCCCCAAAAATATGGTCAAATAAGCACTGTTCAGCTCAGGCATCAACCCTGTTTACAGGAACAGAGATAGATTTAGGGAACAAAATATCCCAAATGTTAATTTATCAAATATTTTGTATGGACTAATAAGACACTGGTCTGTAGATGTGTAGAAAGGGGCAGCATACCAGAAGCTCTTCTTTTTCCAAGAACAAATCCTTGGCAAACACCTGTTCATCAGTGACAGAGGCAGAAGTAGAGCAGCAGAAAGAGACACAGGTAATTTGGATCCAATTGCATGGTTACAGCAATCCAGGCAGGAACAAAATTGGAGCTGCTACCAGTAACTGGAACCTGCACTGAGACAAAACCCCACCAACAGTGGCTCTGCCTCAGTAATAGACTCCCAGCACCCGCTAGTGACCTGTCACTGAAACCTTTCCATTGTCAGAGCTGTGGTTTTGCTGTGATACTTCTCTCACACTTTAGGAATCACTTTCAATGGGGTTCTCTTCTGGAGCTCAGCATGCATTTCCCATTTAACTCCTGATTTTAAGATCGACACTAATGCACATCTGTAAATGGCCCTATATGAAGGACATTCAAATAGTGTGCATTTTATCCACTCTACCTTCTGTTAAAGGAACACTCTAAGCCTATGTGCAAGCACACAGTTATTGCACAACAGAGATGTGCACCAGCCAGCACTGGCAGGACCAGCGTGCGTGAGCCTACACTGCACTGGTCTAAGCTGGTAAGACAGACAGGCCAAGACAGACAACAGCTCTCCAGGTAAAACAATCATTTTGTTGGCAAGTGTTAGTCTGCAAGTGTTAGTGGCTGAAGTTCAACCCTAGGAAACGAAAACTGGTTATATAAAGAAAAAGATAAAGGATGGAAAACTAGTAACTTAAAGAAACACAGAGAAAAGGATAGTACAATCAGCAAAATACAAATGCATTTTAAAGCCATTTACTGCTAAGGCTCTGTTGTTACTTTTTAAAACAAAATTGGTTTAAAGTTGAAAAGAAATAGTTTTTTTAGTTATTTTATTTCCAGTGTCTTTTTCATACAAGTTAGCTATTTCAATATCCTATTCAATTTTCACAGAATTAGCATTTAGTAAATAGCAATCAAGCAAAAAGAAAAAGCCCTACATGTCATCTTATGAAAAAAAAAATTATAAAAAAAAGTAAAGAAGGAACTGATAAAGTTATAGTCAGAACACATTCATCCACTTACATACATATAAATTACACCTGAATGATCAGATTTTGCCTAACACATGGGGAAGTAAGCAAAAAATCTATAAATATTACAGCCTAGAAAAAGGTTTTGACAGAAATAACCAATCAGTGCCCCACTCAGTCTCTCCAGATGAGCTTTTGGGTTGCTGGAAGTAAAGTAAGTTTGTACACTCTCTTCCAAAATTTGCATCCTGTCTTGCCTCTTTTTTTGTTGTAAAAAAACACCTATACTAGATGTCCTAGGGAGTACAAAAATCAAATTTGTATGTATACACTACACACCAGAAACACTTGTAAGACTGTATGTACTGTCATCTGAACTAATTTCTACAGTTAGCAAAAGATATGTATACATGGCCATACAGTCATTGTAGCATGTCACCCAGATCCACTAGGAATTCTACTGTGTCATACTAAATGAAAATCAGCTGAGGTTACCTTTGAGACTGAATTATCATTACAAAAGCAAAGTTTCATATAAGAGCAATGAATTTCCATGTGCTCAATGTCTACAGTATCTTGATCAGACTAATAGTAAATGATGTGGCTGGTTCAGTTCAAGTCAGTGCAGCTGGAGGGCTGTTGCTATATATAATCAAGCTATCTCTGACCTCATGGGCCATTCCATCAACTGCAGAATATCAGCATCACCTTTGAGAACTGCTCCCCATCAAGGCCAGATTACAATAAAAGCAGTATAAGCCTAGTTTGCTGATTCATGGAGTGATTTCATTAGATCTGAGCCCAAACTGCTGTTTACAAGATGAGGAAAATAAAATATAGTGCAACTACAGTGCAAAGATGAAATATAAGTAACTTCAATAGATTAGCCAAGTGTAAAGAAAGCAGTCATATCAGACTACTTGACTCAGAAGATTGCTGCAGCACATCAGAAATCTGTTTAGTCAGGAATCCTTTTGGAGGATTCAGTCAACTTCTGCCTTGAGAGAAGTCTCTAAAACAGAAGTGTTCCCCTCTTACTTTGTGTCCAACAAGCACACTGATTGCTGAGTGAATAGTGTTTTTGTATAAGCACACACTCCTCACAGAGGACATGCTTAAGAGTTTAGGAAAGAATGCTGCTTCTGAGCAGTGAAGTCTAGCACAGAGGGATTAGAGCCATGTTATCTCATAAACGAAAGAAGAAAAATTGTATTTGCCCAGAATAATAGGTGTTTGTTTATCTTTTTAGGCCAATCAGAACTACAACACCCTGCTATTAGTAAGATCAGTTTTCAATTCAACTTTAACCTGTCTTTCCTGCACTAGGACTGAAAGGATCCAGGGAGACAGAGACTTATTATTGAGCATTTACATCACCCGAAGGGATTGTATAGTACAGGGGGTATCCTTAATTGCTTACATGCCTTTAAAAAAAGTAGTAAGACACACAAAATGGATACATACTACAGGGAAATATGTTCCCACATTACCCACTGCATTCCTAAACTTCTGCCATCTTCCAAATTACTAGGTAACACTATCTTTGTGTTTAGTTACTATAATTTTCTACAATTTACTTTGCGTTTAAAGAAAGAGATGAATGAGAAGGAAGGGAAAACAGAAAAGGCTGTTAAAGTATTTTAACACGTCATCTGTAACTATGATAACCTCAGCAGATACATCCACTAAATCTCATGGCTATAAGATTATACCTCAGAACAAAGCTTATTTCAGGAGCACTCATCATCATCGCATCCACTTGCTGAGGCAACTGAACATGCAATTAATGTTCTAATCTACCTTCTCCTTTCATTCAAGAGGGTTGGTCAGGGATAGCAGGACAAGGAAATCAATAAAAAGTAACTCAATTTAAAGGAGAAAAAAATTAAGAAGTGTCTAGATTATTTTCTTGGCTTGGTTAGCTGATTAATCAAACCAGTAACAAACAACAACAACAAAACTCCCCATAGGATTAACTCTGTAAGTAATACGTGTATATGTAAAGAACAGAATTTCCAAGTTCTACCATTTCAATTCCACCTGCAAATATATACACACAAATACATATGTATATAGAATGTAAACATATATATCAACTTTCAGCATTGCAAGTTGTATCCCCCAAACATATCAAGAACTTTGCAAGCAAAGACAGGTACAGTCCAACTCCCACAAGTGGTATTTCTTACTATTGTGAGGATTCATGAAGTTAGTATCCCTTCCTATGAAGCAGAGGAATAAACCATACTATTCTAGCAGCCTAGCAGTCAGCTGCCATGAAGTAGTCTGAAAATAATGGATGTAAAACACATAATCAAATTCTTAACACCTTGTGTCTGCTTACCTACGAGTGTACAAAATTACAAGAGCACCTGTATTAGAGTTAGGATATCTTACAAAACAAAATAGAGAATACACTGATGTTACAAATACTACAGTACAGTCATAGATCTAAAATAAACCTTTAAGTTTTTAAAATGTCTTATATTGTCTGTTTTTATTTTTTCTTTAGCTGCTACCACTGCAAATGCTAAATATCTGCAAGAGCATGTTGCAGGATGCAGCACGTACATCAGTCTTCCACAACTTGAGCTTTAAAAAAACCCCCACGTTTTAATACAGAGAAGAAAGAAAAAAAGTCAATTTTAAAGATATTCTTCTCTTCCGCCTTCTAAATCTTGTATAATTGCAGACCTTTAATTCACGATGTGCATGAAGGATTTCTGTAGCTCCCAACAATGAAAGCATAGAAATCTGAAAAAAACAATTAACATTAAGCAAAAATAAAGCTTGATCATTCCCCCACTCAAATGCACAATTCCCCTGCTTTCATCAGTGGAAACAGGTCCAGTTGCTTTTGCTCGGCCTGCTTTAATAAAATGCATGAAAAATCAGTTGTACCATGCTGTGTGAATTAACCCTACACAAAACAGCCTGATCCTACTCTCACAGAGGAGTTTTGGATTTGATTTTTGATTTTGATTTTAAAAGGAAAAAAAAAAAAGCCTAAGTAATTGTTAATAAAACATCTTGGGAGGTCTCTCACCTACAATCAGGTTAGCAGAACACATTTTTAGACATAAATTTCAAAATCAGTCTAATGAATACAAAAGAATTTTAAAAATACTGGTTTTTTTCAATCTGTATGTATAACTAACACTTAAAAATATAGTGCATTGAAAAATTAAACATCACTTTAAATGAATGAAGAAAAATAACCAGAGTAAGTGGATACAAACTACTACATGATCAGAGTAGCTTATACAACGCTAACAACAGCCACATCAGGATTAGCCGAAATGTGAGCTAAACTTGAGGCTGGAACTATCTCTCTGACTAGCTGTTCCTCTATCAAAACACAGTCCTGCTGTGAGGCATATTGCAGTTCAGATGACAAGAGATGCAATATCATGCATCCACTTCCAACACTAAAAAGTAGACATCATACAGATGCAAAAAAAAAAAAAATGACATCATCTAAATACTTGTAATTGTACTCATTACTCCAGTTGTAACTATATTGCAGCATTTAACTCAATTGTTCCAATTAACTTTTCACAACCTCAGATTTTCAGGCAGATGATAACTTTTGCTGTCTTGTTCAATAAATCTGTAAAGCAACGCAGAAGATAACTACAGCCCGTGACAGCTTATTTTTCAAAACAAATATGGTCTTCTCAACCAAGCTAGGAATACAGGCAAGTTCTAACCAGGGAGAGGGAATGCTTAGGAAATTTGATGTGGTACCTGGCAGATCAGCTGTTTTATCATTTTTAAAGTATCTTTACAGCCCTTCTCTGGCATGTAGTAACTACCAATCTTCTTTTATCTTCCTTGACTACCCTAATAGCATGCCTAAGAAGACAACACTGAAAACACGTAGGTGTTGGCATAAGGAATCGTTCTTTTGTTCTCTGCTGCTGATGAACACCACCTTTGTCAGGCGGCGCAGCAGCGTGCGCAAGTGAGCACCCACTGGGCTTCAGCTGCCTCCCCGTGACAGGCGGCTCCTGCTCAGCACCCGCACGGAAACGCTCACAGCAAATACAGTCACTGCTGACCGATCGCTAGTCTGACGCCTTGTGTTTAAGTATACATATATACCGATTTATGTATTTGTGAAACGTGGTTTATGAGTTCAGCAGCCTGGAAGAACGGTGAGTTTGGTTCAGAGATGAACAGCGTCTGGCGCGTTTCATCACTGAGCTTCCACATCCTAACAAGCCCCAGAGTGTTCCGATACTCGGCACGGACCGCTCACTGATACCATCTGCACTGGCCACGCACAGCTCTGCTCAGCCCCGCTGCCCCGGGCTGCCCTCACCAAGAACTGCCCCTTCCCACCAGAGCCCCACGCTCAGCAGCCGCCACCGGCCCCCAGCTCCCCGCTGCCGCTCCCGGCCGCGCAGGGGACCCAGCGCGGGCTTCGCTGTGGAGAGCGGCCCTGCGGTGGGGGAACGGGCAAACTCTCCTGCCAGGACTACTTCCCGCCGCGGCTCGTCGCCACTGCTCTTCTTGCGAGCTTCCGTGACGGGGGCGGACCCCCGCCGCGGCCCCGTGGGTCGTGGGCAGACGTCCCGATCTGCTCAGGTGCCGGAGGGCCCTTCTCCCCCGCCCGCCGCGGCCGGCGCAGGTGGCGGGAGGGCTGCGCCCATTCCCGGGCAGACCTCGCCTCCTAGCGCCCGCGCCGGGCCGCGCTGCAGGCAGCGGGAACGGCGCGCCGGCTGCCTCTCGAACCCCCTCCACCTTCCTGCATCGGGCCCGCTATGTGACCGACCGAGGGGGCAGGGATAACGCAAGGGCCCGGTAGGGCCGGCAGAGAAGCAGCGGCGGGGGAAGACGCTGGGCTGACCAGGCTCCTCGGCTGCCCTTGGGCCCGCCCAGCTCAGCCAAGCCCGGGGCGCCGCGAGGGGCTCGGCGTTACCTTTCGAAGAGCAGCCGGATCATGAAGATGCAGAAGGCCAGGGGAAAGGCGAGGTAGAGGTCCTCCGCCTGCGGGAAGGCGGCTTCCTCCGTGCTCTGCAGGTCCGCCCAGGTGACGTTGTGCGGCAGCCAGAACCGCTCGTTCCAGAACCAGGCGAGGATCCCTGCCATCTTTGCTTTGTCTGCCGCGGCGCCCCTCACTCCGCTCCGCCCGCGGCGAGGCGCGTGTGAGCGGCTGCCGGGAGAGAGGAGGATGGAGGCGTGTGTCAGCCCCGCAGCCGCGGATGATGCTGCCAAGCGCCGCCGTACAGGTTCCCCGCCCGGCGGGGGCAGCGGCCGCCCCGCCTGTCACACGGCCGCGCCGGCACCCATTGGCTCCCGCCGCTGCTCGGGGCCCCGCCGGGCGGTCCGGAGCCGCCTTCCCCCGCCCCTTTTCCCTGCCGAAAGACCGCACCGGAGCCCGAAACCGAAGTGACGCGGCCCGAGCAAGAGGGACCCCGTCGCAGGGTCACTCACCGCGGCCCAGGCTGCCGGCAGCAGCGCTGTACCCACCGGGCGCAGCCGACCCCTCAGCGCCGGCCCGCGGCCCCGCCGCCCTGGCGGCTCCGCGCCGTGTCACCCACCCGCCCCTTGGCCGCCCGGCCGGGGTCCCGGCGAGCTTGGAAAGGCTGTCGCCCGATTGGAGTAGGCAGGTGGCAACAGTAAAAAGCCGTCTATGAATTCTGCACAGCCACGCAGGCCGGGGTCGGCTTTCTCAGTCTGGTCTCCGAGAGTGACTCCTGCCCGGAGCGCTGCTCCCGGCCCTCTCGGCTGAGGTGTTTAACCGGGAACGGAACTGTCCCGGGTGGAAGGACTCTCAGACATTCAATGACTACTCTGAACGCGGGTACAGCAAACAGGTGTAAATGTGGCATGGAAGAGTGTCAGAAAGCATACGACTCATCAGCAACAAGATTGAGGTTAGGACTGTGGCTTTACATTCCTGGCTAAAGAAAACCTTTTTCATTTTCCGTAGATTTTTACCTCTGATTCCTTATCTCATTGCCACGTCTTGCTAGAGATACACTGCGAGAGGAAAACTACAATTTATTCCACTAAACTTTACAGCAGGCTTTAGTATAGCTATAGCCACAGGACTGTACACGTGGTGGTCCTGGCACACACAAAATTACTTGATACAGTAGCTCCTGTAACATCACTGTTTTTCTGCCCTGCCTCAGTTTAATTTAGATGGCTTCTGTTTTCTTCGCTGTATCATCACACTTTCCATCAGGCTATTGAATACTGAGACACAGACCTCTGCACATGCCATACTTCAGAGTTTTATCATCCTGCTTTTATGTTTCATTTTCCTCTTTTCACCCCACTGGCTCTATTTGGCCTTCCCAGAAAATTAATTGCACAGCTCCTCACGTCTGTGCTGACATTTCTGTGCTGAATAAAAGCATAAGTCAAACATAACGCTGTGGAAAATGTCACATCAATTTAAAGGAAGCAAAAAACTTCTCTATATGGAGATAATTTCCATGTAGGACATTTCAGGGAAGTTTCAGGAAATTCTTTGGCAGGATGCCTGACGAACCATGCAGGTAAACCTGCCAGTGAATGTTTCTGTTTTATTGATGAGACAACTTCCTAGGTGTCTGTATTATCATTCCAATTCAATTCTTGTGCTTACTTCTTGGGGAGAGAGTACAGATACCTAGTCCTTCAAATCGTCTGGGAAAAAGTGAGTTCTAGCACCGCTGTCACATCTGCCTGGCCCCATCTCCTCCTTCACTTTGTCCCAAGATTCTTCTCTGACATGAGCTGTCAAAATCCACAGCTTTGCTGTAATTTCAGTTCAGAGGGAAAGCAGACCATGAGTTCCACACCCCTAATGAAGCTTTCCTCACATAAAAATAAGATTTTTGGAGCATAAGAAAACATTTATTCACTCAAATCATCAAGACTGTTTTTATCCAGTACCAAAAAATTGCCTATCCTTCTTCCTTCCAACTTCCCTGTCTTGTTCACACAGTCAGATTTCACCTCTTAGTCAGCTGACCTAGAACTCCCCTAGAATTTCCCCTGGGAGATTATCTTCCAGCACATTCTCACAAACACCTGAGCTGGCTCCTGCACATACACATACACCTCTCAAATCATACAGATCACTCAGTTTTCTGAATGGATGTGCATAAGTGAGTTTTAAATGGAGGTATGAGGGCACATCCTCAGAATGGCCTCAGAAGCATCAACTTTGAAATCTGATTAAAAGTTCTTTAGATATCGTTTTAATATTTGCCAATACACAGATAACCATTGACTTCGTTAATAATCGTGTTTAAGGCAAAGGTATTTTTAATCAGAAAATCGGTGTCATTATCCCACAGCTGAAGGTGACCTGTCTTTTTGCAGCCTATTTCAATATTCCAATCAGTTTAGAAGTACATTCAATATTTATATGTGTTCTCATTCCAATCAAGTAGTTATTTCCCAGTCAGTACTGAGACTCACAAGTGCTGGTGCTTGGCTTATGCACAGATAAAACAAAAAACTTTGCAAAATGAACGTAGCAACAGTAATAATCTGATGATGCATAAGATGTTAATTCTTGCTGAACAATTAGTGTAATTGACTTTTGTGTCAGACAAAAAATTATGTTAGGACAATAGATCTCTAGGCGTATGTGAAAATGAATGACAGTTCAGAAATATTTGGAAGGATGACCTCAGGAAGGAGGATCCTTGGAAGGATTCAATTAAAAGCTTTTAATTGAATTCCAACTGTAGCTGTAGCCAAGATATGACTATGGAATAAGAATGACTGAATATTGTGCTTTGAAGGGAGGTATTACCATGGTGTTTTTCTTTCCTGCCCCCTAAATTTGTAATATCACAAAACGGAGCCCAGTAGAACTTTAAAAACTGTGCTTTCATATGTGGTCTCAAATCTTGAAGGAGCTTGCTCCAAGATAGTGCTAAAACTTGGCTGTCCTAAGAGAAGGTAAAGGGCTGAAACTAAGGTTGGTTCCTCAAAAGCCCAGCCTGGGAACTTTGTAATTACTAAGAGTTAGTAATAACTAAATAAAAACAGATACACAGATTCCCCAAAAGTTACTGAACTTATGTTAACATTCCAAAAAGGAAAAGAGAAAATTGACAGCCTACACATTGCTAGTTCAAGACCTTGAGCCATATTGCTGGCCACCTGGAGGAGTTTGTCCACCAAAACAGGAAAAGCTGCAGAAAAACCTCTTGAATTTAAAGGATTGCTGAAGATTTGAAAGCAATCAGCCGATTTTTTTTTTTTTAAATCTCATTTAGTCTACTGTATTTCTGGAGTAGCATCAGGCTTGCACATAGGCAACCGGGATAAGACTCTGGACCAGTCCCTTTAGTGAACTGGATAGTACAGGTGGCAATAAAACAATCCACTGAGACTTCTTTTTATCCAAATAAGCAGAAGAGATGGCTATGGTTGATATTTACAAAAGCACTGGTGCCAGTCCCATTTCCATAGGTCAGTATCATTAGACTGCTAATGGTGTGCCAGCAGAGGGCCAAGAACTGCCCAGGTGTGTGACTGCTCTGTGCCCTCCTGGGGAAGATGAAGGACCATGGGCACAGGGGAAATGGCAATAAGCTGTCATTCTTCTAACACGTCTTCTACCTGCTGGTCATGACAGTTTTGTACTCCCTTCTAGCTTCTTGTACTACTAGTTTTGCCAGCTTTTCTAATAATTGCACCTAGGAATCATACTAAGAGAGCAGCAAAAAGCTATGCTGGGCCAGTCACATCAGTCCTGACTCCTGTGTGGGGTTGTAGTAGTCTGAAGAGACCAGTCTGGCTTCACCCAATTACCAAACAACATGCCCTGAATTCAAATCACTAGTAGAGCTCTGTGTAATAGCACTTAAAATACAGCAATACAGAGGTGTCCCCAGGTTACATCACTTTTTAGCCTTCCAAATGTTTTATCTTGGCAGGCAAGCAAGTTTTGTCACTTGGAAAGACATGCCATGGTAATTAATCTGGCTGCCATGGAAAGAATCATGGACAAAAGCTCTAGCTGAAAGAAAAGTTTACAAGTCTTGTGATGGTGTTTGCTTTGTGCTGGGCTCCAAATAAAGTCAAGAGCTGAAGCAGAACTGTGCTATGAAGACGGTTCAGAGGGAGAGGAGGAAGCAGGGATTGCCTGAGTCAGTATGTCTCCATGCTTCATTTGTCTTCATTGTTCACTTTGATTTGGTTTCCTGCTCTGGATTTCTAAAGAAAGTGTGCCAAAATATATGTCCTAATTATGATACCATCATGGTTCACTTGATTGAGATGTTGCTTAACTACCCGAATGTATTCTACACTGAACTAGGCTCACTCAAAATACAGTAAGAGTAGTCAGAGCCTTCCATACCAATTTTATATAAATTATCCTAAAAAAACCCCTTGTAATGAGGTTTGCACAACTCTGAGCAAAGACAGGCAGCTGGAAAAAGTGCCGGTTTTATCTTAAACAAGATACACTGTGTCACACTTCAAGTGCCCCTTCAGAAACATCTACTTCGTGCCTATTCATGTGGCCAGGTCTGGGCTATAGAGTCACATTAGAATTTACTTAGTGAAGGGACTTTTCAAACCCACATGACATCAAAATTTACTGTATACTGTATGTGTCTTGTTTCCCCAGCATCCAGACACACTCTGCAGGACTGCAGATTTTCAGTAGCTGGGCCTTGTCTCCAGTGCTCAGTGAAATCTGGGCTCACACCAGCCACGTTGGTGTGCCTGCCTTGCCAATGAACATGCAATCTGGAATCTCTGCCAGCTTTGTGTCAGCTGTGAGGGGACAGACAATCCCTGGCTCTCCATGCAATGAGAGCTCTAATCTAGCATAAAAAGTCAGCTACTACAGTGCTGACCTGTCATATCATTTACAGGGAATTTGCATTGTCAGTGTGAACTTCTGCGAGATCAGTACCTCCCATCTCACGGCTGCAAGCTGTGTTCCAGTCCTGGCAGCCCAGCAGTCATTTGCTGTCTTATTAAACCACAGTCCTGAAAACTCCAGAAATTACTGTCAGAATTAAATTTTCTTATTTTTTGTCTTTTTCAGACAGCTTCCAAGGTAATTACATTGTGTCCAGAAGAACATTTACCTGGTCATCTGAGATTTTTCTTCAAAGCTCATTTAACATCACTGCCACAATGTCATCTGGTAATACTTGGTAATACTTTGTGTTCATATCTGAATAAAGCCAATGCTATTTAGTATTTGGTTTTAAGACCCTATCTAGATGTAAATTAGTATTTGCCTAGGAGCTAGGGGACAGTTAACAGGCTGGCAATAAATTTGTATTTTCTTATCGCAGATTTAAATATCTTCCTTATGAATTTCACTATACTTACGTCACAGCTGTGCAGAATTTTATTTTCACCCAAAATATACATTTGGGCTGACTGAAAATATTGCTAAATTAATGCTGAATTTATTAAATTAGCATTTTCATTTCCACAAATTATCATATATGTGTTCTGACACTTTTAAACCACAGCATCCATTTTTATTTCATAATTATATTGCAAGAATAAGGTTATTTGATTTTTTACGTGACTTGGAAGTAAAATATAAATCAATGTACTGGGTAAAATGACACACACAATAATTGTTTGATACAAGTTTATCTTTAAAGATCTAGATAGTAATTAAAGATTCCATTAGCTATGCTGACCGTGTCAAAATTCCCAAGATTATAGGTCACACATTATTGCACTTAAATCAGTTAAGAGGAAAAGATACCACAAAGCTGAAGCGATAACTCAATCGGCCACACTCCCTACTGGGGTAACTAGGACTGTTTATGCTCTGTAGTGAATGTGACAGCTTACTGTGTCCTGTAAATACAGTCTCAACTCCACAAATGGAGCTTGACCATCTTATCTCCTCCCTCTGATACAGGCCACAGCTATTATGGGCACTGACACAGTAGAGTAGTTA
Organism: Nicator chloris; assembly: GCA_013400495.1. NCBI lineage: Eukaryota > Metazoa > Chordata > Aves > Passeriformes > Pycnonotidae > Nicator > Nicator chloris. Next base: position 59,276 of record WAAE01023121.1, read on the forward strand.
GGCATGGCTTGAAGCATTTTCTGAGTTGGAAAAATAATGTTTATTTCTGTTTTCTGTGGACTTGTGGAGAGGCAAAACCAGAGAACAACACTTCAAGTTTTCCCAGCTTTATTTCAACCCCAGCATGTGTTCTCTCTTTTACAAGTTCATGGGGGATAACTAATCAATAGAAAACATGAGACTACCTTCATCTCAGCTGTGAAAAAGCGGTTGTTTTTACGCCTCCCATGAAAACAACAAGCACCAACAAACTTCTTCTGCCATGTCATATATATAGGTTCTATATTATTACACAAAACATTATATAAACACCTTGATTTAAATATTGTATTTAGTCTTTGACCAGTGTCATAATTCTACCTCTTCCTGTGGGTAACACTCCTCCAATTAGTGGCTGCAGCCCATTTGTGTTTTTAATAGCCTTTGTCTCCCTCTTGATACCCAAAAGCTGCCACTACCCTCCAAATCACCTGGTCAATCCAGGCTAACAGCTGCTTTGTGTCCAGGAGCAGCAATATGGACACAGAAGCAAAATCTGTTCAGGGATTTATTTCTCCTTCAATTTATTCTCATCCACACTGCCTTCTTCTGGGGGATAAATAGTGGCTTAGCTGTTTAGCAACTGTGTTTTTGATAAAAAGTGTAAAGATTTATAAATGTCAGTTCCAGCACCCAGGAGACAAGATGAGGGGGTTGTTCACCCTCACATGGTCTTGCTGTGTACAGAAATAGGAAGTCTGCATGGATAATGTAATATAAATATGAGTAAAAATGAGTATGTTGCTTTGTGGAATAACCCAGTAGACATTCTCATCTGGATATAACTATATCAACACTTTATCAAACTGGACTAAAAGTGGTTATTAGAAACTTATTTTTAGTACAATATATGCATGTAGAGTTGAGGTGACTTTTTTTTTGGAAAGGTTCCAAAGCTCTAATGTCTTTGTCTCTTATGACCTAGAAGCCAGAGTTCCTAAAAGCATGTAGCGTTAAGAAAAAAGTCCAGCAGGTATTAGTGGTTTTGTGGTTTTGTATCACTTGTGTGCAATCACAGAATGGGTCAAATTGGAAGGGACCACAGCAGGTCATGTGGCTCAATCTCCCTGCTCAAACAGGTTCATCCTAGAGCACAAGATTGCATCCAGAGGGTTCTTGAATACCTCCAGCGAAGGAGACTCCACAACTGTCCTGGCAATCTGTTCCAGTGTGTGGTTACCCACAGAGTAAAAAAGTTCTTCCTCATATTCAGATGGAACTTCCTGTGCTTCAGTTTCTGCGCATTTCTCAATGTAGTCCAGGATACCATTTGCCTTCTTGGCCACAAGCGCACACTGCTGGCTTATGGACAGCATGTTGTCCACCAGGACCCCTAGGTCCCCAGTCTGCAGTGGCGCATGGGGTTATTTTCTCACAGATGCAGGATTACGAGATCCTGCATGTGCCTTTTTTGCATTTCAGTTTCTGTCTGCCCATCTCTCCAACCAGTCAAGGTCCTGAAGGGCTGTGCAGCCCTCTGGGGTATCAGCTACTCCTCCCAGCTTTGTGTCATCAGTGAACTTGCTGATTAGACATCTACCCCTTCATCCAAATCACTGACAATTAAGTTAAACACTACTCCACTCTTGAGCCTTTGAGGACCACCATTAGAGACAAGCCTCCAACGAGACCCCATGCCACTGATTATGGCCCTTCTGGATGTGCCATTCAGTCAGTTTTCAATCCACCTCACTGTCCACTCATCCAGTCCACTTCCTGAGTTTGTCTATGAGGATATTGTGAGACACAGTGTTGAAAGCCTTGCTGAAGGCTTCTGACGCAGTTGCCAAAGGCCTTGCAATCCATCTCAAGTCAGTGGCAGTTTAGTCTCTGACTTCTAAGGAATATTACCAGACTCATGGAAAAAGAAGAGGCTGAGCTTATTATTTTCTCTCTGTCATCAGGTTGTTGCTATTTTGCCGTAACTAGTGTACATTTAAACTTCATATAAATTGGAAAAAAAAATGGGAGAAGGCTATTTTAACTGATTAGATGTACCATCTAATGAATTTCTATAAAACTGATCTGAACAAATCAGGTACACCAATGAATAACTTTCTGGAAGTAGAATTTTGGTGGAAGGTACCCTTTTGCCAAATGCAGCGTAGTTGCACTGTTTCATTCATTTCCCAGTTAAAGGTAGACATTGTTGGGGTGGGTGGTCTTGATTCCAGACTAAGCAAATTCAGGTATCACACTACATGCTGATCAGCCCTGCTGCATAACACTGCTTGAGCTAATGCTGCCTCCTTACACTCTGGCTTTTGTTGCACTGCTAAGACTTTCCTTCTGCACAATGAAGGGGGCCAGGCTGGAATGAGGATACCTTGCAAACATAAATTGTACATTGGAAACTACTTTTTGTTTGCTAACCCACTTCATAAAAGATCAGAATAAATACAGCTGCAAATCTCGGGAGTTTCCCTTGTGGATGAAGTCCATATCAAGACAGCTAAATTAAATAGGAGTACTATGAACCAAGCCAAAGGAAGGTAGCTGAATAATATCAATTAACATTGGCAGACTTTCCTAAAAAAAACCAAAAAACAAAACAAAACAAAAAAACCCCCCAAAGTTTCAGTCAATACAACGACTTTTTCTTGGAAAGGATATTCCATAGGGGAAAAAAATTGGTATAACTTAATTTGAATCATAATCTTTTAACTAGCATTCTCATCACTGTCATTATTTGCTATTGTTTATCAATAAAAGAGGCTTTCATTTACTAAAACCCTAAGTAATTAAACCTCAAGAAGAAAATGCTGCTTCTAGAAATAAGAACTCATCACAGAAACAAATGAAATAATGCAAACCACAATGCACTCACTTCTAACTGTGCACTTAGGATATCAGCAGAGGATGAAGCTGCAGCTGACTTGGTGCCATAGTGTTGGCAGGGGGAGTAGGAAAGGGAGTTACAGGGACATTATTAAAGTATGGTAAATACTATCTTTCTTTATCCTGTTGCACCTTCCAGTGGATTTGATCACCAAGTACAACTTACTTTTGTTCTGCCCTCAGGAAGATAAACACTCTGACATTATTACAGCTGAAACCACATCTCTTCAATGAGGTCAGTGCTCTTCAGTCTCACCACAACCAGTTCAGGTTCTTCAGTCTTCTTTTTTGGAGCTCAATTTGTGCTGCTTGTCATATGCTGTGGACCTTACAAATGGGGAACAGAGCTGCTGCCTTACTTATGGACCATAGCAAACTTTTTCAGGAAATGATAGAGCAAGGCAGGCAGTCTCCTGTAGCTATACAATTTCAAACACAAAAACTCTTCACATGAGCTGTGGTTAAGCAGGAAGTCAGACACACAGACCTGCATTGAATTCTAAAATATACCACCACCCTCCACCCACCACCCAATTTGCCTGTCTTTAAATTAATGCCACTTAAAACACACTAATGCTGTGTTATATTTTTCAAGTCCTCTAGAGGACAGCTTGAAGGGCAGGCTATTGCATGATGGGGACAGGATGGGCACAGTTCTATCATTTTAATGAAAATATTGTATAGTTTCTACCTTGAGTTTTCACTGTAAAGCAAAAAAAAAACCCAAAACCCTCTCTGGCATGTTATTTTGGGTCATATGCTGTGCCTTCCTGCTACATGAGTGTTTATATCCTGTTTGAAGTCAGTCAGCGGGTACAGTCACAATACAACTGCTATAACCCTCTGCATGTTCCAGTATGTATACAAGATTTTTCATGTGCCATAACAGCATGTTTGATGTATTTATTTCACTTCAATAATATTCCAGAAGTCAGTCTGAAAGTAGAGGGTCCAAACAAAGTCTTGGAATTTAACTCTCAACACACATCTTGTAAGATTTATACACGATAGTATATTGACTCAGTCTCTGTAGTATTATAAAATGTTGAAAAATCCCACTTTAAAACTTCAGTATATAAATACTGACAAAATACTTGTATTTATAATGAGTTTTAAAATTAAAGGAAACATAGTAAAATAGGAAAATCTTTCCTGCTTTTCCATTGACAAATTTATTTTATTGTGTTGAATTGTGTTTCATCAAACCTATGACATGATATAGAACAAACTGAGAAGAAATTAAAGGATCATAACACTGAGCACTAAACAAAGTGCAAGCATCTGCAAGGATGGGCTGAGCTAATAACAGTGTGGATAGTCACCATGTGAGGGAGCACTTAATGTCAATTTGTCAATTCCTTTTAACCACACTTGGCAGTGACAATTTTCTCCTTTCATTTTTACTCCACCAATCAGTAACTGTAAAAAGACTAGCCGCCAGTGCTTTGCAGGTGTTCTTTTGTAAAAAGATAACATTAATTAGGTATTTAAATATGTAATTGCTGTGTATTTCCTTGACTTTCTGCATCAACAATTTCTTAATGCTTTCTTTCTGCAGACTTTTTATTAGCTTCTAAGCCATTTGTTCTTTTTCACTTGTTTGCCTCTCTTCTGTTTTTCCTGTGTACGTGGTCATTTTCCCACTCGCTTATTATTCAAACTCGATGTTCAGTAAATTTAAGCCATGAAAATATGTATCTTTTTCCTGCAGTCTTATTTGAGATAGTTACCGTGTTTATTAGTGCACTTACAGAATTATGATGTTCTGTTTGACTTCACACTGATTTGATTACTAGATTATCCTAGGAACCAAAAGAAACCAGCAAAGAGTATAGAGATAGAGGCTGTCTTAAATAGAAATTAGGGGGGTACTAAAACATGCTTTTAAAATCACTCACCCAGAAATATTGAACATAGTTGTCATATTTACCAAAACATTCTCAGCATGTTTAGTCATCCCATAGGCCAGCAAGGCAAATACAAGGATATAGGGTTTCAGGATGGAAAAAGGTACCAGCCATAAAGAATGTATATTGCCAAGGAGATAAATTGATTTGTGTTTTTTAAAACTTCATCTTTCATTCTTTGTCTACCTCAACATTTGCTGTTAATTCTGCAAAAACTGATGTAACAGAAGAGTGACTGAAAAGTGCATGAGAAACACTCCCGACAGCAGAATTTTGTTGCCACTGACTTCAGAGGAGCAGGAAACAGCACCAGCAGAAGCCTGAGCTCTGATGGTAACTCTGATTGACCCAAGGATCTGGCAAAGCAGATATGAAGGGAACAGCATCCGACAAGAAATTATTTAAGTGTGATAAGGTTCCTGTCTGCCTGGAAGAAGTAGAGATCAGTGGCTTGTCCACAGCACAGCACTTACCTTAAGGGACACTTCATATGCTATTTCCCAATCTAGCAGCTACAAACACTACAAAAACACCTTATGGAGCCATGACCCATGAATGAGATTTGCTAGTAGAGCAACCACTGAGTGCCCCCCTTTGCCTTGGCCGTGTCATAATATTGGGTGACAGCTGAAAGTATGTCTGTGTTAGCTGTAGAGAAGTACTGTAAATGGAAAGCAGATCCATCTTTTGTTAACCGTTAATTGTTCCACTGTCATTACAGGAATGACCATGAGTACCATGGTATTTTCCAGCGATCTGTTAATAGCAAGTTTCTTCCCATCTTGTCTGCTGTTGTTGAGACATATCAAGATGGATATTGAAGAAAAGATTCTTAACAATCTTTGCCTTCCTAGGGTAGCCATTAAAGGCCTTTAAAAAAAAAGTATGCATAACTTGAAGATACTTCGGTGGCTTCACAAGCAGGACGTGCATCTCTGTACATGGCTCAAACTCCATAGCTATGCCAATTAAATGCCACTATTCTTCCCCTGGTGCAGTAACTGATACTGTGCCAAAGACCAACTGTCTAGGAGCTTTGACTTCTGAGTTTATTATTTTTCTAAGCTTAATATTCCAAATCCTAAATCCTGCAACCTTCTACTTTTAATGTAATTCCATCTTGTACAGATGACTCTACAGCTGCTTCTCAGCACTGATCTAATCCTATCAATTTTGCCTCTTAAGTCACTAGATGCATTTCCTTCCATAGACCTACTATGGGATTGTGAGATGGTGACCAAGAGATCCTTTTGTCATCATGACTCTTGGCTTATTTCCCAACATATTGATTGTGCCTTCTCCATAACGTCATTTAGATGTAGGTTTCTAGTTCTCCTTGATTTCATAGCTTCTTAAAGGAATATTTTATCAAGTTTAAGACCCCTCCTTCTTAAAAAATGAGCTATATGTAAGGAGGTGCACAAAGGAGTGTAATTTTATAAATAACTCAGCTGGTGGGACAAGATTTCTAAACCAAAACACAGCTTAGTCTTCCTGCAACTCTAAGCAGCATAAGCATACTATTACTTCTGAAATCCTGTTGTCTCAGTGAAGTCCTGCTACCTCCCTTAACCTTAATTTTTACATTTGTAAAAAAGCAGAAGCACTATACAGCACTTTTTGTCTTCAATGACAAATACAGAACTGCATTCCTCTTTTTTCGAGGCTAAATCTTAACTAATTTCACAGGGAAAAAAGGAATACTGTAATGAACTTCTTTGTCAACCTGAAATCTGAATTACCTCACAGCATTCACCACAGCTGGTCTCTCAGAGCCTCTGTTAGTTATGCCTTTTTTCTGATATTCTGGACTTGTGTGGCTGATAGCCACATCAGGATTTGAGCAGTTTCAAATATTCTCCTAGTCAGCAAACCACACGCATCTACAGCTTTACTCATTTCCTTGGTTCCAGTGACAGCTGTGCAGCTCTGAAATGCAAACCAGAAACAAATTGTGTGTGAAAATGTGTGCCATCCACAGCAGCTGGAATCAGAAGAGTAGGATTTTACCATGTGCCTCTGGAAACAAGGACAGCATCGAAGAAGTAAATTCTGCTCCCTATTAAAATATTTTGGTCATCCTATCCTGATCCATGCCTCTGTGACTGCAGACATGAAGCTGCATTCTCAGCTTCTGCTCCAGGCCCAAAAGAACATCCTCCACAGTCCTGCACTGATTCTTGTACTTGTGGGCTCCAGACAGCAACAAACAAAATTTAATGTGGAAGGGCAGACACTGAGTAAAGAAGAGGAGACATAACAGAAATTCAGAAATGTGCTAGGAAGACAAATGTGCAAGAAATATGAGCTGGGGAACTGGTTGGTTACTTGCCTTGGCATTTCCTGCATAACTGGAAATTTATTGCACATATCCAGGATGGTTGTATCTTGTTCCCAAGCCCCCAGCTCGTCAAGCCTGGCTGGGCAGCCCTTGCAAGTCTGAAGTCAGATCTGAAGAATCAAGAAACCATATGCTCTCTGTCCTCATTGCTTAAACAACAGAGATCTAGGACTGTAGCGAAGGCATTAATAAAAAGAGCAAAGGCATTTCACTGGTGAATTTGTATTAATTACAGGCAAAGGAACTAAGGATACAATTTTCAGGTCATTGCATCTCTGCTATTCCAATGGCTGTAGGGACTTAATCCTCATCTATCTTGACTGCACATTGTGTGGGTTAATTGGCATTTCTGCATAAACTATAATATATGAAGTGTGCTAGTAAATTTTAAGAGTCCTTAAAAAGTATTAACTGGTTAGCAAATTAGTAAAATATTAATAACTTAGTTCTGAAAGTCATGCTACATTTAAGCATTCATTTTAAATCACTTCAAATTTCAGCAATAAACATGTACAAATCACCCTCTCTGACAATCAGCAAAAAGAGAGCCAGAAGCTAAGGAAGATTAGCAGTTGGAGGAAAAAATAATTGACTTGCCACTCCATTATGCTTCAGGCTTCTAGACTGGGATTTACTCAGAGAAAAATCTGTTTAATGCACCTTTTGAATTCTTTGTCTTCTTGTGCCATAACCTGGGGGAGAGCTGGCTGTGGCTCATCAGGCAGCTGGGAGGAACAGAAATGATCAGCTTCTTGATTGACTTCTACCTGTCTCTGCTACAAGGGTGCCTGGTGCCCCACCACAAGGGGTGGCCCTGGCTTTGGTGCAGTGTAGCCCATGCTGCCCTGTCCTCCCACCTAACCCTGGGCTCCCACAGGTGCTGCCTTCCTGCCTCCCCTGCTAATGAGCCAGCAGGGCAAGGTGCAGGGGGTTCACTCCCTTTTGCAACTGATGATGAATGAGGAATACACTAATTAAACACAAACAAGTAGAGTCACACACTTCCAAAGAAAACTGCACACTGCAACACCACCTGTGTGAACATGCCAGGAGGGAAACATGCCACAGGGATGAGCAACAGCTGCAGCCCACACACTGCCTACATGCCCCAGGTTCTGGAAGGCATAGTGGGACTGTCCCACAGTCATTCATTTTGGTGGACCTTTGTAGATGTCATTACATGTCAAAGTTCTTTTCTGTGACAGATTTCCCCAGGGGAGAAGTAATTTTACTCCAATTGCTTTGCATACTTTCACATAGCAAAGACATAGTCTTCTCCTGGGGCTTTTCTTCTGAATTCACGATAGCAAACAATTTACTGAAGAATGTGCAACATCTATCATATGTTAAAGTTGACCCAAGGGCTAGATGTCCAGGAGAGCATTATGCAAAATTGAGGCCACAATTAAAAAAAAGCCAAACCATCAACCCTGGGGAGTCTGGTGACCATGTTCTGGCAGGAAAGTAGGAGGCTGGTAACAATATTGTGTAACTCCCTGGATGTCTGAGTGATATGGCCCCACCTGTAAGGCAAACTCTGCTGTTTGGAAATCTGGCCTCCTTGTGCACATGCTGTGTGGAAACCGAGTGTTGCAAATAGTCAGCTTGCTGGCATGCAAAGTTTTAGGCAGTGGCATTTGCTGGCAGCAAGATCATATCCATCCTGCCAGGCTGGGAACGGGGAGAAAGGGATACCCCATTGTGAAAAATCCTTCAGTTCACTTGGCAGCTGTTATCCTTATGTATCCTGTGGCTATGCTTACTCTACTGACACTCTGCTAGAGAAAGCTTCAGTTCAGCATACACTGTTTATTAACACCTTTTCAAATCCTAGTGTAAACCAAGCTGTGAAAAGTTTGCAGTCATGAGCTGGTTAAAATTAACCCTAGCATAAGGTCCAGGGTTTAGCTTGAAAAGCTAACAGCATATAAACCACAGACTGTCATTGTACCAGAACAAAAGCAGTTACTGGATGATTGCTCACCATTTAAATACTATGTTAGGAATGGTAATATCAGGATGAAGTGTATTCATTCTTCTATAATTGCTCTGTTTTGAAATATTAATATAAGCTGAGCAATTTGTATTCTGATGTGTTTTAATTGGAGACCTCTGAAACACAAATAGTTTCAAACTACTTCCTTCTACCTGCACCTAGCCTGCTCCTCACCAAAGGAGCTCCTCAGTTAAAAGAAGACTGTCCCAGCACCCTGCCCTTGTCCCAAATACGAAGCAACCTCCCCGTGGAAAAAGAGCAAAGATACCTGAAAAATTCAAGCAGCTACACCTGGAGGACACTTCCCTTTGACAGAGTTTTACAGAGGCCTCTCCTCTTTGAGGCTTCAAGAGATCTACTGCACAAGAAATCCTGCTTTGCTGGGAGAACCTCTCGTAATCCTTTGGCCTGCACTAGTATGAGGCCTGCAGGAGGACAGAGCAGAGGCTGTGGAGCACAGCTGAGCTGATGACTGCAGGAGGCTGAAGAAAAACACATCGTGTTAGAGAGAGCCACGTGGTGAGAATCCAGCCCAGAGGGCTCAGGGCAGATACAGCCTTTGCAGGTGGCCTGGGAGGAGGCTCTGCAGCTCTTCTGACACATGGTGCAGGCCATCACGAAGAGACTTAGAGGTGCATTCCAGCCTTCTAAATTAGTGTCTGAAGTTCATCATCAGGCACATGCTACTTTAGTATTTTGTATCATGATGATTGATTGTCAGTGCAATTAAAGCGATTAATACATTTCTGAAAGGTAAGGTCAAAAACTTAATATTTTGATGTGTCCCAGAACAAATCAAGAACTTGGCAGCTGAATCAGACCAAGGATTCCTTTTATCTGCCAGCAGTCAGTACAAGGTGTTTCAGAAGAATGTATAAGACCTCTGCAGCTAGCATATGAAGGAAATGTTGTGTCTTCTGTTCTAACCCTACATATGCTTTAGATTTCTTCCTGATCTAATGGAGACCTTTTAAATACCTAAATATAGCTTTCAGAGAGCTTTGACCATAATTAAAACTCTGGCTATTTGTTATTTAGAGAAACTCTGACTATCACTTCCCAGTCTTCGTAATTTTAGTCATGCAGGAGGAATACAAATATTATATTAGCTGTCCAGTGTAGAGCCTCACTACATTTGTATGCCTGTTCTTTATTGTAATTGAATGTTGCCTTGTTCTTTCCTGTAAAAGTCCTGCAGACAGAAAGTTTCAAATAAGTTCATAATATCTTTTTATCTACCATGTTATTATTTATCTCCATATTAAAGCAAACCTATCTTGTATTTTTAACTTGTCTCCATGTGGGAGTTTTTTCCATTCCCTTGATTCCATTCCCATCTTTTTTTGATTTACCTTCTTCTCTGAAACCACTCTAACTACCTCTGTGGTATCCTTTTTGAAATGTGGTTATGAAGACTATGCAGCTGATCCTGCAGAGTCAATACAAACAATGACAGATTTTTTCCATCACAGTGTATTTGCTATTCTTTTCTTCCCTTTCAGTGACTTGTTTGCTCTTTTGGCCACCAGTGCCCATTGAGAAACCTGCAGTGATGCTTCATTTTAAGTTGTGAATTAGTTTGGACTCCTATGAGACATATGATTAATTTAATTTTTCACTTACAGTAGATTGCATGTCTCAGCACAGAAAAATCTATTCTGTCTCATCTGACAAACTTCAAAGAGACCATTTAAAAATATTCTACTCTCTTTTCATAAGCTATGTTTTCTCCTAGATAGTTTCCTAGATGAAGGGTTCCTAGATAATTTCAGCTTCTTTTCTGTTGTGGAAGTAGATTGGAGTGATAAAAAGAAAACATAATTTTTAAAAATACCTCTTTATTTACTTTTATATTACAATTTCACAATATAAAAAGTGCAAGAAAATTATGAGTTTGGGGGGATTGCAGGGTAAGTTTTTAAAGCTGTTTTAATACTGTCATTTTGGCAATTGTGGAACAAGCCTGTTCGCTGTAAGATTTTTAAAACCTAACTTAAAAATTTATTTAGGAACCCCAGTAAGTCAAGTGCGTATTCAATTAATTAAATGTACATTTTTCCCCCCAAAACTTATAAAAAAATATGGCAAATTACTTCTTATTAGTTACCTAAATTAAACATAATGATGCTATTTTATTTATAAATTAATGGGAAAATTCTGATAGCTTCAGTGATACCAGAGCATATGTGCTTACCCTCCTTGTTTGATACTTTCTGGTCATATCAGCCATGACAAACCTTCAATAACACTTGTGTGAACAATCCAATCAAAGATTTCTTTGAAGCTGAGAATTAAGTGCTTTGCTCTATACAAAATGAACCATTCAGCAGCACTTCTCATCATGAGTACACTCTGAAATATTTTTTTGAAACCAGTTTAGCAGAGCTGCCTAACAGCTGGCCACGTAAGTACTTCTATCGGAAGAGTGAGCCCCTTCTGTATCTTCATTTCAGCTTTCAAAGATTGATTTGGGCCCTTATTTCAAGTACATTCCACTGCTATCTCAAAAGAGAAGTTTACAAGCTACTTAAATGCTTGCAACCAATTATCATTGTGTGAAGAGGAGAAATCTGTAAAAACATAGAAAAATGATCACTTGATTAAGACGTAAGAATAAGAATGGGAACCAGAACTTGAGAGCCAAGGAATATGAATTCATGCTTTTATGTCTGTGGATCGAACACAACATGGCCTTAGACAAATCTCTTCACGTCACTGAAGTTCTGCTTCCTCTCCAGCTGTCAAACAGGGATAATTTTAGTCTGCAGAACAGGAAAAAATGTGATTTCCACAGTAAATAGGTAGTATGGTAATGTATGATATTACGGGCAGAGTCCTACGGTCCACTAGGACTCTTGGTAATTAGTCCTGAAATTGGGATCCAATGTGCATACAAATCTTCTTGGTCTGTGCAGAATTCAGGCACCATTTCCAGCTTGATCTCTTGCATTTTCAGTGGAGGCAGGATCTGGCAGCTCAGCTCTTCAGTATTCTTACACTATCTCTGGGCCCTGCCTGTATGAGCCTGAGAAGTGTTTCACTGACTGGCAAGCTGCTTGACAGACTCTGCCACCTGCAAAACTTGACTGCACATCGCGGCTCGTTGCTCAGTTATAACCCTCAGTCATACCAGGTTCCTTGATCATGGGGAGCTGAGATATTTGTTAGAAGCAAGGGATACTTGTTAGAAGCACCATTACACCAAGTGAAATCTATTGAAATAAAGCCCCCATGCTCCTCCAGAAGCCTCTACTCTGGTCAGACTGCACCACCCCAAAAGATTGTATTCCAAAACCAAAATGCAGACAAATGGCAAGACACAGGTTTTAAATAACCTTGGCCCAAATTACAGTAATACTGATTAAAATAAAGACATGCCTTAGAATCATAGAATTGTTAAGGATGGAAAAGACCTTGAAGACCATGGAGTCCAGCTGTTAACTATGATTTTGCAAAGTGAAGTGATTTCCATTTTCTCTTCTTTCCCTCACTCTCTCCAATACTTGAGTCATAATAATGATGATTGGAATATAAAAGAAAGTATTTTTACTTTTAAATTTTATGATGGTCACTTAAGTTGCCATAATGACACTGCAGAGATATTACCTGGTTGATTCTAAGATTTGTGGCTTATGAGAACTCTGTTGAGGCACTTCTTACAGTAGAAGCCATAAACAGACTTAAAACATACACCACAACAAAATACTGGGGACAGAATTTTCAGAGCTGCTAATTAATTAAAAGCTGCTTCTTCATTCAAAGCTCCTATTCAAGTAAATTATCAGTTTAAGTGTTGCATGGCCCACAGTTTCTGCTTTCTGATAGAAGATTTTATTAAATCAATAATGAAATAGATATAAATTTCAGCTCCAAAATCCCAATTTAATTTGGTACAATCAGAGAAAAACACAGCCCTGCTCTGTTCAACAGTTCCAGGCTGGAAGACCTCACAGCTCTCAGCAGTGCCTGGTGCAGTGCAGGTGCCCCTGTCTCAAGGAGACTGAACGAGCTCCTCCAGGCAAGGGCATTCAGTGGAAGCAAAATGCAGCTCCTCTGTGCCCTGAACAGCAACACCCACAGCCACTGGCATATCTCAGCAAGCATAAAATAGCATGGTGGTAATGGAAGGGCTTTGCTTTTTGTGAATCTGTTTCATATATGTTTCACTTGCCTGTGCCTAATCTTGCCCCTTCCCCACAGAGGCAGGAGCACTGGGCTCTTCTGGGAGAAGCTGTTGTCTCTGTTCTCCCATCCGTCTGGACTCTGGGGAGTGTCTGAAGTCCAACGGTAAGCTCTAGACTGGGGTATCTTTTGACAGAAAAATCAAAGCATTAGAAGAAGTTTAAACGAGTAATTTAATGCCAAATACTGAATTTGAAGTAAGGTAAACTGTGTAAGGATTTATCTTTTTGGTATGCTGGCATGATAGTGGGGTGGATTTTTACACACTTCCAAAGAGCTTTGCAAAACAACCATTTAACCCTCCAAAGAGAATGTTAGGAACAGAAGGTGGTAGGGTAATTCCAGTAGCTTGCAACTTCTCTGAGTACCCTCACATTAGCAATCCATCTGGTTTTGTAGCTCTCTTACAAAGAGCTTTGTGAACTGCACTGGATACCAACTAAATTATGTTGCATGTTCCTTATGCATACAGATATCCACCAGGGAATAAAGCTGCTGCAAACAAATACACAGAAAACTTTCTTGAACAAGTAAACCTTCAGCAATTCTTTCTCCCTCTATTATCTCAATACGGACTTTCATAAGACTTGTTTCAGGCATACCAATGTAGATGTCCTTTCCAACTAAAGGAAAACATTTTAGATGGTAGTTCTCAACATTCAAATTCTGCTATTAATTTATAACTTTTGTTTTTTTAAATACAAGGAAAAGATAAGGAAGGGACAAGGAAAGATGGCTTAAAAATCAGGTAACATGATAAGAATAGGATAAAGAGTGTTATTAAACAAATAAAACAGCAGTGGACTGAATATACATTGGGAGAAACATTATGTTGACACACATTTTCTGCCCAGTGTTAGGAAGTGCTAGAAAGAGCCAGGCACAGCTGTGAACTTTCTAGATTCCCATGTGTTAATGGAATTCTGAAAAATTTAACTGTAGTTACACAGATGGCCACTGATTTTTTTTGGTTTGATTCCATTAAGCACAACAATGTTAACCTGCGTCAGCTTCTCTTCAACATGACTGCATTTGTGAGGTCCTAAACTTCAGAGCTCTGTTAGACATGATGGACCCAAGTCAAGGAGCACTGCTTCTTCTTTGACTATAGGTCCCACCAGCAGCCCCTATCCTTTGCAAACCTGAACTCCCTATGGACAGAACTGAGTTAAAACAAAGCCATGACTCTTAAGGCCTTGAGTCCGTCACCACACAATGTTGCCTTTCAGGGATGGCACTACCTGTGCTCGAGGCTCCCACTGACACAGCAAGGTTTGGTGACCTGAACCAGCCTGCTGTGAAAGCTGTAAGATCCCTCTCCTCCCCTGACTGGGGTCGTGCCAGACTGCCCCTGCCACTGGCCCTGCTGGCACCCTGAGCTCCCAGATTACCCTGTCCTTGCTGCACCCTGAGTGACGCAGATGTACACAGTCACCTTCCAGAAAGCTTCAAGTCTGGGAATACAGCCAATGCTAAACAAAACCAGAAAATATATTCTCCCTTGTATGCACCTAAATGCATGTGTGCTTGCCCTGTGGCCTGTGATAAGTTCCAGGAATAAGCCCAAGGGTAAAAGTAGTCAAAGTTCGTGGAAGAGTAAGGAATGGTATTGTAAAGCTATGGTGGTACAAATATGAGAGATTACATCTGTTATAGAGCATTGATCAACCTTCAAACCTAGAAACTGACAGTCTGCAAGTGAGGCAGGTCTATTTTCCTCTGATTACAGAGTGTCCCTGGCCCTGTCACCTGGCTGAGAGAAATCAGTTCATTCTCTCCTTGCAGTTTGGGGGCACTGCAAAATGATGCTGTGTGGCAGTCTCTGCAGAGACCTTGAAGATTGATGGGGTGGTGGAGCCTGGGACTGTGTTGACTCTGCAACTGTAGGAAGCCTGTCTGCCTGCCTTGCAGTATTACTCTTCTTCCATTAAGTAAGTGGTTCTAGCATCCAGGCTAGCCAGCTTGGCAACTGTCAGGGCACAAGGTTAAAATGCTTCAAAACCTGAGAAAACATTAGCTCTTTCTGTTTTGAAACTTCTCATTTGAAAGTCATAGTTTTTTTCTGTTTGTCTGACTTGGCTTTACAAGCAGTATGAACTTATAATTCATAAAGAGAAGGGAAATGTCATCTGAAACTTGCTGAGGAATAGAAGATCAGCACTAATAAAAATCAATACAGGTTACTTTCCTGATTCATAATGTGTTTCAGGTTGCAAATCCCATGGCTGAAGGCAGCCTGAATACTATATTTGTCTAGTACTTGAATCAGTGCCCAGCTCTGCAGAATATAAGATTTTGATTTAAAAATAAGAGTCAGTTTTGAGGCTTGTTGAGAGATCTCACATTGTCATTGGAGTACGTAGGTTTTTAAATGTGTTTGGATGTGTGCCCTAAGGAAAGTCCTGGTGATGGTGAATGAGCAGCACTATTTCCAGCTCGGGGTCATCACAGTCAGCACGGAGAGTTTCCTGAAGGGTGTCATCATTCATATGCTGGTGCATCACTTGTACTCTATCCAGTGTGCCTTAGATGGTAGGACTGAGTCCTGCATCTTTCATGAGTCACCTTTACATTCCCTGCAATTATAGCTGGCAAATTTTTTTCCATTTCTTCTTTTTTTTTTTTTTTTTAAATCTAAAATATTGGTAGGTTTCGGATAAAAAAAATACTTAAACTGATTTTAGACCTTCCTTCTGATTTTTGACTAGTTCATACATCAATGCTTCACAGAAGTTACATAGTTGGACAAAGATTTTAGCAGAATCTCTAGGCAGCTTTGAAGAGGATTAGTACTGTGTTCAGTTCAAATGTTAATTCAAGCAAACATAACCAAAACTATTTTATTCGTATTGCAGGAAAGTCTTGTGTAAGCCTAGAGCAGTGAATTTTTTGTTATTTTTTTACTTTACAGCCCAGAATCTAAGGCACCATTTAAAAGTGTAAGTCTTTATTATTTGATTTAAGACACATGGAGGACAAGATCTGTATCTAAAAAATAAACATATTTTCTCAATATGCTCTTCTTCTAATTGTTCAATATAGAATTTGTACTGCGTAATCTGTCAGGGAATATCAATAAATACACAGACAATTTGTGTGAAAAGAAATCTTTTCCATTGTTTATTTTATTAAAAATAGTAGCATTTTACTGCAGCAGAATAGAGAATTCTTGCAAAATGTTATAACTCCTGCATATTTGGAATTTACATATTGTACTGTTTCAAGCAGAAAAATATATTAATATATAACTTCAGAAGTACATCAAAGAGACAACATAAACTTGTCCCTTTAAGTGGGAGATGACACAAAGCCCTTTCTGTATTGTCACTTGCTGGGAGACTTGGAAGCATTAACAAAACCAAACTCATATTTTATTCTTTGTTTGACAAGGCAGCAAAGGGAGATTAATTTCTTTTGCCATTATTAAAAGCTACCATGTTTCTGCCTATTAGAGAAAAACTATCCAATTTAAAAGCAAATACAAAACTCATTGAGCCTTCCTTAACCATGGTGATAATACATTCTTGGAATACATTTAAACATCTGCTTGTTAAAAAGCTTGTGGGAGAGAAAGGAGTTTCCAGCCTTCAGTTGAGGGTGGTGTAAATGACCATAGGAAAGCCCTTAGCTGTTTTTAATGCTTCAAATTTCTTTCTGAGCAGATCTAAAAATATATGAATATTTTTAAAATTTCATGTGATAATAGAGTCTACTTAGATGGCTAACTTTAAAATGACAGTAATTCTCAGCTGAAATACCATTGCCACTACTGGTACAGAAAATTCATCTCTGCTTGTTTTATATCAGGAGATTTGGTGGTCTTGCCCCAGTTCTGCAGTAAACCATTATTCTTACAGCTCATTTTGTATGTGTTTGGTCTCACACCTTTCTGGGAGCTGAGTAAGGTGCCATGTGTTCCTTTTTCCTTTGACTGTCTCTGGTTGGAGATGACCTTACCTGTCATCTCTGATACCTGTTCCATCTCTTCTTGTGCCTCCACCTCCCTCCATTATTCTAGATGGGAGTTTTCTATCAAAAATGTCTGCAGGTTACCGCCAATGAGTCATTGTTAGAACTGTCAAATTATACTTTGCACTATTAAATAACAGGATGTGGCATCAATGAAACTGAATCTGACATTGTTTCCCTGCAATCCTTTTCAATAGGGATGGTGTTACTTTCAAGGGACTTTCAGCAATCTACTAAATTAAGGGATGAAGAGGGTCAGCTTTACTGTGATCTGCCCAAACTTGTGCCACACAAACTGCAATTTAGAGTATTTATGTAGCTAAAAAAGGCCGACCCAGTCAATCAGCTGCTTAGCTGAGATACTCCTTTAGCATATCTCTTCCAGAAAATGGAGAATATTAAATTGTATATTTTTGCCATCAACACAGATAGGTCTATGAAAGATTTTACCCATGCCCTTTTTTTTCCTTTGTCTTCTGGAAATACTCTTTTGTCTTTGAATTTGCTTTATAACTTGTTTGCTTTCTAAATACACATATAGCCTCTAATTTTTAATACATTTTTATCTTAAAGATCAGCCCTCCACTGTCTTAAAAAAATTTTAAAATTAACATATGAGTAAGATCTTGCTCCAGAATTGTTAAGTGGAGCTGGGTACCTTCTGTCCCAATTTGTACTAATGGCTTTAGCTTTCTAAGGTGTGCTCTTGAGAATCTTATTTTTGACAATCACAGTTCATATTTTGTTCAAGTCTGTTTTCTGGTTGTGGTTTTTGTTTGTTTGTTTTTTGTTTGTTTGTTTTTAATTTTTTTTTTTAATCTAATCATTATTTATCTGCCTGTCTTACTTTTCTTCACTCATGGAAGCAAGACTTTCAGGGCTTTTGTGACATTTAGTGCTACTGTTAAAATACCTTCCAGTCTTCATGGATTTAGAGCTCTGCCACCTTTCCTCCCTCAAGACTGTGCTGGTTCTCAGTGCCATGTTTTCCACCCTCTGCACATTTCTTCCTAAAGTGGATAACTTCACTTGTCTCAGCATATCAGCAGGCTAATCAAGATTCTGGACTATTGAAAGACTGGGAATGATGTTTCTGTTCACACTTCCAGCCACAACCCAGTCAACTGTAAAAACCAGGATAAGTTCATAAAGGCACACAGCTTAGGTTGAATATTTCCTTAGAGTTTCTCTTTCCTTTGATTAAAAGATATCATACACATACATTTCAAAGATACATGTAATACACTGCTCAAGTCTTTGTAATAAAAATTCATAGTAAACTTATTCCAAGTAAACAGTGTCTGAAGTGCATGATGTGTTGAAGAACTTTTAGCTACTGTAGGAAATGAGCTAATACCCTAAGAGTTTTTTGGTTTGTCGTGGGGTTTTTTCCACACTAACAGATTCAGATGAAAGCTCTGTTTAAGTATTTTGCTGTTGTCGTTTGTACTGCTGGATCACAGAATCAGAGAACCACAGAATTGTTAGGGTTGCAAGGGACCTCTGAAGATCATTATCTAGATATTCAATTGCACCAGAGCTTCCAGATACCCCATCCTTCCCATCAAATATCATTGTCTTTTGGTTGTTACCCCTCAATATTCTCCCTGGACCTTACACATCCCAGAGCGAGCTGTGCTTGCTACCCTGGCTTGTAGCATCCTCTTCCCATACAGAGCTCTCTGGTGCCGCTCAAAGATCACATCCAGAACTACAGCGCTCCAGCTGATGCTCTGGCTAAGAGGTATGACCTATGTCAGTGACTACTTTCATATCAGCACTAAGCCATCTGTTGGTGGTGTAATCACGTAAAAAAAAAAGCTGTGCCTATGCTAGGACGTGTTTACCGACAGAAATGTTTTGCGTTTTACTGGCATCCCATTTCCTAGTATGTTTTTCGGTATATTGGCAAAATCAGGCTTTTATATCAATACAATAAGCACCCTTACTAAGCACAACAAACAGAACTAGCCAAAGCGTGGCTTCTGCAGCGATTTTTGTAGCTGCAAACTACTCAAAAGCGTGGCTTCTGCAGCTAGTTTTGTAGCTGCAATTGTACTGGCCAGAATGCCAGATCAGAGTGAGGACTTTGCTGTATTTGCAGGGGATGCATTACAGGATGTAACAGCAAAGCCTGCTTAAACTAGAGTAGCTGATATTTGTGCATAATTGATTCTACTATTGGCAAAGCAGCAAACAAAATTAGGAGCTCTGTCTTGGCATGTTATACCTAGTGGTATATGCTAAAAGTAAGGCTTTTATGGATACATCATCTGTGAATAATTATGGCTGTTGAGTGTACTTTGTATATTTTAATGATATGCCAGTGAAACTTAAATAAATGTGTCTAAACTGCCTAATTTCTGTTTCTCATCTATTAAAAACACAATGTTGATTAGTTTAGCTTTCTGTTATTCTTGATTAGATTTTTAAAGAAATCATACAAACAATAGAGAATGTGTTAGAAAAAAATGTTTTTTATAATTCTACATTTAAATTCCTTTTCTGAATGACACAAATTATGCAAGATCCAAAGCAATTGTTAAAGATCCTTAAAGAATAACATTTAAATTTTTGAGTCAACAAATGTTTGGGTTTTTTTAATATTGTGAACATTCTAGGAGATACAGAGAGGAGAGAAAGAAGTGTTTAGGAATTTTTAAGCACCTCACTGTTTTGAGGAATAGAGACTATTCTTTAGTTTGAGTTTTATTTTTAATGCCTTAACTGGTATTTTAATCTTCCTAGAATAGAGGCTACTCATTTGCTGGATTTATTCCATGTTGCTGGGGTTTTGTTTCAGACATTATTCCATAGCTTGTCTTAATCCAGGAAGCTTTATGAGATTTAGCTGATACACAGGAAAGGATGGTAACTTCTGTACTTTCCCCTTTGGGTAGTTTCTTGCAATGTTTCAGCACTTTATTAGAGGGAATTAAAGCAATAGGCAATTTTCTGGATTAAAATCTGAAGCTACACTGACAGTACTTTTCATCTGTCACATGACTCTGGAAATTAATGGTGGGTATGGCAAAGACTCCTAACAAGAAAAACACTCAAGGGTTCTTGATGCTAAGCCCACGTTGCCAGGGCTCTGAGCACACCAACTGGATTTGCAACCT
Source organism: Nicator chloris (assembly GCA_013400495.1). Lineage (NCBI taxonomy): Eukaryota > Metazoa > Chordata > Aves > Passeriformes > Pycnonotidae > Nicator > Nicator chloris. The sequence continues at coordinate 79,670 of WAAE01023121.1, forward strand.
CTTTCCCTACACCCAGAGTTTTACTGTCTGTACTCAAGGCCAGCTCAGACATGATGCTGCTCTATAACTTTGGATCAAGGTGCTGTGAAAACAACCAGGTTGCAAGACAGAGGTATAAGAAGCCTTGTTTGGGTCCTCTCCTGTGTTTGAGCTCAGACCTTTGCCTGTGGTTCTTGCCTGAGCAATGCTGTGGCTGTGCTTGGTCCTTGCCTGAGCCTACTTACACTGTAGTAGAGCCCAGTCTTGCACCCTGATGATCCTGGTCTTGCCTTGCTGACTGAGCTCTCCAGCTGCAGCTTGGACCTGCCCTGTCCCTAGACTCACCTGGCGGTCACTGGACTGTTAGGTGACCCTGGCTGCCACCCCTGGGCCTGTTGGGGTCCTGACAGGATGTCTCCTGCTTGGTGTGGCCACTGGCCCTGCTGCCTCACTGGTACTTGTGGCTCCTGGCTCACCTGCCTCCAGGGCAGCCCAGCCCTCGTTGCTCCCTGGTATGACCTGCTCAAGCAGAAGCTCTTCATGAAACAGCTTTCTTCCTCAAGGATGACCTAGACTGAGGAGCTCTGCCAGTCCTGTAAAAGCTGAGCAAGCTGTCCTGAGAGATAGGAGCCTGGGCTTTTTATAATGATCAAGTTTGCCTGGGAATCTTGTTGATTTACTTGAGCGGAAATTTATCCAGCAGCATTGGACAATTTAATTTCTCATTTGTAAATCATAAGGTTGGAGAGAAATTATAAAATATGGGCAATGTTTATTTTGATTTTACATGCCATTTTGATTTCCCAGGAAGCACTGCTTATCAGACCCCAAATTTTCCCAGGACAAAAAAAAAAAAAAACAAAAAAAAAAAAACAAAAAACAAAAAAACAAAAAAAAAAAAAAAAAAAAAAAGGAAAAAAAAGAAAATCTAAATGTAATCACAGTTTTTTGTTTAATGGTTGAGTTTCATATACAGACACACTTATGGCATTTAGATTACAAAATTCTTTCAACTTACATCCCCAAAACTAAAAAGAAAACCTTTAGAAATGTTTAAATCCCAAGAACAAGCACATTATAAACACCACTGCATTGGAGGTTGTAGCTTTCCAATAAAATATGAACTGTTTCTTCCCTAATACCATAAAAAGAAAATGATCAAAGGCTAGGGTCATTTACTGGAATGATGAATAGCCTTTCGTAACTAAGGTATTGTTTTGATCATTCCATGGCCATCTAACAAAGCTAAAACTGTGTTCCTGCTTATATGGTGGCATTTCCTATTCCCCACTATTGGCCACATTTTTTCTCAGGTCTCCCTTGTTCATCCCATCTATTGTTTCTTCGGCTAACCAAGTAACTAGCCAATGTTTTCAGATGAGCCAAACCAGGAACTAGTTGGTTAGATCCCTGATCTCATGAGGCTATGTGGAATCTCAGCCTTGGAAAACAGAGTTCTTTTATGACCTTTAGCAAATCCCTTAAGATTTTTCTGTTTCTACTTGTGAAATTGAGGTAATTATACTCTCCAGTCTTTTTCTATGTGAAGATTAATTTATTAATATGCATGAGATGTTCATGTCCTACACTGATGAAAGCCATAGAAGTTCCTAGATCAAATCTTTTATATATTTGAATTTTATTCATTCACAGCTATGGAGAGTTTATTCCTGCTAAAAGCTTCAGTAAGCCAGACACCTCCTCATCATGTTAATTACATTAAACTGTAGTTCAAAAGCAACAGTATTTAGTTCACTGCCATTTTCATGGTGACCGTATCCCAAATTCATTCAAATAATCATAGTGGAGATTGTGATTCCTGCAGGTTTCAAAAAGGCTATTGTTGCCAATACATGGATGTCTAGCATGTAAATATTCTAAATGTATGCAAAATTCTGAATTTTGAATGTTTGAAATGTATAACGATTGATGTGCCATCATGATTTAGGTAATTAGCCACTGGGGCTCATGGTGCTGGAATGAGCTAGTAATATTTAGCTGGTGATTGTAATGTTTTGGGTGGTTTGGCAGCAAGAGCAAGTTAATGGCACAATGTGTTCCCATGGCCTTGTTTGAAAAGCTGGATGGGTGGATGTAAAGGCTTAGCTGCTGTAACAGGGGTTCTTGGCATGCAAAGACAGCTGTGTCATTGAGGAACAAGCTCTGATAACACTGGGGCTCCATCTGCTCTCCAGCTCTGTAGAGAAGCTCACCCAGGCTCTGTTATTCTTTCTAAGTTACATCTTCAGTATGCCTGTCAGGGCTACTCACTTTGAAACTGGTTGAGACAAAGATAAGAGCATTTCCTCTACCTGTGGCCTGAAAAGCAGGTTAACAACAAATACCTAAAAAAAGCTTTTTGCAAGGATCAGTAACAGCTTGTGGTGTGACACATAAGTAAATAATTAAAAGGCCCATTTGACTATACAGCAACAAACTTTAGCTTAATGGTTACTGGCTCAATAATCATTAATATCCAGAACACAGCTTTTTCCTAGGATCTTAAAAGGACTAATCTGCTGAGGAGAACAGGTTTTGCAAAGGTTTATGGGGGGTGGGGGGGAAGATGAAAAGAGAAAAGAGAAGGCATCAAAGCCTTCAACCTTGGAAAAAAATAGAAATGGCTTATTTTGTAAGATCACTATTCTTTGGTGGGCATTAACTTTAGTGAAACTTAGGAGTCAGCTGACAGTGCCATTGGAATTGAAGGCTTTTCAGTGTAAACATTCCAGTATTTCCATTTCTACACGAGGAAGAAGTTCTTTACATTAAGTACTGCAGAGCACTGGAACACACTGCCCAGGGAGGTTGTGGAGTCTCCTTCTCTGAAGACATTTGAAACCCACCTGGACACATTCCTGTGTAACTTGCTCTAGGTGACCCTGTCTGGTTGGGGCAGGGTTGGACAGGATGATCTCAAGAGGTCTCTTCTAACCCAAATGATTCTGTATTAAGTACAATGCCTTTTGTAATGTGATTTGCCAAGAGGACACTCGTGTTCTCTCTGAGCAGAAACTAACCTAAGCTGTAAGGTTTGATGAAAGGAAGCATCCTAGTAACAATAATGGACATGTTACCTATTGAACTGTGCATTCACTAGAGGAGAAAAGGAGGTTGAAAGCATTTAGTCTGCTCCCATCAGCACCAGCTGCTGTTGTGTTAGCCTTCACATCCTCATGACATTGTTAAAAGCACAGCCATCCCTCAGTGCTACCAAATTAGAGGGTTTCAAATGGTACCTACATAATTGCAGAGAGCTGTGCTGCTGTATGTGATAGTCATAACTGTATTTTTAGGCCACTTTTGGAAGAGAAGGTGGTTTTACTTCACTCATTTCGCTGAGGTAGACTAAGTGACAGTAGTGAGAAGAGTTCCTTCTTGCTCTGGGTTAGTCTGTGGCAGGTTATATTGCTGCTTCGGTTGCATCTGCTGGCTTTTTATTCAGAAAAAAAGTAGTTTGGGCAGATGCTGTCCCTTGTCTGTGTTACTAGCATACATACCATTGCTTATAACCCCAGTGCTTATGCTTGTTTGTGATTTTATATAGGTATGCCTACGTTTGAAATTAATTAGTTGGTCTTCAATGTCATTGTAAACACCAATGTTATCTTGCCTAAATTCTGCAAACTTAGAAAAGGAGTCTGAGTTATTTTGCTCTGAACACTTTTTTGTCCCATCTGCACTGGATACTGTGGGGAACTTTCAAAAGGTGTGAGCATGGCTTAATTCTTCTGCCATGGTGGCCTACGTGGTTTTAAATATTGCCAATTTTGATTGTAACCTGGCTGTGTAAAGCCTTTATTCACTTTGGAATCAATCATTTGGTGACTGGACTCAGTGACCCAGACAATCTCATGGAATCCTACATCTTCAGGCACTCAAAAAGACCAAATCACATTCAGACGGGACCATTCTGAACTGTCATCAGTTCGGAGAACACTGATTTTTACGTGAGTCCTATCCATTTCTCTGGAACCTCCAAAACCGGCGGGTTGCTCTTCTTTCCGGAATAGTGTCCGGGAAGCCCTGGGAGAAGGGCGCTGCAGGGCCCTTCCGCGCCGCCTGCAGCAGGGGGCGAGCGGCCCCCGCCTCCCGGCCGGGCCCCGCGCTGCGGCGACACCTTCCCCCGAGCGCTGCCCGGAACGCTTCCCACGCCTGCCACTGCTTATCAAATTGTTAGCCGGGAACGGTCCTCCTGTACTAGCTGCTCGTTTCAACGAATTACAGAGTGCACGTGCACTCTAGAAATCCCCAAAATTGTAGGGATTAGTTGGGCAAATTGGGGCAATAATCAGGACAAAAATAACTATAATGGTATCAGATGTTTAGCAGCAGTTTAAAGAGTGATATGGCGTAGCATCACAGAAATTCATGGCTCAGAAACTAACATCCAACCTCCCCCCCCCAACAACAACTGAGTACAGATGGAGAAGTTGCCTGTTTTCCATCGATAGTGAGTAACCCATTTTCTCTGCTGATTGATTTGGCCTGTGCTGTTGCTCTTTTACTATTTTTTATGCTATTCCTGGCAGAAAGGTCTTGGCATTAAACTTAATGCTGAATGACAATTTAATACTTCCTCTTCCAAGTCTTGCTGACCTTTAGTTTTGTGGCAAATAATTTCTAATTTGTATATAGGAAAATACTTCAATCATCTAGCTTTTAAAAATGAGATTGAGAGGAATCATTAGTTTAGGACAGAAATGTGCAATATTTTTGTTCTACTCCTAGAAGTCTCTATACTAAGCTAACTGTGGCTTGTGAGAAAATGGAAGTGCAACGCACAAATATTTGCAAGTTGCTGATACACCTGATGAATCATTAAGCAGTGGTTAGGACTTTCTTCAGCTTTCTCAGCAACACAACAAGTAGAAGTAACTTGCTTTCCTTTTTGGAACAACCTTCAATTAACTGAGTCCTCACTGAATTAACAACACACAAAGTTTAATTAGTAAAAGGGCATTATCTCTAACAAAGTAGCTAACAGGTGTTAGTTGTTATGTCTATATTTTCTTGACGTTAAATCACACTTCATCATACTTCCTAACAATTTGTGAGATTCTGTTCTTTTAGACAGTGCTATAGCTTTCCTGCTTGCATACTGTATTAATTCTAATTTCCTTTAAATTCATTCTGTAGCAGAAAGATTTTGAACTAGATGGAAATCTTACGTTACCACTTTTCTTCTCAGAGCTCCATAAATCTTAAAATGCAAAGCATTCAAAGTAGGAGTGAGACAGTAGACTATACAGGTAACTATTTTCTAAATTACATCATAGTAAGTAAAATCCTGATATCATTGAACACTTGCCACTACTAAGAGTGTAGAAAAAAAATCCATACTGTTATTAATAGCAGAGTTTCATTTAACCTCAGTTTTTTTTTCCAGCCTTGCACTGTATAATGAGAAGTACTAGAGACGTTTAATCATGATTCTTATTTGTTTAAATCACTTGGTTCTGGTTAGCCAAGGGGAGCATTTTCAGCTGTCCTCAGTCCTTCTCATGAAGGTGGCATGAGCTGAGGCAGTGTGACACAGTGCAGCTGTCCTACTCTTCCTGGAGAGGGCTACTCGTCATACGGTGATTTAAACACTTTGCAGGACTTCGGCACGATCACCGATGAAAGCAAATGCTTTCTTCAAGTCCTCAAATTCGAATACAAGTCATGTTGCAGCAGCAGCGCTCTCACTAGTGACACTTCTGTGCGAGCTGTGCTCCAGAGCAGCCTGTGTGCTTATGCTATCGGCCTAACAGGTGCTTTAGCATCCGCCACGCGAGGTGCCTTCCCTCCCTGCAGTCCTGCCCGGGCCCGCGCTCGGCCCTGGCGGGGTCCGGCAGTCCGCCGGCAGGGCCGTGGCCTGCACACGCTCAGCCGCCGCCCTGTGCAGGACCTCGCAGCGCTTCCAGACGCACAGAGCATCCCAGCGAGCCGCGGGACGAGCGGGGAAGGGCGATGGCCAGAGCTGCCGCCAGCAGGCGGGCAGGTAGGTAGGTTACGAGGCGCTGGGGACGGCGGC
>WAAE01023121.1:87916-140770 GCA_013400495.1 Nicator chloris
GGCTGGCCCATCTGCAGGGACGCCTACGAGCTGCAGGAGGTGATCGGTCAGTGGAGCGGGGGCGCGGCGGGGCGGGGAAGGAAGGCAGGGATGCCGCGGCCGGCTCCGGGCCTACCGGCGCTCCCTCTCCCGCAGGCAGGGCTCGTTCACTGCGGCGGTCGCACCCGGCACTGCAGCGGCGGCTGCTGCAAACTTTATCCGCCCGGCGGCGGGCGGCCCCGGGGGGCGGCGGCTCCTGCCAGAGCCCGCCGCGCCCCGCCCGGTGCGGTTCGGTGGAGGTGCCGCTGTCCTGCGGTGCATCGTCACTCCAGCCTTGACCTGCTGGTTTGCACTGGGACCCCAGCAACTCCGCAGATGCGCTCTGTATGCTTTGTGCGTGTGTCCGTGGATGCGCACATGTGCCTGCATCCGCTTAGATTACTCTGCATTTTTCCCGTTGCTTTCATGGGGGAGGTAAATCTCACCCGTAGATCTGCTGCTCACGTGATGACTCTCTCTTAATCAGTATATATTCATTTATACATATATATGTGTATATATACATTTAAACTATTTCCTCTTCTCCCTCACTGTTTCATCGTGTCTGCATCTCCTTGTGCCCCTCGGCCCTATGCCCGTCGATGGCACGTAAGGCCAGCGGGGCATTAGAGCTTCGTGCTCACCCCAGCCAACCTGCTTTTGACTCGCTTTACCATGTGAAGTTTAACCCGTCTGCTGGCCCCCTCCCATGTCCCCCTGCAGGGACTTTCTTGGTTGTGTGCTTCAGCACTTTGTTCACGTGTCCAGCTAATGCAGATCAGATGTGTTCAGTCTCCATTCCCTTTATTTGGATAAGGTTATTTTGAATTTACCTTTGTGAAATGCTAACTGTAAAAAGTATGTGCGGTGGAAAGTTTTTAATCTCTTGGCCTAGATGCTGCTGGTTGCTAACGATCTACTTTGGGAAAACTTGCTTTTGTTTCTATGTAACATTTTAAACCTAGCAAATACTGCAGGTGGCAAACACCAGTTCTGATTGCTGTTTCTTACAAATAAGACCACTTAAGTGACAAAAGTTTGGGTGACTTACCTGCTGATGCTGTTGATTATCTTCAGTATTATACTAATTGCTAATTGTTGTTCAGGGTGACGACAATCAGAACTGCATGTTATCGATCTGGAAGTTGTGTGTACTCAGCTTTGTCATTAAGCTTTTTTATTTTCCACAGGCAGAAAGAAAATAGTTGAGAAAAGTACTTCTTCCTTAAAATGGGATGGCTTTTTGTTGATCCAGGTGGTACCTTTGTGTTTCTTGTTTGTATTTCCAGGCTGTGAATAGGGACTAAGGAGGGAATGAGGGTTCAGGTGTTCAGGTCCCTGGAGGTGGCTGACTTGGCTCAGTATTGAGCAGCTGTTGTCTGTGGAGGCCCCCCAAAAGTATGGGTTTATTGGGCAGAGGACTTCCTCTGTCTGGGAAATGGATCAAAGTTAGCCAAGTGGAAGTGGTTCTGCCAGCATGAAGGTGTATCTTGGCTGAAGAGTAGATCCCTCTTCTAAGGTGAAAAAGGCCTCAAAGGTGTTGGATTAATCCTTGTCTGGGGTGTAATATGAGTAATATGAGTTAAATAATAGTTGTTTTTTGTTAAACTACCTGTAGAATGCCTGTGTGAGAATTTCCTTTAGAAACTCCTTTCCACTTTATTCTTTCTGCTTAAAAGCTTGTATCTTTTGATACGTAAACTGTAATCATTACTGTTCATATAAATTTATATACATCCTTTGAACAAGTGGATGCTAAATCAGACTAGCAGATACTGATCTGTAGAGAAACTTTTTTGCTAGTTACCTATGGGTACTCCTAAATATTGATGTTATTTAACTGAATGCCTAGGGAGTAAATTGAGGTCAGGGTATATTGAATCAGATTCTTGGACACACTGAACTTGCCTGCCGTAATTTCACTAAACTTAGATTTCTTTCATGACTTTCTTTGAAAGTTGCTGAGATTTATTTTGTACCACTTGACTAAAAAATCTTGTGCTTAGTCAAGGATGTCTTTTTTCATTAAGACCTTTTATTTGTTCTCTTAATTTACAGGAGACTCACTATGAGATTAAATTTAGTCTGGATACTATTAAAATAGTAAAAACCCCAACTGAACATGCCCCACCCCACTTCCTAAAAAAAAAACAAAAAACCCAACCAAACCAAGGTCCCTGTAAATTCCGTGGGTTTGACCACATGCTAACACAATTTTGGAGCTGTAGGATGAATGTTGTTGGGTTTAATGAACATGGTAAAGGACTCTTAAAGAATCTTTTTTTTATATCTGAGGGAGGAGAGAATGCCACAGTCTGAACTTGGTTCAGCAGCAACACTTTGCATGCACTATGCCAGGGTTAATTGCGTTGTGAACAGGAGTAGTTGCCACTTGTTGAAACAGAGCTGATCACCTCTGGAAAGCACTACATACTTCTCCCTGAGGACCTGGGTAGTGTCAGTTGAGTTCAGTTACAACAGCCCTTTCCTGGTTAAATGAGAAAAATAACAATGCAGTGAAGCACCATTGTGGGCTTTGCAGGAGGAGAGATACGCCCTGATGGTTTATCACAATGTTTCCCGACAGAATAGACTTCAGCTTCTTTGGTAACTAAAGCAGAGGTGCAGGAATGGCTGTTTTAGGAATGTTGAAAAGTTTTGGTGGGGATTTTGAAATGAAACTAATTGATAGTCTTGTGGGCTGTCTCCATCCCTTGGATTTAGCAGTTGGAGAAGTTCTATTCTTCTCTATGAGAACATGAACTTTTCTTATTGCTCATCTGTGTCGAGCCACATGCTATGTTGAAAACCAAGGCCACATGATATGGATTTCCAATGAAAAAGCGCTTTTTTTCCATTTTCTGTCTGTTTTATCCTTCATGACGCCTGGGAGATTCAAGTGTCTGCTGAGGAGAAAACACTAGCTTTGAGGAGTTCTTCCTATGAGATGTTATTCCAAGTCTGCTTTATTTTTTCGGTGGCTGGCCAGTTCTCTGTAAACTCTTTGTGTGCAGTTTCACGATACATTTAATCTGCTCTAACAGGCAGCTGCTGAAAGGATCTCATTGATCTGACAGCGAACTAGTTCTTCTGCCGGGTCAGTTTTCTGCTAGATCAGATTCCCTGTTTGACTTGCTGCATGGCTTTGTGATTGATAGGTTTGATGCAAGGAAGAGGCTCTTCCGATTAATGCCTAGATGTTTATATTTTCTGGAGTGGGAGAAAAACATTCTGATTGCTCTCTGTAAATGTATAGTGTAAAGAGGAAATTTTTACATTAATTCAGATTCACACAGGCTGTCCATATATAAAAGCACTTAGGCCTTAGAAGGGAATTCCTAACTGTTAGGAAAGGAGGATCCAACCAACCTTCTGGCAGTAGTTACAGAGATAAGAACTGTAATTGCTATTAAGGTAGAGCCAGATTTAATTTAGTGAAGACCTGGGAGATCTCTTTCTAAGATTTTAGTGCATTAAAATGCTCAGTGGATTTTAATGTGTGTGGAGGGGATTTTGTTGTTTTTTGTTGGATTTTTTTTTGGTAAGATGAATGTGACTTTGATTAAAAAAAAAGCAGCTAATAAAAGCAATAGTGTGAGAGGTGTTCTTATGCAGTTTGGGTTTATAACCAAGTGTTCAGAATAAAATAACTGAAATAGATTTCTTTGAATTTGTCATGTATATATATGAGGTTTTTTCCTCAGAAGCAATATAAATCTTCACAGAACAAGCATTTAAATGTAATCAAGATTAACACTTTATTCAATTTTCAGTTTATTTAAAATCGTCTTTCTACATTTCAAATTATAATGAGCCCCACATCATCTGGATGAGACAAAGCAGCATTAAATCTTAGTTGTTTTTTTGTTTTATTTGGGTGGGGGTTTGTTTTGCTTTGTTTTTTTTTTTTTTTTTGCTTAGGTATGATCAAATAGCTTCGACTTTATTTTGGTAAACTACTTTGGAATTGATGCTTCTCTGCCAGATGTAACTTATTGTCATCCTGCATTGATGGAAGGTGGATTCTGTTGTGGAGAAGCAATGGATCATCTTGTGATTAGGTTGGATACTAGTTTCCATTAAAAAATTATATTTTTTTTTCTCCTGCTGCAACTGACTTGGAAAATTATTTTGGCTAGGAAACAGCCAGAATTAGATTGAAATAAAGGGTTACTTTTATGAGACGGATTATCTATATTGGCTGCAGATCATGAAAAAGTTACCTTAGTTGAACTTGTGTGTTTGTCTAGTTTTTTTTCTAACTTTGAGCTCAAAAATATCTTGTGGTTTGTTGCCTCATAAGGTGCAGTGTTGCTAAGTCAAATGTGTTGGGGTTTTGAGTAGAACAAGTTACCATGTGAGACTGTTCTGCTGATTTTATGGTTCTTATTGTAAGCAGCCTGTGAACTGCTCTTGGTTAATGGCTCTGGGGTTTTTGGTGGTGTTTCCAGAGTATGTTATTTACTTTTTTTTCCCCCTCCCCTGCTGCATGTATTGCTAATGGCTCTTTGTCTGACAGAGAATAGACTCTCCTATATTTGACTGTCAGAGCACTTTCTGTTTATGATCCTCAGGAACCCATGTTCATGTTGGTAGTGCTGTGTGCTGTTTTGAAAAGCCTCTCTATAGTTAGAGGTAACATTAGTTCTGTAATTATTCTGTTAATCAGATGCTCATGTCTCTTTCATGAGCAAAATTTCTTATCCCTGTGCTGAAACAGGATTTTTTTTTTAATATTTGAAGGTCTTTCTTCTGCAGTAGTTTTTATGTATGTGCTGTAAATTAAATCACACTCTACTGAATGAAATACCACACTGCCAACTAAAGCTGTGGCAAAATCTCATATTTGCTCTTGCAAAACCTCCATAATTCTTGCATGAGAAGCTGCATAATTTGATAAGTAATACTTAATGCTACCTAAGGTCTTTTTACAAAACTTTTTGTAAAAAGGAAAATGTACCTGCCCTAATTCTGCTCCAAAGTAAATTCTATTCCTTACCAATAAGTCTTAAAAGTTACTACAGCAGCCTAAGCATATTGTACATGCACATTTTAAATACAGCCTTTGTAATATTAATTGTAACTTAGTACAAGTGCAGCTTGACAGGAAGAGTTGAATTTTGTAAATTAAATTTTACATTTTGGGAAATAATTGGTTGAGATTTTCTGCCTGCTAAGAACCATCTGTAGAAACTGTGGAAATATTAAATCCCCATTTAATATTTTAATAAGGAGTGGCTTTTAATTCAGTTGCCCGGGTAAAGGTGATCATGGCGCAATTTAAAAACACCTTGTGGAACATTCACAGTGCTGTGCTGCTAATGAGGTTGTGCAGAGCTTCAAGTTGTTAATTATTTGCTTTGTTTACTTTTCCCCACATGGTAGTCTTGGGGAAGGGACCTCTCTCTTGGCTTTTTTTTTTTTAATGGAAATGCACAGAAATACCCAGATGGGAGACATGACTGTACATAGCTGTAGTTTTCACTGGTTCACAGAGGTAAAACTTTAAGTGATTCAATGTTCAAACTTTGTTACATAATCTAGTGAATTTTAAAACAAAATTAACTCATGCAATTAGAATTCAGACTTGTCAGGAAAAAGATTAAAAGATTAATTGTAAAAGAAAAAAGAGCTTCCTTTGGGTTTCTCCTGATTGCAATTAACCAGGATATTAACCTTGTTTTAAAGTTACCTTGTTAACTGGAAGGGTAGAGGAACATATATCAACACATCAGGCAGTTGGCTGGTGCTGTGTAATGATAATTTATAGAAAATACGCTTTCCTACTCTTCCAATCTGCCCACTTCCCTATTGGTTGGCTCTCTTCTCCCCATGCTCTCTCTTTCCATTCCATCCAAGTTCTTCTTACAGCTAAGGCCCAACACCTCTGGAACTTGGGAAGTCCTGGCTCCACAGGAGTTGCTTGAATGTTAGAAGAGGAGCCAGTCTACTGGTGACCATGTAGAAATTTGAAGGGATTGCATGATTTTGCCTCTTGCTAAGTGCTACAACAGCAAGGCTTTGCATCTTCAGAGTAGAACTACTTGTAACCAGCATTGTGCTTTGATGGCAGGGGCCAAGTTCAGACCCGGCAGACCTGTCTTAGATTGGGTCAAATGTTGTTCTGAAACAACTTAAGAACTGCTTTACTTTTTTCTTTCAGTGAAGAATCCCTTTCTCTTAGGTTCTAGACCAGTTGTTTTTTTTTCTTCCAGAATCTGTTTGTCAAATGGAGCTTCCCTTTGTTAACTGGAAACAAAACCACGTCTGTTCTGATTGGCTTGAGGGGAAGAAACAACTGGCTCTCCATGCAAAGGAGATGCGGGTGGCTCATGTAGTGGCTACTTGTCTAGGTCATATTTAATTTTTGTGTGCACTGCCTTAGTTCTCTCATTCTCTTCCCCCATTTGACCTTCCAAAATAATTTGGAACTGTAAGGCAGCAGTTGATAGAGGCTTTTTTTTTCTTCCAGTAATAATAGTAATTCCTGATGTTTAAAGAATGGGCCCTAAAAATCAAATGAAGTTAGCTACTCCTGTTAACTTCGTGGGTTTGCTGAAGTCACTGGGATACTGCTGAGCAGGGGTTGCAGAGGAGCACTATGCTTGCACCCCTTGGAAAACAATTATGTCACTAGGACTTTTTCTGGTGCTCAAAATTAAAAGTGAGTTTTCCCCCGCCACCAAAAAATCATACTTAATATATATTGATACTTCTTACCCTATGTAAATAAAGAATGAGCTGTATTGAATTAGTGGAATTTTCCTTATTTCTGCCTTTTACAGCACAACCTTTCCAGTGAAGCTCTACTAGATTTCACTGTTTCTTGCTAAGTTTGAAGGTCTTTGGATGTGCACAAGGGTTGCATGGTTGAAGCTTGTGAGTGTAAGAACATTATCATGCAGCAGTGGCAGAATGAGGTGAGACTGGTATGGTATAAAAGTCTTGAGGAAAGAATTCTCTCTAAAACTTTACTTGCTCTCTCTTTATATACTCATATATATCTGTTGGTCTTTATATGCACTGTTCTGTATAGTTGTGGGATCACCTCTGTAAATGTTGAATGCTTGTGTCTTGCATTCTTTGGTGGGGTTTGGCTCCTGTCTTCCCTTGCTCACCCTACGGTTCTGTGGTGGTGGTGCAGCTTCTTCCTGCACTGTGCTTCTGGCTGGAGACCATGCTTTGGTAGGAGTGCTAGACTGAAAAGATGGGGGTAAAAAACCCAACCTTGCCCTGAGGCACAAAATGTATTAATGAGAAAAAACAAGGGGATTATACAGGGACAAACAAGCTATCAATCATGTACTTAACAGTGCTGGAGGAATCTAATTTTTCCTGAAACTGCTGTTGAGTCAGAGTTACTTTGAGAATTGGTTAAATTCAGGACATAGATACTTGGGGAATGGTAGTAAAGAGGAAGCAGCTTAATCTTCATGAAGAAATGTGCATGCTTCCTGGCATTTATGAAGTCTTCAGTTGACTGGTGATGCTTCTGTGGAAAATTTATATGGCAGTGATGAGATGCTAAGAATGCTGATGAAGGCAGTGGGTTTTAAAGATACCATCTGAAAAATTCCCAGGTACATTTTTCCAGGGTTGCTGTTCATGACAATCTGCTTGCAAGAGAAGCTCAGTGAAAAGTTTGAGCAGTAGTCTGCATTATTTAGCTGAAGTAATAAGTTTGTGGCATTAGTGGAGTTAATATTTTCAGTCCTTTGCCCATGATGTTTGACTAGGTATAAGGCTTTACTCAATAGTTCAGTGAAACTTTAGTACGATAAATTAGCTGTCTCCATTAATCCTTTGTCTTTACAAAAAACAATTTCTGAATCATTTTATTATTCCTAATTATTCCTGTGGACATCTAAGTGCCCCTGAGGTATTCTGATTGTAAGTTAAATATAGATTAAACTTGAGAATGTCCTATAGGCTGTTGTAATGATTATGTTATATAGCTTTTGAGCTATGCTTCTGCACTTAGAGAAATTAGAATTAGAAGCAGACTGAAATTTTGAAGCTTTTCCATGTTTCTAATCATGTTTTCAGAAGAGTCATGTACTTAAAGGTCTTGAAGGTCAAGATCCGTGTTCAATGTCTATGTACCAGGTATACCTGCTTCAGGGTAGTGGTAAAAAAATAGTTAATTTACCCGACCAGAAAAATACTGTGTATTTGTTAATCGTGGTTTCTCTCCTTTAGGAGTAATATGAACAAGAGCATAAACTTGAGCTATTGCTTTAGACTTCTGAGAAGCAACATATTTGGATTCAGAAGCATATCCATTTCATTATAAAGTTGCTTTTTCCTTCTCACTTTTTTGCTTTGAAGGTGTTTTATTACAGGGACTGAATTTAACCTTATAATTTATTCCTCTTACTGTCTTGTGCTTCCAGACTCTAAGCCACTTCAGACTAATAATAGGAACTTCATTAGAATTAGATTAGAATCACCTAATGAAAATTTAATGATATGATAGTATTTATATTGCTCCAACTCTTCTATTGTTTTATAAGAAGCAATGTATGACAAATAGGTAAGTTTTCTGCTTGTAGTGTGTGGTCATATTAGACTCAAATTCTAGGAGGCACATGTTGTTGGGGTGAAGTAGCTGAAGATGATTTGTAGCTCAACACTGCTGAATTAATTAGAGATCTTTGACACTACAGTAGCAATAATGCCTTTGTTTTGGTAGATTGCTGTTTTTCATTCTCGGAAGAGAATGATGCACTATGTGGTAACATCCGGAATACTTAGAAAATACTGTGTTCATGGTATTAGAATTGTTCCAAGTGTTTACTTTCAAACTAAATGAGAAACAATAAAACATGCCGACTAAATCAACATTAGAATTTGTTTATAGTGCTACTTCAGAAATGAATAGTAATTCTTTTTTAACAGCTTTTTTCTAGGCAGGAGATCTGAGTCAGCAGAGCAAATTTTCAATTTGCCCTATTTTTATAAGGGAGTTCTGTGGAGTTCTGATGGTACTCTGGTAAGGTAACTTTTGGTTCCACAGTGAATACCAGCTACCAAGTTCTCCCATAATTGTACAGAGACATTTTCAGTGTGAGTTTTGCCTTCCAGATTTTAAGAGTAGTATGCGTGTTGAATAATGCTTTCTGTATTGATGATGAAACAACAGGGAGAATGAAATGATCAGAATCCATGTTTCTTTTCATGTGAGGATGAATGGATAATAACATGGCAGATAAAATCCATAAATTCTTCATCAAGTGGTATCCTTCGCTCTTTTTCATGCTTTTTGTTGGGAAAATGCGGAATGAATATGGATTTGTTGGATGCGTTCATGTGGGGTTCTGTACATGCACGTTTGTCCTTATCCCACGGCAGCCCCAGTGCGGTGTGTAGGTCAGGAGCTGCCTCCCGCCCGCAGCGTGCCGGGCGGCCGTGCAGCCCGGCTGTGCCGCGCGAGCAGGGCCGAAGAGCCCGCTGCAACGCCTTCGGCTGCTACGTTTCGTTTCTTCATCCCTAAAAATTTGAAGTGTGTGTGAAGTTGGATTCCTTTTCATTTTCAAAACATTATTTTTGTACAAAAAAAGTTTTCCTCAATTTCTCCAGTTTATCCACAACTGGAGAAGGCCTCGTGCCTCAGAGCTCTTCTTCCCCTCCTCTGTCCTTTGAGCTAGTTTAATAGCTAGTTATTTTTCATTATGCCCAAAGTGTTCCTTCACATCTCTTCAAATAATGAACTGTTACATGTAATGTTACCCATTGTTCAATGGCACGTGTAATTTCTAGTCCTTAAGTTTGATGAATTCACAGGTTACCTTTGTATGCTGATATGAAAGTGAAGGCATTTTAGGTATTCATTAGGTGAGTACAGCTAAACATCCTCTTTGCTGTCTGATATGATACATGTTGTTTCTTGGTGGTATTGAATTCCAAATTCCTGCTCTTCAACTTCTGTAAATTGCAGTAAAATTAATATTGAAACAGAGCATAGTTTATTTTGCCCTTACACAAAACATATTTCACTTTTTTCTTCTTAATATGTCAGCTCATATGGAAAATAATGTGATTGAGAGATCATTCCAGGTATAGAACTTTTCACTGCTGAGTTCAGTTTCATACCCTTTATGTTCATTAAGCTCTTAAAATGCTCTACTTTATGTTACTTCACAATCGTAACTTTGGAAACATGATAGTGAAGGGAGTGTAAGCAGACTAGGTGTATGAAGTGGTTCTAAGGTACCTCAAGCAGACCTGAAAGCCATGGAATTTCTGAGGAAAGCACAAGTTCTACAAACTGGAACAGAAATACTTTATTTGCATTTCACATTTGATGCTCACTAATGTGTTGTATGTTTTAAGTAGCATATTTTATGAGAGATTTAATGTTTTTTGGGGTCAGAACTAATTTTTTTTTAGCTAATTTACTTGTTTAGTTTAGGTTCAACTGAATTGATTAAGTTGCTTCTGTGTATTGGTTGTTCCCCCCACATCCTTCTTCTTTAGCATATGGAAGCAGAATAATTTTGCAGTGCATGAAATGCAAACTCTGCACCAGAGAATAAGATCTATTTTTTCCAGAGAATCTGATAATCAAGCTTACTGCTAAGGCAACAGAGAGATTCTTTCAGGGATCCTTAGCAGAATGATGATGGCACCAAAATGTAATTAAAATTTAAGCTTTATTTTCTTAACAAGATGTTTACTATAATACAGAAATTATTATCAGAGTGGCACAAGATTTCTACAAACAAAATCTGTTTAGAACAGTTTATGAGTAGCATAATAGAGAACTTATAATATGACAACTGAAGATTTCTTATTGACTACATCCTAACTTATGGTTTCTTATCAACTAAGTAATATAGAATTTATAATACAACTTAACTTACTATCTCCAGTCACTGGAACCCTCTGCAGACTGGGTCAAAACCCAATACATTGTTTGATGTATCAATATAACAATCATAATCTAGACTGGAAGATGATGTGGAAGATAGGAATCAGACCTCAGAGGTGACATGATGATGGAAGCATCTCTGGCCACAAGGGCCACGGGTTTCACTGTCCACCAGCAGCTTGAGTCCAAGTTCCTTACTCAGGACTTGTAAGTGCTGTATGTTATGGGCAGTTCTAGTATTCCCTACGCTGTTATGCTTCCCAGTGACGGGTCCATCACCAGCACTGGGACCGGGATGTTCAGTGCTGGTACAGAAGGGAGTAATCGCTGTGGTTCCCAGGAATCTGTCTGGTGGGGAGAGGAAGGAGAAGTCCGTTTGGTTTGTCTACTTGTTTCACAGAACCTTCAGTGCCTGAGCATAAGGGGGAAAGGAATCCATATGTGACCTGTTCAGTCACAGAGAATACCTGCTTGCCTTAAAAAGTGGCATTAGTTATGCAAACCACATTGCAAGGGGTCAGGAGCAGGGCCTGTGGGTCGCACCAGTCTTATCCTGACATTTCCACAAAGCAAATTCCAGTTCTGGTAACTCTAAAGTCTCAAATACTGGTGATTGTGGATATTTTATGTAGACGTTTCTCACCTATAAATAACATTTCTTATCAAGAATGTTGAGATGTGGAGCAGAGCAAAAGGAATTTAATCGAGTAATGTTTATAATAGGGGGTTTCCTTAGACAGTTCCCTTTCAACTTTATTTAGATGACTCATCTATTTTAAAGGACAAGTCAGGGAGAAAATAACACCTATTGAAAGTGTACTGCTTTTGTTTAGGTTTTCCTTACCAGCTGTGATTCTGACATTTGCACGACAGGTTTACTTGAATGCCCCAAACATAGTTAATGGTCATCCTTGGACTTTTCAGTCTAATCTTAGTGTGTTGATGGCATCGTATCAAGCTGACAAGTGCTGAGCTCTGTATGGCTCTAGGCAGAAGTCTCCTTAACAAGAAAGTGTCTGAAAGCAAAAAGCTGTAACTTAGGCTGATATTTCATTTTAAAGCTGAACACAGTCACTATTAAATAAACCTCTGTTAGATCTAAATATAGTTGGTTTCACTTTCTAGCCACAGATTTCTGAAATACCTTTGTCAGTGAGAGTAGAACTCTTAAAATTCTTTTAGCCATGGCTGGTGGTGATAGCTGATTATTCTTCAGATAAGAAAGATGTTTCAGAAGAGATCTTGCAATATAGTGTGAGCTTTCTGATTGAGGGAAGTAAGATTTGTATTTTCCAGATCGTTGGTAGAGCTTCTCTATTTTCTTGTACAGTTCCAATTTGTCCTATTTCCTGAATAATTAGTTTGTGTTTGACACTTATTTGCTGTACTTTAATGCTTGAACCCTGTGTGTTCAGGGAAATAGTTCTATTTTCACATGCTTTTGGCAGAAAATTTTATTCTGTCCTACAGGTTTGACAGGGAGCTATATGATATAGCTTCTCAAAATATATTGATATATTTTATAAAATATATATATATATTTTTATATATTGATATAAAATATTTGATATAGCAAACCTCAAAATATTTTCTGTAATTTATCTAGGCAAAATATCTGTTATAGCCAGTTCTTTTACTATTTTAATCAGAAAATAAAGAGAATAGCTCAGAAAGCTAGGTCATTCCCTCCTGTGGATGTTTTTCATGCTTTGAACATGCTTTTCATGTTTTTTTGGGGGGGTTTATTGCTGCTTTTGAATCCCCATGCCTTTTCCCTTCTGTATAGAGAATATGAAATCTGGTTAATGCTGAAGCTTGCTTTATCTTAGCCTTAGCAGAGATTGTCTTAACACTTGCATAGAATTTTTCTATAATGCATAAACATTTTGACAACATTTAGGCTATTTATGACTTCACTGCAATCACAGAAATATCTGTATAGCATATTTGGAGAGGTTTTTCTGGATTGTTTGTGCAATGGGCTTTTAAAAAGTAGTATGGTGTGAGCTGGATCTCAGATTTTGTGTAAGCTAACTTCCCACAAAAAGGTGAATACAACAATTGAGTAACTCAGTGGTTCTGTAGCTGTAATAGTGATGTTTTTAAATGTTCAACTGCAAAACAAATTAATTGAGGAATTAAAGAGATTAATTGTTGAATGTTGAAAATGCAGAAGTAGCAATTCTATGTGTGGGCATTGATTTCATGTAACACTTAGTGTATTTAGTGAATTATGTCATAATTGCTAGGATAAGCAAAGTAGTATCCAAATGAGCTATAAGGAGAGAGATTTGATCCCAGCATGAATTCAGAACACAAAGTGGGCAGGAATTGTTAGTAAATTGTATTTACATGATTTTGTGAGGTTCTTAAGAGCTCAAGTATTTGTCATGTGAAGAGGTAAAGGGAAATAATGGCTCATTTTCTGTCAAGAAGCTAAGCTCAGAAAGGTTTGGGGTTCAGTATGGAGGCGTAAGTGAGCTTTACTCAGCTGATTCATAACTTATTTTAATCAGTGGAAGTAATATGAAAGAAAATGAGCAATATTGAAAGTTGTCTAGAGTATTGTGGGGTAAAATCTAGAAACTGAAAGGAATAAAACATCCTTTGTTCTCTGTTTGTTAACCAAAAGTATTTCTTTGCAGCCAACAGAATTAACTCTTTCGAAACTGAACAGACTAGTTTGGCTCAGTGCTGCTATGGAATATTTTGTAGGGCTGATTGGTTCATACACAGTTAGTAAGGCTGGAAATACGCTACACAATATTGCATGCAGCATACTGCACAAACAACATAGCTTTCCAAGCTTGTGTGTGTGTACAGGTGATTTGTATGTTACATAAAAAAATACCCCACACGTATTCATGAGTAGAAACCTAATCTAGATTTGTGCACAGTTTTTGTGCACAAATGCAGTCTGTTCCTTGTAAAAGACTGTATAGGAGTTACATTTAAGAATTTCCTAAAGGACTCTTCTTCAGAGCTAGGATGCCATGGGAGATGAAATAGACATACTTCTAATAAAAATTGCTGCTTCATCCATTTTCGTAGATTTTATTATGTTTACTACTGGGTTTTTACAGATAGTTACAGTTTAGTCTTGGATTGGAGACTGGCTTAAATCTTGTGTCCGTTGATCAGCTACATTTAATAGGAGGTTTCTATATGCTGGGGGAGCAGAAGAATTGTATAAAAATGCAGGTGGTATAGGTTGGTGTGTAAGACTTTATAGATTCTGAGATAAAATATTTATTCTTCTCCAATTGCAACTGCTCTCTAACCCTTCAGATACCTAGTCAACAAGAAAACTTACCATTACCAAGTTTCATCCTCCTCTTCAGAATTTAAAACCACTGTAGTATTGGTGAAGGTCTCTTTTGTTAAAGCGACCTAAACTGCAGAAATCTTTAAAAGGGTTTTGTGCTGAAATACTGTAGAGACTACCACTGAGCCACTAAAAGGGAGACTTGATGAATCATTATGGGCTAATGAGGTTACTGACTTTTGTTTTTAAGGAGAAGAATAAAATTAAAAAGAAATGTTTGTGATCTATTTCAAATACAAAGTTACTGTGCCATGATTAGTGGAAAGAATCAGACCTTTATCAATAATGGAATAAGTGAAGTGTCACATCCTTGTATGAAGGATTCGGCCATGTGCAATATGCCAATGATATGGTCCTCATCTCACCTCACTGTCTGTCTTTTTGAGACTTGACTAGTGGAGAGTAGTTAAAACTAAAATGTTAATGTCATTTGTTGATCACTGTTGTTCAAATATCCTTCTTCTCTTTGCCAAGTCAGGTTCTGCAAGGGTTAAATTCATGTTTAAAAAAAAAAAAAAGGAGAGAGGAAAAATACTTTTATGTCAGATTTAGAACAACTTGAAGGAACTTGTTCAGGTAAGCTTAAATCCCAGGTGAATATTTGTGGAGTTTTTATATGCTCTCTGTGACGTATGTGCAAAGTGGAATGCAGAAAACTGCTTTTAGGTTACATCCTTTCAGAAGAGGTGAAGTGTAGCCATATGTAGTAGCTCTTGAGAAGGTTTCTATTGTGTGAACCCAGATGGTTAAAAGCAATTCTAACGGCTCTGTTGCATTGAGGACAGGATGGTAGGGAGTGCATGGTCTGTAGCATGAAGGGACAGGTTGGCTGTAAGGGCATGCTTACACTAGAGAGGATGGCAGCAAAAACACCAGGACAAGATGAAACTCTGACCTGTTGTCTGTTCTGAAATGGGAGTAGTAGGCATCTTGGTGTGGCCTGAAATTGCATTATTTCACTGCTAACTTTTGAAATTGGCAGAGAGAACTTGTCTGTAGCAGAATGACTTTTCCAGTAGTGGAAAAACCCCATTGTTCTTACAAAGCTGGGGTTTTTTTGAGTCTGACCATGGGTAATCCTTTTGTTTTGTTCTGCAGGAGACAACTGGATGTAAAGGCTTCATGGTTTATGCAAACTGAGCTTTCATTATACTGTATCAGTTTCCTAAACAGAGACTGGGTGTTAAACCAGTCTATGTTTTGCTTATGGTGTCATTATTATTCTCTGCTTTGAGGGTTTTGGAAGACTGGCAAAGCTCAATGTATCTGAAGAAGCCCTACCTTCTGACAAGGAATGGTTGACTGTAGTCTATTCTATGCAATCATTTTCTGTGATCCTAATTTGTTATGCTAAATGGTTGCCTGTGACAATTTAGTTTCACTGTATGATAGTGCGTTACTTATGTTGTCTGTTACCTCTCAAGTGAAATGCTTATCTGGGTAGTCTGGTCTCTAATAGCTGCTCCTCTGGAGTACTTTACGCTTCTACTTGTTTAGTAGATGAGACAAAAGGAGTCTTCTCACCACATGTGAAAGCTGCAGGTTTTCCTTATCTCTATCCCTGGTTGTTCACCTTGTGAGCCAGAGAAGGAGAGAACATCTTTCAAAGGCAGGAGGGATATAGCTACTCAGTGTCTGGCTCCTACTTCAGTATGTGAAACCGCTTTTTCAAACAGGTTTTATATGTATGTAGGTCCAACCGAGAATAAAGACTGCACAAATTGACTTCACTCTCAAACTAGTGTATTGTGTAGAGATTTAGAAAAGCAGGAGGAAGAAGAAACTGGATATATTGGTGTTATTCTAAACCTAAACAGCTTTTTGCATTTTCAGCACATCTTAGTAATGTGGTGAAGAACATCCCATTGCAAGTCATCTGTCTGAGAATAAAACACAGAAAAATATACTTTTTTTTGGTAGTTTAATTTTTCCAAAATGTTTTGAAGTGTTACTTGCTGTCATTTAACTTCAGGAAGTAGTCAAGATTTTATCCTGGCACTGGCTGAATAAATTCTCTGTGTGCTTATTCTGTTCATCTTTTTTGAGGCCTTTGTGTACAAATCTATTTTAAAAGCAAGGATCTTGGTTGTTTTCTACAAGTAGATAAAACTACTGGCATAGATGAAAAAGATACATAAGGAAAATCTTGGTCTTTTTTCCTGTATACTTAATAGCTAACAATACTCTTTCTCCTGTTTCAATGTACATTTGTGTAGTCAAAGTAATGAGAGGATTTGTGTCTTGATGCCTACTAAATGACAAATTCATTAAAGTGATGTAGATGAGTCTTACGTTAGCTGAGTTGTGCTGACTTGGTGGTTTCTTCCTTGGAATGTCTTATTTAATTTTTAAAATCTCTTAATTCTTTTATTACCTACATTATTGGAATTTTAAAAAGCTTTGTTCTGTAAGCAGACAGAACAGGACATGTCAATATTTGTCTGTGACCACATCCTGCAGAAACATGACTAGTTAGTCCTGTTGAGAGTTTTTTTTTAAAGATGAGCTCAGAATTTTGACACAAAATTCATACACAGTTAAAAAGCTTTGTGATTTGAGTGAAAACATCATGTGGATCAACAATACATGAAAATAGCTAAGCAAATAGCAATTAAAACATGTACAATAACTTTCAGTCATGAGGTATTGTTGGTGCTGTTTTCAGATGTGCAGAGGGAAAAGCTCTCAATTGTTCTTAAGTCGGCTGGTAACTGAATCCATGTTTGTAGAGCTTGACAACAAAAGGCTTTTTGTTCACAATTTGTATTCATCTAGGACATGCCAAATAAATAGAACATAGTTTATAAGCAGGCTGATATAACGTGTTGCTCAAATGACTTACCAGAAATCCCTAATTGATATTGAAATATTTAGAATTACAGGTAGAAGCTTGTTGGGAGCTTTTAGATTTCTGCATGGATGAGGACAATGTAATTATTTGAGGAAGCACACATTGCTGTATTTGATGTGGCAGCAAGATGTGCAAATTGAGCAAAACTCCTTCTGAATATTACTTGCAATCATTTCTATAATTTAGTGAGGTAATACTGACTGGGGAATGCTGGTGGGTGCCTGATAAAAGAAGCACCAATACCTTTTACTCCTGTGGTTCACAAATAAAGCATACTAGAGAAAATTATTCTATTCCTTCCCCCCACATTTGTTCAATTCCCCTGGGCTTTGTTGTCAGTGTAGTTGTGTGACCATATGTGATTTGCAAGTAAGCATGAGTGACTTTCTCTGCTGGGCCATTCAGTAACCTGCATCTTCTCACTGTTGGTGTGATACTTGTGCCTCCTGTGCTCTTGACAAGGATCAGCATGCTCCTTGTAGCGTGTTACTCCAGTCATGATGATTGAGCAGGGGCACTGATGGAACTGTAGATTTGGCATGTACGGTTAACTGATTTTTTTTCTATTCATTGGATAGGGGAACAAAAAACCTGGTTAAACAGGGACTGACCTAAAAGAACAGAAAGAAATAACATTTGATAAAGCACGGTACCCACCTCTCCATGTATCAACTGTACAGGTCATGTTCTTGATTAAAACAGATGTATCCAAAGACAGAAGTGTAATGGTTCCCAAACCAAATGTGTTGAGGTGCTGGTGATGTCTTGATAAATGAGCGTGTCATTTTAAGTCATTTGCTTTGGAATTTTTGTGGTGTATGGAAAAGAAACTTTCAGGTTTATATTTTCCGTCTGAGAAGTGTGAAAGATGTCTTGCTAGTGGAAAGGTATGCATGTGGGGCAAGTACTGAAAAAGGATAAACAGCAGATTTGAAGTTCTTTCTCAGTGTGGGCTTCTCATGCTGGTCACTGGTTTAACTCATCTTAAGACTGTTCCTTTTGTGCCCTTTTTCAGGTAGCGGTGCTACAGCAGTTGTCCAGGCAGCGCTCTGCAAACCCAGGCAAGAACGTGTAGCAATAAAGAGGATCAACTTAGAAAAATGCCAAACCAGTATGGATGAATTGCTTGTAAGTAAATAAGGGGGCAATATGCAACATGGAGACTTACCTTCTGTTTTGACTTTGCTTTTTGCTTGGTCCAAGAGTGAGGGTAGAATTTTATGTAGGGTATGAGAGAAGGCCTTGAAAATAATCTGAAAGACTTACACCATTCCCTAAAGATATAATTTTTTAATGTATATTTTCTCATGTCACAAAAATGAGATATGGTAGCTTGAATCTTGGGATAATCAACTTGGGATAACTGTGGGAAGACTCTAAACTCTTGTTTTCTAGAAGCTCAGTTTTTAAGAGTTTACTGTCTGGTTTTCTGTCTTCTTTTAATAATGAGGAAAGATACATTTTCCTTTGGTTAAACACTGCTTAAAAATATGAAGAAAAAATTTAAAAGGTCTCCTTAAAATGTCTAAAGCATCAAAACATGTTGGATCATTTTGTAATGATAACTTCTAAGGAGAAAAGGAGGAATGGCTACACTGCCATCTACACAAGGAAACTCTTGTTAAAGCTACTAGGATATAGGCCATAACAAGAATGTTTGAAAACATTATTTGTTTGGGCCACTGATCAGAGAAGAAAGGGACCTGTAAGAAGCCATTTGTAAAGGAACTGCAGGAGTTTTTCCTCTGCACTGGTTATGGCAATCCAGACAAAGTCACAAAGAACTATTGGAACCCCCAACCTACTGCTTTCTAATGCTCCTAGATAGGTGCTTATAAGACTGTGTGTTTATATATAGGCAGCATAACAAGGACACAAAACCATTCTAAAAGTGAGAACACTCTCTTCTGTTCCACAGGTTATACTACAGCCTAGAGACTGTGGGCTTTTTCTAATGCAGAAATTCCTGCCTCTGAAGGAAATGATCTCCTCAGCAGGGAATTGCCAGTGCAAAAGATATCTTGAATTTGATACAGAGGGTATGGTCCATCCAGTTTCTTCAGATAAAATGGCTTTTTTACAGTGGAGGACCCAAAATGCTCTTCCCCTGGTGATTGATGGCATTCGCCTTCAGTTTATGTGACAGCTTGTATGCGACATTGTTGTGCTTTTTACGAGGATTGTGGTAGTGGAAGTTACTTCTGAGGTAGTGAGAATTCTGTCAACTGAAAACTCAAAAGATAAATTCTGAACTGTCTTTAAGCCCAAGGTGAGATGCTGTGCATGATGTATTAACAGCTTCAGTCCCCAAAGAACATTTCTATAAAAAGATAAATACTAACAATTGTAAGATAAAATGGCCAGAATTGTATCTTTTTTATTAGAATTTGAACAAATACTGGGAATGAAGAATTAAAGTGTTACAAGCAAACAAACAAAAGCAGACAAAACTGCCAGAAATCTGCGAGAGAAATTTTTGTTGTCTGGAGAAACGATTGCAGTTAGTTATGAGCTTGTAAAAAGTTACCTTGCCAAATGCTTGACTGTCTTTACTGTTGACATGTCTCCAGTGTCTGTCAAATGAGACAGTAGGTCTTGAATATTTGGTCCTATATTACTTTCTTTTGGTACAAAGACAACTGTCCATACCATGTTTTATTTTATAATGTAAGTCAATTTCTGCTTTTCTGTGCTCAGATTTTTTGTTTCTTTTATTTGTTGATTTGTTTGGATCTGAACATGAATTCTGGTTTTCCTGGTTCCTGGTTAGGAGAGTTAGACGTATGTGCGTGTGTACACATACCTAATTAACTTTTTTTTGGTGAGGTTCAGTATACTTACTTAATAATATTAGACTCTGTTCTATTAGAGAAACTTTAAAGTTTTGTTTGAGAAATAGAGACTTTCTGGAAAAAGGTGTAATTGACCTTCAAAACTCTTGTTACAATTGCACTAACATTTTCATTCCAGTTGATAGTACTTAGAATGTTCTTGTGTTTTTGGCAGAATTTGAGTCTAATCAGTTTTTAATCACTAATTTTTCTGATGACACAGTTTTTATTGGCACAGGGATGTTCTAAAACTGTATACCCTCTGAACATGCTGTTTTTTAAAATGCTGGTTCAGAGTGCTGATGAATGCTGTGCACGGGCACCCTTTGCAAATTCTCAGCTGTGTGGCCTTCAGAGAAGTGGAAATGCATCGAGTCTGGTGCCCATGTAAGCAGACTTAGGATTTGGGCCAGTGTCAATTAAAATAGAAAGGCAGTGTGGGACGGAGTTTAAATATTACTGAGGTTACACAAACTGCCAAACTCCTGAAATTTGATACTCTGTTTCCTGCAATGTCCTGTGTTCTCACTATTGTAACCAAAGTGTAACTTAACCCCTAAGCCAGGGAAAACGTCCTGTCCTTAGTACTGTCCTGGCTGGGTATCTTCCCCATTCCTTTACCTCCAGTTTTTTAAAGCAATCAAAAGCTACCCGAACCACGGAAGGTTCTGTAGAAAGGTGGCTAGATGGAGCAGATTGTCGGCTGTGTGCGCTTGTGCCGTGGGTTGCCGCGGAGGCAGGCTCTCTGGAGCAGCCCCGGCCTGTGAGGGGCCGTAGCCGTGTCCCTGGAGGCCGCGGGGAGCGCCCGCGGGGCGGCGGCGCGCGCCTGGCAGCGGGAGCGCGCCCGGCCCGGTGCGCGGCCCAGCGCAAAGGCGGCTGTCTCGCAGTTGCTGATTAACTGTGTCACCCACCTGCCCTTAGGCTGAAAGACATTTTTATGCAGCTGCTCAGTGAAATTGGATCAGGAATGACCTGGCTGAAAGAGGTTAGCTTTTAACCTGGGCATATTACCTGGTGCAGGACAAAAATGCCTGGGCTAGTGCAAGGCAGGGAGAAGAGAGGGATGAGGGAGAGATTTAAGTTGGTGTTATCTCTTTTCTGCTGTTGAATGTCTAAGGTGACATAAATGTGAAGAAGGCTCCAGCTTGTTCTCCTGGATGTCCTGCTGCAAGCTGTTTCCCTGGCAGTGTATTTTAAGTGAATGCTTTTCTCTCTCATCTGTGCATATCATGGGTCACAGCCAAATAGATTAAGTCTGTGGAGGCTTGGTATTCTGTTTGTGATAGGAGTTTTCTAAAACTGCAAGTCTGAAATGAATTCTTTCCTGACTAATATTTCATCCCTTTTCTCTCACGAGGCGCTTTCAGTTTGTATATTTTTGTTTTGCAAAGACTCTTTGAAAAAAAAGGCATGAAAGCTGAGACACAAGGTGCCTTTGGCAATGGTTACTGTAGTAGCTCAATTGTTGCCCATGAGTTGATGCAAGGAGGTAAAATATTCAAAGCACTTTTCAGTTAAAGATAGTGAAGCTTATCTCAGTCAATTAGTTACGTTTCTGCATTATTAATGTCTGAGAAAAGTAGATGAGGTGCATTTTTGCCCAGTGGTGTCAGCTGGACTTTTTTGAGTCACTGTTGTATTACCAGCATAGGAAAATAATAAAACAGTATAAGAAATGAATAGTAACCAGGAGCGGGAGAGTTACAGTTAAAGTTTGGAATGGGTAGCTGAATTAAGAACCTGAGGCAGTAATTTGACTTGTGTTTAAGAAGACATGTCTTCTGGGAGAGGGAAATGTGCTCCACATGTCTGTCTTCTGTCTTCCACCTACTGTCTTCTGGGGGATGACAGGGAGCTATCTTGCAAATTGCTCTTATTATTCAGGCTCATTGATTCATTATCCAGGTGTTCTTCCTTCTGTGGTTCAAGGTTCAGAAGTTGTCTAAGGAGGAGGACTTTGGACAACAGAACAAGCTGAAATGTGTGTCAAACTACAGCCTGACTTTAATAGTCACCTACAAGCACCAGGAGATTAAATCCTAGTCTTTAATACATATAATTAACTTTTTATTAGAAACCAGCTGTGATTTTGAGTGCATTGCAAATAAAAAAACCTCTTTCAAACATTACTAAAACAAAGTTTCAAGTTGAAAATGGCATTTGTGGCAGCTTTAATCAACCTAAGTGGGACCTGCGTAGTGCCTAACTTGCACAAGTGCTGTTGCATCAGAGAGAAACACAGTCCATCTCAAAGCAGTTGCTTTTCACGGGGGGAGGAGAGGAGGAAGAGTTTTGTTAGCTGGATTGGCTTCTGGACTGGCTCACCCTCCAGGAGTGTGTCCCCTAGCATCAGGGATGGATTGGGGCTCTGTGGCTGGAGATAGAGAGGGAGAAGTAGGGTTGTGGAAGCTTAAATTGGTGTGAGGCCAAACCCTCTGGTACAGAAGAGGTCTCATGCTCCTATGTAAAGGACTGGCAGAAGAATGAGAGTGGCCAGAAAGGTGTTACAGAACAATTATTATGTGAAGGAGTGAATAGAAAAAAACTCGCTTGAATTAGCAGATACAAGACAGTCATTCTTAATGTGTACAGCTGTGGCGTGTCATAGATGCTGTTACTTGGTAGTACCACGTTGTGCATCTGTTGGTGACTGTGTGTTCCTCTAGTCAATTGTATGCTATGACTTTTGACCTGTAATACTGCTTTTTCTCCATTTCTGTTTGATTGTGTGGCTCTGGTGTCTACCTGTCCATCCCACAGTAGCTGAGCCAGTGGTCCTTTGTTCGACGGCTTCCTTCCTCCTTTCCTACCTGTTCCCATTCTGCTCTTCATATCCTTTCTGAACAGAAAATGCAGTAGATTTTGACCTTTACTTGCATTTTGTTGTTCAGCCTGTACCCACACCTTCAGCTCTTGGAGACTACTCATTCTTCATTGCTTACTTGTGAATTTGAGTGATTTCTTTGCTGTTCTCAGAAGAAAAGTGATGTAGCTATGCCTATATCTTGTGGCCAAACTTCCCTCATGTTCTTAGCAATAATGTTTTTTCTTGCATGCAAATCTTTAGGCAAAGTGAATTTTTTTAATACCTTGATGCATACTCTGTACATACTTTAGTTTGGTTGTAGTATTTCACATTGGAAATTAAACTTTATATTAGCAAAACTGATAGCTGGCTCTGTTGTGTTGGGCTTTGTATTTCTTACAGAAAGAAATTCAAGCAATGAGTCAGTGCAATCACCCTAATGTGGTGACCTATTACACATCTTTTGTGGTGAAGGATGAACTTTGGCTGGTTATGAAGCTATTAAGTGGGGGTAAGTTACTGGTTTTACTTGTTTAGCTGCAAGGCAATTGTAGGATGTTTTTCCTATTGTACCACCTTTGAGTTCATCAATCTAAACTAACTAATGATGTAGGCATGTTAAGGAGCAATGTGCAAGCTTACAAAGTTTGTATATCTGTATTCATAGGACAGGCTAAGAATTACTGAAATACAGTAGTTATATAAACAGAATTTAATTTTCATTCTGAACAAATTTATCAAAGTCCTCTATTAAGGCTGTGTAGGAAAAGTGATTAGAATTAAGTCAATTCTGTCAGTGTGATCTTTTATGGAGTTTCTCTAGAATTCTCTGTATTTTTATAAAAATGCATATAGTTCTGATTTCATAATGAGTATTACTCATTCCTTATTCAAGCAAAATCCATCCTAGGCCAAGTATTACACATATTGCATCCTTTTTATTGCTTAAACGAACCAAACACTCATTGCATTTTTTTTATGATGATAGTTACTGGTATAAAATTCTTACTTAGTTCTGGAAGAGGAAAAAGGGAGCTGAACTTAATGTGCTTGTAGTTTAGAAAAGAGAGGCCCCAGAATAAGATGTGATGGTCCTGGTTTTTACATGATGTTGTTCAAGATTAGTCTTGATGGCAGCAGGCTACTTAACCATAATGCTGGAAAACAAGGATGGGAAGTGCTCATAACACTTGTGTCGAATTTGGTTCAATCGATCAGTTCAAGCAAAAGCAAGCATAGAGCATGAGAGAAAGCAGTGATTCATGACAGGAATGCACTGTGAGCTGTCGAATAGTGCTTGGATAAAACCAAAATGTTTTTATCTAATGCCTTGAAGTGTCTAATAACTGAAGGTCAGTGTCAAACTGTGTGTCACTGGGAATGTTATCATTTGTTTCCATTTGTCTCCTTCCAATTTTGCAGATGCATGTGCATTGTGAACACATGAACCATAATCTAAACTGGATAATAAACCTAGACCTTTGCAGTACATATCTGTTTAAATATGGGGTACTCCTGAATTTTTAATTTGTGGTTGCTTTGCAAGCTATTAGCAGATCTTTCTAATGGATCATTAAGTGTTACAGTATTTTTGACAAAAAGCAGTGCTCTGTGTCTCTGGGTTGGATGGGTTAGTGGCATGCTTTATTCTAAGAGCTAGTTACATGAAGAGTTTACACATACATGCAAAGATTTAAATTGCAGTAGCATAGAAAAACTGAAGAAATACAGCTTTCTAAAGAATCTCATATGATTATGCTTTGTATATGCTTTTTTTTCCTCTCCTGGATCTGTAATACAGGTTCAATGCTTGATATAATAAAGTATATTGTCAACAGAGGAGAGCACAAAAATGGTGTGCTTGAAGAACCCATAATAGCAACAATTCTTAAAGAAGTTTTGGAGGGCTTAGACTATCTACACAGGAATGGGCAAATTCACAGGTAGGAGCACATACATAATGAAAAGCATTTTCAAAATTGACTGTAGCTTGTTGATTCTGGTCAGCTGCAGTGGCTTGGCTAAGCAAGTTGTGTTGCCTCTTTCGCTTCCATGAATGTGATCAGTAATTATCAAGTGATAGTGCTTGGGCAGATGCTGTGATCTTGGTTGCAGTTTGTCACTAATATTTAGTATTTGCCTGGGTCTTTGTCCTGTCTCTGTCTTATAGTTTGGATAGGTTTGTGCTGTGATAAGCATGCCAGAACTGTGGTCTGTAGTCCTGTGCATGCTGGTGCTCCAGATACCTAATCTGATTCTAGTTTATGGTATATGTTTTGTGACTTTGTTATTATGTTGCACAGTTAACCTGTAATCTTGGGTGCTGGGACTCCTGTAAAAATGCAAAATGATGTTTTTCTTGGTAATCAGTAAATATCTATTACAACTCTACAGACCTTCTTTTATGACCACATGTGAAGCTGGGGTTGGTGCTGTGCAACTGCGTCTTAGTGTATATGCCTCTAATGATTGCTGTGTTCTATACATTCTCTCTCCTCTGACTTCCTCCATGTAAATTGTGCAGATCCCCTGGAATGGTATACACTTATCTCCTCTAGGAACCCAGAGGTTGTTCCCACTCTTTGGTTGTTGGAAGTGTGTTCTGACCTTCCTATCAATTTTATTGAGGTGAATTTTTCTTTCAGGAAAGGTGTCTGCAGTAGATTCTCTTTTCAAGCATTAGCCTATGATAAGGGAATCTTTTACCCAAAACCCAGGTTTGCTGCAGACAGGACTGAGAATGGAAGTGGTACTGATGTGACACAGTAATTGTTCTTTGTGTACGTCTTATGTCTCATCTTATAAATGAACTGTCCCTGATGTAAATCAAGAGCTATTTCCTCCTTTTGCAGAGGGAAAATTGAGATAAACAGAGAAATAAAGGATAGTTATCTTGACTTCTGGTCTGGAATGCCAAAGATCTGCCTCAGACCTTAATTCACAGTATTCTGTTAAGCTGATATTGTTGTGAAGGGCACATTCATGAGCTTTTAAGGACAACAGCACTCTTTGTGATCGGATTTGTGAATTCACTGTCTATTCTTAAAGTACCTTAAGATAAAAAGAGAGATCTGTATGATTCATCTGAGATTTCTCCTTTTATAAACTGTGCAAAAGTCCTGTTGAAGTTGAAACACTGTGCCTTCATTTTTCCATGTACATTATAGGTGAATGCTGTGTTATAGTTCAGGGAATACTGTGTCACATGGCATTGTTAGTTGGAGATGTTTTCAAAATTATTCAGGGATCTTGTTCTGTTGTTTCAATGCATTCTTTTTAATATGTTTATATATGTATGTGTATATATATGAAGAAACAGGCTATGTTACCTTTCAGTAGTAATGTAAATTGAATAAAACTTAGGTTAATTTTCTCAAGTCTTAATTGTTATGATAGATTCTGAATGACAGTTTTAAACTGTGCATTAAGAATGGGGTGCATGTTTCTATTAAAAAAAAAAGAAACAAACCAAACCAAAACAACCACAAAGTTTACTTCTGATCATTGCACATGAATAGTGTGTTAAATGAATGTTGTTAACTCTTAAATTTTGAACATATTCAATGCCAAGTAACTTTTCACTACTTTACCCTGTATCAAAATATGTCTACTGTTCCTGAACTTTAATAGCTTAATTGGGTAGAAGTGTACAGTACATTTACCTCTTTTGAAGATATGTCTCTTCTCTGAAGAGGTTGAAAGGGAGAAATTTTTTTCAACTTTTCTTTTTCATTAGTGGTTCAGTTGGATGTGAAAAAGCATTAATTCTTGATTTACAGCTCTGAAAACTTTCAGTTTGTGACACTATATTTATAAAAGATGATAAACCAGACTTCGAACCTAAATATCTATCTTCTTAAAATCTATCCCTGAATTCTGCTCATTTATGCTAGAGCTGAATTCTGGTCTTTTTATACATGAAATTTGTTAGAGTTTGAGTTCTGCACTCTGTTTTAATTACATTCGGTTACATTTTACACATTGGCTTATTTTTTCTGGTTTAAATTTGAAAATGCTATCTTGTGAAACTATTCAGTATGTAATATTTATTTGTTTGCATAAAACATGCAGTATGTGCTTTCATGCTAACCCTTGTTTGTACATTCTAGAGATTTGAAGGCTGGCAACATTCTTCTGGGTGAGGATGGCTCTGTACAAATAGCAGGTAATGGTGGTGGTGGAGTAATGGGTAAATAAAAGAAGAAGGTAATTGCAGCTGGATCAAGGGCAACTGATATCAAGGCGAAAAGCTTTTCTGTTGGCTTTTGACTATTCCTTTTGGGGTGCTGTAGCCACAAGTTGCCCAGTTTCAGATTTTAGGATTCTTGATTAATGATACTTGGCTCCAAAATTATTCAGTATATCTCTGTGTCCCATCAAATATATAAGGAAGCTTTCTTATGTCCTCTTAATGTTTCCATTTGATTCACCGATGTGCCTTNCTGGCCCATTAACAGAAAAATAGCCCCAGGAGCTTATCAGGGATGAGTCATGGAGGGGATGGGGAACACTGTCCCACCGGTTCTAACAGCTTATGAAGATGGTAACAGAATACATACTTTTGGCTACATCTTACACTGTAACCTAGGACAGCCTTAAACAGCTTGCAAATGGTAGAAACTCGTGTTTCTGTTAATTTCACTTTTTTCTGCAAGTAATTGTAATAGTTCTTGGGGATCCAACAGTGTGTGTACTGTCCTTCTTAAGGACTTTAAGTTTACTAGTCACTGAGATGCATGAGATATATCTCACTGAGAATTATTTTTGGCATATCTGCCACTTGTCTGGCAGAGGTATCTGTTGGATACAGTTGACGTCTTCAACGTCCTCTGAGTGCATTGATGTGCTTCTTGAGCTGTAGTCTGTAAGAATTAAATTATCTGGTCTCATAAGAGCAAGGCTCATATCCCATCTCTCAGGGTGGTATCAGATTATCTGGAAAACAACGGGAGCAGGTGGTGATGCCTGCCCCTTCCCCCAGCACCCTGCCAGGCCTCCCACGGTCTTTACTGGGTGACTGAGCACCAAGAACCCTTGGTAATAAAAATGGCTAGAGACAGAAGTCATAATTTTTATATAAATGATGCTTTCAAAGTACTGTGTAAACATGTATTTTAAGGGCTTTAATATGCCAGTGTCAAATAATGGTAAAACTACATTTTTCTGTAATTACTGGAGGTGTTTTCTTTTCAACCTTAAAATCAGGTAACAGTGGGAAAGCAATAGGGAATAAATTGAAGTCTGTAGTGAACTACTCTATTTCAGCATAACTGGATTGTAAATAGTACAGTTGAAAATACTCTTCATATAGCTGCATTCAAAATTGACACTATTTCTGCATACATTGGGGATCTGCTCTTTCTTCCACTTACACACCTACCTCACCCATACAGCTGTCACTCATGTAGTAATGGGTTAATAGAACAGTGAGCCTTTTTTTTTTTTCCTTCTTCTATTCTAGAATTTGGAAAAAGCTGTTCGTGTCCTGGTCTACTATTAAGTACATATTAGTGATGACTTTTCTGGTTGTCTTTGGTTTGTCGAATTCCCATAAGAATTAAAATTACGTATTCTCTCTTGTTCAAATCACATTCATATTTAGTTGCTGTCCTTGTCTTTGAACAATAGCAGATGCAAACCTTGGCACAAAGTGCATATTTGAAAACCTTAAGTGACAGATGTACTGGAGTCCTTTGCAACTTTATTCAGGAAGACACATATTGAGAGGTTAAACATGGGGATGTTTTAGTGTGGATTTCCCTGATAAAGCTATAATTTCTATTCCATAGCATTTCATGAACATGAAATGTGTCATGGAGCAAAGGTCAGCTCTGCAATGGAGAATTTCTATAGGCATACATTTGGGAACTGACTTTATTTCTAAAATGTAAAACTTTTGCTTTGTTATTAGTAGTTTAACAGATTTCAACTTTTCTCCTCTTTCCCAGATTTTGGCGTTAGTGCATTTTTAGCAACTGGAGGTGATGTTACTCGTAACAAAGTAAGGAAAACATTTGTTGGTACTCCCTGTTGGATGGCTCCTGAAGTAATGGAGCAGGTATTTCTAATGCTAATCCAAAATTTAAAACATTTGGTCTTTTAATTTTGGAACTTGAGACATTGCCACCTTGGTTTTCCCTTCTGGTTCTGTTTCAGGTGCGAGGTTATGACTTCAAGGCCGATATGTGGAGTTTTGGGATAACAGCCATTGAGCTAGCAACAGGAGCAGCACCTTATCACAAATACCCTCCTATGAAAGTAACAAT
Source organism: Nicator chloris (assembly GCA_013400495.1). Taxonomy (NCBI): domain Eukaryota; kingdom Metazoa; phylum Chordata; class Aves; order Passeriformes; family Pycnonotidae; genus Nicator; species Nicator chloris. The sequence goes on from WAAE01023121.1 coordinate 116,884, forward strand.
CACTTTGTACTTGTTAATGCTGTTAGCTGTATTATTAATGCTGCTAGATAGTTAGCACTACTTCATTTTCAATAGGAGCTCAGGGTATCTAAATAGATGTATTCTGCAGAGTATTTTTTCTCTTTGAATTTCTACATTTCAAATTGGTTTTGCTTATGACACCTCATTTTTGGGTTTATTTTAGGTGTTAATGCTAACGCTTCAAAATGACCCTCCCACTTTAGAGACAGGTGTAGAGGACAAGGAGATGATGAAAAAGTATGGCAAATCCTTTAGAAAACTAATCTCATTATGCCTTCAAAAAGATCCTTCGAAAAGGTAGGTCTCTATTGCCATGTAAAATAGAATTATTTTTGAAAATATGTAGACTACTTTTAAGTTACAGTGACATAATCTTTAAGTGTATGGTTTGAATTTTGTAAATAGCAGCCTTCAGTCACCTCCATCTGGGGAGAAGAAATTGCCTCTTTACTGTTCCTTAAGTTTACTTTTTCTGATTGTTAACCTAATGTATTTATACTTAAACACAATATTGAATTAAACGCTGATCAAACTAAAGTCCTTGCTCTACATCTTAATTTCTCATCTGAAGCAAGATAAAAATCTTGATACTGTGCACAAGTCTAACAAGACTGTTCAGATTAAGCAGCAGAATAGTTGGTAATCAAATAGATCATTCTCTTGGCCTTTAAAAGAAATTAGAAATAAATAATTTTATGTTGATTTTTCTCATTTTGTGACATAAACTTAGTGTTGTTTTTAACTGGGATATTTCCAGATAAGATTACTTACCAAGATGTACTTATTTTTTTTACTGTTAAGTTGGGGGCTCCAAGTTTGTTGGATTTTCCTCATATTTATGTAGGGAATTGCATGTCATGGTGTCTTTGCTGTTTGTTCTTTCTTGCTATGTTTTTTAAATAGCCAAGGTGATGAAAGTATTAAACGTCTATCCCAAAACCATTGTTGAGGTCCCAAGTTCCCTGAATGATTAGTTTATTTATTCATTTTTATGCAGACCATTTTTGCAGGCTTTTTTTGCTGAAGAATTGTAGGAAGGAGATTCTAATTAGCATTATTTCCTAAGGTATTTAGTATATCACTGTTTTCTAGAGTTTCAGAGCTACTATTTTGGGGCAAGGATTGTTCTGAGAGAGCAATCCTGATTATATGTGTCATTTATGGTGTGTACTTCCTGATGTAATGTTAGCCTAAGTCCAGGATATGGTTGTAGGGAGTCAAATTGAAAAGATGACAGCAAGAATACTAGAGAACAAGTATAATTAAGAAAAAAGACTGCGGCCACATCTTTATTCTAGAAATACTTGAAAAATTTTATTTCAGTCAAAGATCATTTGTGTACTGCTTTCAGATTCCCAAACCCCTAACCCATGTTGATCTTACTAGCAAGTTCTGATGCTTTAAGTGTAGTGCTGCAGTTTAGCTGCTTACAGATAGGAATAATAATAATAATCATCATCATCATCATCATCATCAAACTATTGATAATCAAGCTTCTTTTAGTTTCCAGTATCTAGAAATTTTCAGGGCAAGATTAAAGTGGTATGAAGTAGTGAGAAGTAAATAAAATGAGTTTTCCTTGTCTCCTTGAATACATAATGCTGAGTTACCTGAGGTGTAGTAAAGGCATTGTTGTTGAAATATTGGTGTTTAAGGTGCTTGTTTAAATTGATACATTTATTAAAACACATGCAATAACTTTATACTTAGGATTGCCTTGAATGGAACAATTAGACCAGCAAATAGATGTTCAGAGAGAAACAGATACAGAGCAATTATTTTTATACTGGGGGGTCATCACTATTTTCTGTAGTTCTTACAATCCAGGGTATAATTTTGCATGGAGATCCCTCCAGTAGCCATCATGTCAGTTGTGGGAGAAGTCCCTGCTCTTTGTGGCAAATTCTAGGGCTGGCATTGCACTGCTGTTGTCTCAGACTGTTGTTTTTCTTTCGGGGATCTCTCTGGGTGTTTCTCTCTCTCCCCAGTGCCAAGGATGCTGCTCACAGTCCTCAGCTGCAATTCATTGCTGCAGCTTGTGCGGAAAAACAGGGCCAGAAAGCATGTCCAGAGCAGTTCAGAAGTGTCTGGCATAATTAATGGTAGAGGAATGGAGAACATTAGTTTGGATAAAACTTTACTAAAATGTAGCTTTTAATTGTGCATAGGCCTGTTATGAGATATGATGGTACTGTACTTTGAGAACTTTAAAACGTTGGCACAGAAGCTGATTTTTCTTTTAAATAGTTTTCTCTTCCTTTTTGCTCATCCAACATACATGTATGAAGTACTACCGAGTCTGGTGGTCTCCACAGGACCACTAATCAGAACTCCTTTATTGTAGAGGTTGATGCTTTGGAGGTGAAGAAAAATACATGCTCTATGGAACCTACTGCCTGTATCTAAATTGAATTATTTTTGCTAATGTCAAGAGTTGTTTCATTATTCCTTGCAGGTGTGAACTGATATATACATAGAATGTAGTGCTCCTCTTTTGCTCACTTACTTTACAGATCTGTTCTCAAAGAAATAAACTGTGTCAGATTTCTGTTGTTTGTTTGTTTTTTTTTTTTTTTGAGATTGAGATTATCCAAATGGAAGCTTTCTCACTGTTTTACCTGGTTTGTTCTATATTCAGTCTCTTGCTGGAATTCAAATGGAAAACTAGAGCAGATGTTGTTTCTGTTTGTTTAGAAATTATGAGTCTTGAAGATTTTGACTTTCCTATGTTTAGCTGTGTCAAAATTAGTCCTGGATGGTGGTATGGACTCCTATTTTAAAGGTTAAATGCATTTGTGTTGAACAAAAAAGGGGGGAAATTGGCAGCTTAAGAGACTGAATTTTTTTCTCTCTTTTTTGGTATTTTTGCCATAGAGAGGCTTAATTTTTTTTCATGTGTGGTAAGTGAGTTTGTGTGAATTAATTCAGTAGCTATTATCATTCATTCCCCATTCATACAGTACCAATTCAAAAGTATTAGAGACGTACCATTTAACTAACGTCTTGTACTGTATTCACTGAGAGGGGTCTTTGTTTTCTGTTCTAATTTATTATTGATTTTTCAGGCCCACAGCAGCAGAACTTTTAAAATGCAAATTTTTCCAGAAAGCCAAGGTAAAACGTTTAACCCTACGAGTAAATTTTGCTCTGCCTTAAAATCTATGTGAAATTTCTTCTTTGCTTGTATTGATTTTTAACTTAACAAATGTTGGTTTTGCAGAATAGAGAATACCTGATTGAAAAGCTTCTCACTAGAACACCTAATATAGCACAAAGAGCAAAAAAGGTGAGTGCATTCACGTATTTTTCTTGACTGGTGTGGTGGATAAAGCAGCGACTCCTCAGTTGCCTTACATTTTTAGTTGACTGGCTGAGCCATACTTTTAATGTAGTCCTTCAAAGATAGTGAGTGTTGAATGAATGTTTTCTGCAGCCTCGCTTTCTCTGGGAAGCCCTGAGGCATTTTTACTTCCTTTCTGGCCTTGTCAAAATGATACATTTGATACGGTTTTTTTCTGGCTTTCTCTTGGAAAGCTACGGGTGAAGTAGTTCTGAGGACAAAAGGTGACCTGCAAACATAGGTTCATAAACTGCACAATTCATACCTTCATTGATCACCTAGGGAAAGGATGAAGATACTTTAAATCATATTTATTGACAACTGCCTGGCTCTTTGGATTCTTTCAAATGTTATTCCCAAAAAGCCAGGTTGAAACTCTGCAAGAGTGCTGCTGAGTTTTTCAGACCATGGAGCCTTATTCCACGGGTGACAGAGTTAAACCCACAGCTATGGCATATGCTGGTATTTTTGTGGTGCCTTTGGCACTTGTATAAATGAGCTTACCAAGTCATGTGCAGCAGAATAAAAAAAATAGTAACTCCTAACAGATAAATATTGTAAAATCTTTAAATATGAAGCAAACTGCTGTTTATAAGAGCTAAGAAGCAGGAATTAATGTAGACTCCTGTTTGTTGTGTGAAAAATTATTGAACTCCCTGCTTCTTTTCTGTTGTGACTTAATTCACCATGTCTCCTCAGTATGAGGCACCTGCTCAAGACTGCTGAGCCTCTGCAGGTGATGCAGTAGTGTGCTGAGTCCAGCCTTCTAAAAGCAGGCTTGCTTGGGGGATATTTTGAGGAGGACATTTCAAAAAAGGCACTGTTTCAGCCTTTGTTGGCACATCAGTTAGGCTGCAGCTACCCTGACTGGCACTTGCACGATTTTCTGTTGTCTTTGGGAGTATTGGTTTGGCGTAATTTTACAATACTGAAATGCTCTCACAGCTGGTGGCTCACACTTGGAAGAGATAGTCAGAAAGGTCTCTGTGCTTCAAGTTCCTTCGAATCTTCTTCATATGGAAGTGATTTTGGGACCTCGTTGATGGTGGGCTCTGAGAGGCTGGAGTAGGAAGGGCTACTGAGAGGGCTACTGCTTTGTGGCAGGGGTGTTGCACTGAGCAGGTTCGCACCTGGCAGGAGTAGAGGAGGAGTTCAGGGTTTGGCCGTGTGGTGGCAGCAATGCCCGCATAAACCCTGATCCAGCTGGAGAAAACCCGTCCTCTGGTTTTCCGTGTACACCTCGGGAGCGCAGGAGTGATTTAGGCGTGTGCTGGTACCAGCCAGGCTGCTGACAGAGCGTGTGCCTCCTGAGGTTTCGTCTCCCAGCTGGATCCCCTGGTCAGCTTTACAGACTGCCCGGTAACTCATGCATGCATGCACGTATACTTTATATTTCTTTCGGTAACAGCACTTGGAATTGTGGAGGGGAATGCAGGATAGCCTCCCATACACCACCAGAAATAATTTTCTGAATTACTTTTTCAGCAATTCTTTCTAATTTGAGAGAGGTGTGAATCTTAAGAAATCAAAGCTATACAGTGGTGCAGGCAAATTAATATGTCTTTAATTGCATCATAAATGGAAAAACTATTTGGATTTTAGCTACTGAAAATGCTAAATTATTTATATTTTAAAAGGACACTGTTAAAATTCATTGGGGATTTAAAGTTTAATTCACTTGTTAGAACTGTCCATGTTGGTGCTGTTTTAAGACACCATAAAATATAAATGTACTTTAATAATAAAACTCTGGAGTTTTGTTTAAAAAGCTTGTGTAAGTCAAGTTTGGTTGCTTAAACATTAACATGTAAAATGTCTAAGAAGTTGCTCTTGGAAGAAGTAGCCCCTGTAATTGAAAAACTAGTATCACTAGGGCAACAGATAGAAAGAAGCTGGTGTCATCACTGCTTAAATTATCTTCTGTGGCACTTGGTGTAAAATGCCTATGACTAATGATCTGTAGCACCACTGCTAGTACAGATGTCAGATCTGCCCTGCGGTAATCTAATTTTTCTTCCATTTACCGCCTGTGTAATTGCTTTGCCTTGTTGCCCAGAACTCCAGCCTCAGTTTAGTTTTAACTTTAAATTCTTCTCTCTTGACATAGTGTTCCCATGTTTTGCTTCTGCCTTTATAGCTTATACTTGGCATCTGTTTTTTGCTAAATATGAGTTCGGGTCTGTTTGTGAAATCCTGAAAGCAGTTACACAGGTCTTGTATGTGTGAGGAAAACATTTGATGCTGTAAAGATGTGTCCTGCTTTAAACCCCAATTTGATAATTGAGCAATGTCTTCACTGTGTGTTTAAAATACTATTACACACTAGACTTGTAAGCTATGTGTTTGTGCATGTGTTCCCCCATTCCATTGTTTCAATTGCTTTTAGTTCTGCTAAATTTAAAATCATGTCCTTCTTCCTTGCCCTAGCCTAGTAATTAAGGAACCACTTACCCAGGAGGACCATGTTCTGCCTCTTCCTGTGCAGGACCTGGTTAGATATATATTGGTACTGATCCACAGGAACAAGTGTTACACCATGCACCTTCTTACTGGCAGTTCTGGGTTTCACTAATGGGACTGCTCCCCTGTAGAGCACTGCTGGTATCAAGAAGAGCTGGAGAAAGGCTGTGAGGAATGGTCCAAGCTCAGTCTGGTTGGATAAGCAGGGACATGCTCTGAAGCCATGCTTTTGTCATTTATATCAATGTAGGAGCCTGACACCCTGTGCCTCTGCCTGGTTAGATGGTGTAATGGTAGAGCAGCCTGCCCTGTCCTGCTTGGATGAGGGCTGTGTGCACTGCTGGTGTAAAACAGCCCACTAAGAGTTTACATATACTATTTATTAACACATGCTGAAGTAGTTTTACTTTTGAACTGAACACTAAGTTGTTTCATTTGTGATTAGGATTCCTGTATTGGAACAGAGTAATTTGAAACAGCTTTTAGAGTTCCACAGTCAGTTTTCAAGTCTTGTCACACTAAAAAATTAATTATAACTGTAAGTACTCTGTATGCCCAAAGGGCCTGGGTCAATTTTATGGTTTTATAATCCTATTTTTTTAATTTGTAAAATCTCCTGCATGACTGCCACTTCTACAAAGTGAACAGGGAAAAACATGTATCTGCATTTCATTTTATTGCTGGCTGAAGTGCTGCTAGTAAAAAAAAAATCTGAGCAATAATTGGGCTTGAATTCTATTTTTGGAATGGTGGTATTGCATTGTGCTCTTAATAGAAGCATTTTTAGAGCTGAGACTTGTGCGTTAGTGGGAAAAACCTGTGACAGCATGAAGAGATGATTAGTGTGAGTGATACCAGTTTTTATTATACTTCAGTAAAAATGCCCTTATGGATGGGTTGGAATTCTAGCTCCTCAGTACAGCTATTTTAAGCTAATGGTCATGTTTCATTGCATAAGATATCATCAATCCCCTGCATTTAGTGACAAAAATATCATTTTATCCTAGATTTCTTGGACAGCTATAACAGCATGATTGTACCTCAGCAAGACATACATGTGCAGCCCTTCCTTGCTTCAGTAATGGAGTTCATCTGATAGGTACATCTCACCAGTGATGTATGTTAGTACAGCTGGACTCCAGCTGAGTTGAAAAGCAAAGAGCAACATGAACCTGACCTCATATTGTTAATATAACTGTATATTAACTTTTCTTTACAGTTTAAAAAAAGCTTATTTAAATAATATTGACATATAAAGTGAGGGGACATATGCTATACTGGAACACTTTTTCTGGAAGGCAGTAGCTGAATTATAAATATGTGTTTGGCAAGGCTTTTTGTGAGGGAGGGCCCTCCATTGCAGAGGATTAATTGTTCAGGTTATCCAGAACACTACTACAAATTTAAAAAATAAATAGTGAAACTGTGTTTATATGGTTGAATTAAAAAAAAGAAAAAAAAAAAGAAAAAAAAAAAGAAAAAGTGAAATTTCCACTCACACCATGTCAGGTATTTTTTTTATTTTCAAGAAGTTGTTGGAAGGGAATTTTAATAAAAACACTTTTTCCAAAAATGTAAATTTGACAGCAATTCAAATAATGAGAAAGCAATGCCTGCATTAGTGGGTAGTAGAATTGGAAAGTGTTTTAAGGGGCAGACACATGCAGTGGCAGCAGCTTTGTTTTAACATTTCATATAAAGGAAGAAGACTGCTTAGTCTTTTTGCCACCATGTAGTTGTGCCATTAGATGCAAGGAACTTCATGCAGTATATTAGTTTGTCCATCTTTTGTTTCATGGGGTGCTTTTGCCATCTGTGTGGTTGTTTGTGAGGTTGGATTTTGTGCCTTCTCAGATGGATCTAATTGTTACAGAATAAGTGAGCTTTGAAACAAACCATGGCTTAGTTGAGTGCCTTTGTACTTCAAGTAACCATATATATATCTAAACGAACTTGGATTACTTATTATGGCAGAGTTTAAAAGCTCGGACATGATTCATCTAAGTTGTTGAAAAGTAGCCCTGTTCCCTATTGGAAGGTGTGTTCCAGTCCATGGGCTGTCATGGTTCCACTTCAGGATTCATTTTTACAGTGAGTCCCTGTCTCTTGTGTAACTGCATCTGTCTGCTCCTTAGCTAATGTTGTGTTCATGACCTGTTGACTTGTTCAAAAACGTCTTGAACATGGATTGCCAGGGGGTTGGTGTGTAATGAGGACTTCTCTGATTAGACCAGTAGCTCCAAGTATTTGGCATTTATCGAAGCTGTTGAAACTTGCAGAACTGGAGGAGGAGTCTCTTAAAAGTGCTGTCGTGATTAAAGCATCAAGACAGGGTAAAGGAAGTCTGGGTGTGTGTGATGCTGGTGATAGTCTTTGATCAGGAGTAAGCCTTGTAAATAAGCAGAAGATAATCCTATTTTATTGCCCCGTTTTGTAAGGATTCCGTTTTCTGTCTGAAAATGTGCAGGAAGGTGCTGGTTTTACCTGTTTAGTTTCTGAGAAATTAAACCTCAAACATTTCACTCACATGACATTCAATACCAGATCACTTCTTTTGGATTTGGAATGGCTCCCTAAGTGAAAATGTCTCAATGGACATTTTTGACTCAATGGTTTTTATTTGATAATTTTCCCAGTTTATAGGCCAAATCAATATTGTGTCAGTGCTGGCAGCAATGTCACCTTAGTGTCATGGGGTTTTCTTTCTGGAAAAGGCAGCCTTTCTGCCTGTCTTTGTTCATAAAGGTAACAAGGAGTTTTGGAAGGATGCGGAAGGGTGTATTACTTGTGATTTTGTATATTTTTGGGACATTTGTCAGGAAAGTCGTGAAGGCAGATGAATTACAAAGAGGATTCTCTAAAAGCCAGGTGGCTCAGAATCAGCATTCCCACCTGTTACCATTTGCTTAAAGACTGATGGAATAGGTTTGTGAGAATTTTTGCTTTTATATGGAGAAATTAAATATTTAGCCCTCATAGTTAAAGGGGAAATTAAAAACAAAAAGAGCCCAGGCTCAAGAATCTGAAGAAAGTGTAAAGTAAATATGTTTTCTTGGTTAGACTCTGTAAAGCTTTTACAAGTACAGTACCAAAAAAATCGCGCGTCATTTGTTTTGACGTTCCTTTTACCCCTGCACTTGTGCTTGATACTGGTGATACTCTTGAAAGTTCCTGGGAAGAGCTGCAAGGGAAGTACAGGTGAAGCAGGACATCCTTGGGATGGTGTTACCCAGTGATACTATAGGGGACTTAATTTAGCTGAAAAGTACTCTTGTCCAAGGACTTAAAATTATGCCTGGAGCTGAAAACCTCAAGGTTTTAACCAGAACAAGTAGATTAAGGCCAGCAGAGCAGAAAGAAGGGCTGGAACAGTAATGGTTCTTTTCTGTTTGTCTCTGAAAAACAGCTCCACGAGAAAGTTATTCAAACTGCATGTGCAGCCAAAGGTAAAGTCAGAGGGTATGCAAAGAGAAAGGGAGTGTCCCGGAGGCACATCCCCGCAGGGCTGTGTGGGATTTACTGGCAGCAGAGGGCAGCCACATCCATTGCCGTGCGGCCGGCGGGATCCATCCTGCCTGAGCTGTGTCTGCACTCACAGGCTGGGAGTCCCGCTCCAGCTCTGGGATTTGAAACGCTGTTGGCTGGTTGAATGCATGCTGCTTCTTGATATCTGACTAAAATAGAAACACTGGGGGTTTCGCAAAATTGGATTTTATATAAATTGCAGATCTCTGTTAATTATTTTCATGTTAATTTGTGACTTTTTTTGGAGAACTACACTCAAGTTTTAATTTGATCACCTTAATATTTGAGAGAGACATTGGAATAAATTCAGGTCTCTTTAAAATCTATGTGGAATGCAGAGTGTGTATTAGAGTAATTTCTCTTATGTACATAAGCAATTGGAAGCCTTGGAGAAAATAAAAAAGGTAGAAATTAGAAGCACCTTGAAATGGTGCTTTCAAGCCTCTGAGTTTGAAAGTAAGTGAAAGTCATAGTAATTTCTTCTTTGAATTCTACAGTAATAGACTGTTTTCCTAAATATTCTTTACTGTGTCTCTAATGCTGGCAGTGAAACCCACCTTATAATGAGTTTTCTACTACTGAATAATGAAAGCTCTACATGAGGCTGTATTTGTCTTCTTTCTTTTCACCTCTGGTTATTTTAAGAAAGTAAACAGCTTGGATGATAGAAAAGCATGGTGGAATTGGAAAATGATGATTATCAAGGTTGATCTAATGATCCCTCTAGTGGAAAGTCTTCTAGTAGTGATTCACCATCATGATATGCATTCATCTGAGCAGCCAGGAAAGGAAGCTCTAAAGATTTGGATTGGTCTTTGTCATCTTTCAGAGTACTAAATTTCACCATGCTGTATCTTTGATTTGCTTTCTTTGATTCTTGCCAGGTACCCTTGGCCTTGGCACCTTAATTTGATTGGAAGGGTGGTGGGAAGCAGGCAGGGAAAAGAAAGAGGGTAGAAAAGAGCCTCTCTCTGCATGTGTAAATTAGCCGTCCGGTCATGCCTGAAAGCCCTTTGGGATTCCTTGTGTTTGAGGCGAACTGACACACTTTTGTGGAGCAGTGTATCTCCTCTGCAGTTAATTGAAAACATCCTCCTTAGCACAGGTACACATTCATGCCTGAAAGGACTATTGTTAAAATGTGAGTGAAAGAATTATTTGCAGCTAATAACATTCAGTAATGAAGTTTACGTAGTGGAACTAATAAATGGAGAAATAATGTCTGAAAACCAAAAATCATACTGAGTTACTAAATTTGCACGTTTCCCATGTGACTGGAATTTCAGCAAAACTGCACTTTCTCAAAGCAAAATCAGATTCCAATTTTGGACTCAGGCTGAAAGCAGAGATAATAAGTATGCTGCAGTATTTAGGTAAAACCTCATGTTTAAGGAAAGCAGAATTAGGAGTTCAGGGAATACCTGCACTTGTAAACAAGATGTTTTGGCAACAAAATAGTATCTTACTTTGAGCCACTATATTTTGCTGTCTCCAAACAGCGTTATCCCAGCAGTAGAAGAATTGGTGAATGGTGGAAAGGGGGAGGGTGTTGGACAAGGAATGTCCCAGAGTGCATGAGGACTTGGTACACTGATTCACTGGTACTTCTCTCATCAGTTCCTCTAGAGGTGCAGGAATGTGCTCCTTCACCCTGTCTCTCTTCAGCTAATAATGGCTTTGTTTTCCTCTCACTGATAGCTGCATTCCATTTCTAAATTGGGAGTGTAGGTAAGATTTCGTGGCAGTCTTCTCAATTGATGGCCATGCCCTTGGGTGTCAGACTTGTCATCATGTAACCATGATACTGTTTGGCTCATAAAAACAAACCAGTACCATAAATATTTAAAGCAAATGTTTGTGTTTTTTTTTCAACAGAGACCTGGTTTTTGTTGGCTTCTGCTGTGTTATCCCTTAAAAAGGGTACTCTTCCAGAACCAGTACAAAGCTGAAGAAGCCCTGTTCAATGCAGAATTATCAGTCTCCTGTATTCAGTATATTCAGTACTCTTGTATACATTATTTAATGAAGAAAGATATAACGATCTTCTATTTCTTGACTTTAAGCTGTCAGTGTAATTGATTCCTCTAGGGAGTATTCCAATAGTTTCTGCGTATGAATATGAAACACTGCAAATTCTAACTTTTTTTCCAAGTAGGAGAAAAACAAAGAGAGACTAGTTTTTTTCTATGATGATATTTGCAGCATTCAGAATGGTTGGAGAGGAGGGGACACTAACACCAAATCACTGTGATATCTTAACGCCTATTGAGTTCTACAAAGCAGATTGCCAGAGTGTTTTTTTACAAAGGTAGAGGTACATCCCTTTAATAACAATAGCTTGCATAAATTGTGGTGAGGAAAAATAAGGGTTTGAATTGCATAAAGCACATTCAGGTTTGCAGAAGTTTTGTGGCTTCCATCAGAATAAAAATAAGACTTCACAATATAATGAATTCAGAGAAGTTTAAAAATAGCAGTGAAGGGGTTAGGATGTTCATGTGATCTGTGAGGCTGGGTTGGATGGGGACCAGCCTTCTCCTGAGGTAGTGCTCTACAACAAAGGATGAGTGAACATGTGGGAATTCATGCACTGTCTTGGACCTCAGGGTTTTTGTGGTTTGGGTTTGTTTTTTTTTTTTCAACACTGTAGGTGTTCTTATGCAAAAAGAACAGTGTTCTTTTGCTTTAGTATATATTGTAGAAAGTGACTTCATGCCATTAAGCTTAGGAGCTAAGCTGCGATTAAAGCTGTAACTGTTTTAAGCAAAACGCTTGTGCCATAACTGAAAACACAATGATTTTCTTTGTTGCATTGAAATACAAATAAATGCATAGGGGTGGAGATTGAAATTTGCTTTTTTTGTCTTAGGAAGCATTCAGGAAAGGTTTGCAAGATGGTGAAAGGTAAAAATTATAAAATCTGTTTGCTCTGTAAACTTAAGCTGTGTATGGAAGGAACTGGTTGAGGGAATTTTTTTTTGAGGGAAAAATACACAGAGCAAAGTGTGGTGCTAGAACAAAACTATTCAACAATGTCCTATTCCTCATCATTGTTCTTCCCATAAAATAACTGGCATGTAACTGGCATGGGAACTTATTTTATAAATACTTCTCATGAAGTTGTATGAGAAATGAAGCTCTTGAAACTTGTAATTGGAAAAAAAAAGGAGGGGAGCACTGGCTATGCACAACCCCTCTCTTTATCAATTACCAAGTACATATTCATACTTTAAAGACTACATTTTTTTCTCTAAGTTCTTCTGGGATCTGTGTAACAGTGGGAGTCCAGTGTCCTGTAAGAACCAGTGTGACGTGAAGGTATATAGCATCAGTTGACTGCTCTTTCTTTTTTTTTTGCCTGAAAGTCAATTTAGGCTTTTATGTGGAAAGACTGCAGAAAGTTAAAAAGGTGAGGTTTTAAAATAACCACCCTGTCATTACTGTTCTCTGGGGCATGTGGGATTTGGTGTCTCCTCACTACTGTACTAGCATATGTAGCTGAAGGGCATCAGTGGTAAAATAAAAGACAATTTGATCTCCAGCTACAGTATTCCTGGAAGGATATGTGTTTAAAAATTGAAAAAGTATGGCTTGCTATTGTGGTGTGTTTTGCAGTGGTTTGGTTTGTTCTGTTGACCCCCATTGCAATGGTTTCACCTCATGTTTTTACTCTCCTCCGAATTGTCACTCTCCCTCAACTCCTCCCTTCTTTCCTGAGAGTTCTGTGTCAATCCTCTAAGTGCCTCCCCTAAGCCTTGTCAATTTCCAAGATTGCCTTCCCCTAGTTTTAGAAGCTTTCCAGAATCCATTGTGTGATTGGCTAGGGATTGGTGAATCCTCCCTCAAAGTTCCCTTATTCCTTCCCAAAGTTGCTTGTTACTCCCTTAGTTCCCCCCATGTTTTCCCTGTTGGCTGTTAGTTTGTTCCCTCCCATAGGTCCTCCCCCCAGTAAAAACCCAGTGTAAGCTCCTGGTCCCTGTCCTCGGATGATGTTCCTCCGGAGACAATAAATCTTTGGATGTTATGACTCCGGGGGCCCTTCTCTCATTCCCTTGCTGCTGTCGGATGACAGTGGTCCGTCCCTGCAGGAGCGACAGCTCCTGGCCACTCTCCTGGTCTCCCAAGTCCTGGGGGGTGTCCCCAGCCAACCCAGTGCCAGTGTTGGAGTAGCTGGGAAGGGAAGGGAGTGGTGAAGGCACTGAGGGCAGCTTGCTGTCCATACAGATACACAAATGCAAAAAACGGACAACAGCACTGACTGTTCTCTAGTTAGAAATTAGTAGGAAGCAATGTCAGGGTTCCACAAAGACTTCTGCAGATGTGCTTTAAATGTGTGGAATCTACGCATTTGCTACTCTCCAGGAATTCAGGAACAGATTAAATTTGGGCTCTCTGTTACCTGTGTATGGAGAGTGGCAAGGCACCTTCCACGATACTCAATATTAATGCTTATTAGTCCCATCAGTTTTACTTACACAAATGTGTCTTACTTCCCATGCTTTCAGGTCACCATACTCTTTCTGTGGAACAGAGTTTGAGAATGCTGGTTTAAATCTATCCAGGACTCCATTGCAAATATTTTACTCCATATTCAGTTGCCAGAGCTTCAATAGGAATACCTTAAATATTTCAGATAGTGGGAAAGTCAATGTTACTATTTCAGTCTTCTTCCTGCAGAAGGAGGAACAATACAGTAGATGCATAATATTGCTCTTACTGACAGAATGGATTTTAATGTAGTCTAAGATCATGTGCTGTACCATGTATGAAATGCAAAAGTGCTTTGTGTATATGCTCTGGTATTCCACAGTGTATGCTATTTATTTATTTATTTATTTATTAAATTTAGACACTGAAATAAAATAATTAATCTGTAAGTAGGCCCAGTTCTTTGCTATTTTGAGCAGTTGTGAATAAGGAAGTAGAAAATTCTTAGTGTTCAGAAAGTGTTCATTCCCTTCGCTGTCACTTTACAAAAATAAACTTGTAAAGAGATTGCAGCAGCTAAAGAATCAGTAATGAATAATAGATTCTTCTTTCCCAGTCTCTAACATCTACATATAGCAAGCACATCAGTGCCTAGAAGACAACAATTTAAGTTTTGCTTCTCTACATTGTAGCTTTCTCTTCATGGAGCCTTGGGAAATGTGGCAGCTTCTGCATTCTGCTGATGGAGTTCTCTCTCCAGATTAGGCCTGACCTTCATTGGGTGGGATTTACAGTTGCCCTGTTCATATGTTAAAACACATCCTCCTGGAAAGCTAGTGCATGATGTTATTGGCAGGGAATGTTAAATTGTCTGTATTCTACTTAAAAAGGGTGGGGACAAATAGTTCTGTCAGCAGCTTAATTTATACTTAAATCTTTGTGACTTTGTTGTATTCTGCAATAAGCTTTAACCAGGAACAATATATACAACAATACTACTACTACTAATATAATGCTTAATATTCTGTGGTGGTCATGTTTTTTTCACTCACTGATTTGTCCAATCATTCTCTGTTTTAACTCTTGCTCATAGTGTCTTTCTTCCACAGCTGTGGTAATGTTGACAGTGGCTTATTAAGCTTTTCCTCCTAGAAACAGCTTTTGGTTGAACATTACAATGTTCTGAGCTGCTTTTGTTTTGGCTGTAGTTTAACTGCCAGTCATTCAAAGTAATTTTTTATTCTCTGGTGTCTTCTGACTTACATGAAATATGTTTTCTAATATGTGTTAATTTGTCTTGTAAAACTGAACTTTCATTGTTTTCTTTATTAGCTAAAATTATGATTCGGTTTAGTTCCTATTTTGGAAGGATCATTTAGATTTTTAATCAGTAAAACCCAAATTAGAATTGAGCATGTTTTAATTTGTTTTCCTTTCCCTCTGAAATACTTCCTGAGAGATATACAATTCTAGCATAAGGAATTTTTGATGTTGTGTATTTTGACTGAAGCTGATGGAGAAATTACATTTGTATGGCTACTGCATGCAATGTAAAATGTAAACCAACTTACTTCTTATTTTTGTAGATATACATGAAGTTTGTTTAGGTTCCATGCTCTGTCCTGGATTTATTTTGTGTCCTTGTATATAAATAGCTTCATTTGTTTGCCGCTTCATTTCTCTCTGTAAAATAGAAGACCTGTAGCAGGTATCAGGAGATATATATAGAATATTCTCAATTGCCTTAATGCTGTTATTATTGGAGTGAAATGTAAGCATGCTGCCTGTGGTATCAGTCTGCTAGTAGTATCTCAAATGATAGCCAGAACAGACATTTAATATGTTATATAAATTATGTATATTTCCATCCAATATCTGATAGTGGAGTGAGATGTTTACGATGAGCAAAGAGACAATTTATTTGCAGATGTATTGTGCTACTTGTGCTCTTTCATTCACCTAGGTAGGGTACATGCCCTCCATATGTGACTGATTCTTTGTGGCTTTAACCAGAACTGAGTGATCAAAGCCAGGCTTGTTAGTCTAAAAATTGTGCAAATTAGTTCACCAAGTGTTGCAAGTGTTAAGCACACATACCAATTAAAAAAATGTTCTAGACAACAACTTCACATTTTTGAAAGTTGAGTAGGTTGGGTACTTTGCTCTAGCTGAAATTAAAATTTCTTTTATGTGAACATGTGTGCTGGTGGAAATCAGTCTGATTGAAACAGAGTACCAGCAAACTTGGTTTTCTGCTTTCAGAAACCTCTCAAGAAAATAATTTAATTTAACATGGTATCTTGCTTTGTACAAAGTTTCTTTTCCTTGAGCCATTTGTTTATATTTTATTAAAAGGCAGTCTATTTAAAAGCTTGAAATGCACTCCTCTCTGCAAATGATGCAAGCATCATTAAGCCCCATTAAAATCATTCTGTTTAAAATAACTTCAAAACAACTGAAAATGGAAGCAGAACAGATACTGATTAGTGCACCATGCAGTGTTTGAATGTGTCTGTAAACCAATATATCCTATTGTGCTGGAAAAGCATGGTTTTAGTTGTGGATGATGTCCTCTGCTAGGTTTGTGTAGAGCCATTTGGAAGATGCTTGTGCTGTTAAACAAAAGGTTCCCTCAGTCTCCTTGAAGGATAATAAATTACATCCACAAGCAGCAAGCGAATTGCCTGCTGGATTACCTTGTGTCTGTGCTGATCCCTGACGATGTAGACAGTGAGAGCCCACTGATTGTGTCTGGGCTGATTGCAGCTGAGTAAAGAATTGCTGTGCTACTTCTTGTTTGATGTCTGCCTGGTCCTCCCTCCCAAACACACACAACCTGCTTCTACCAAGCTTGGAGCTAGCTAGCTAAAATTGGTCCAGTAGGCGCTTAGTATGGCAAACAGGGAAAATTGTGCAGAATTTCTCCATCAAGAGATGGAGTAGGGTGTTCCCTCCGTATCCTGCATAAGGTTTCCCCTGTTCTCAGTTACAAATGAGAACAAAATATGGAGAAACTGAGTAGGACACTCTAATTCAGTTGTACAGGGAAGAAATGTAAGGGAGGAATATCATAAGGACTGAAGGAAATGCAGAAGTGTGGTGAGGTCTGAAAATGTCACCCTCTTGTCTGGTTTAGTCTTATATGTGCAAAAGGGAAGGGAGAGGAGCAGGTGGGTGTTTGGGAAGTGAAGGAAAGAAGAGTGGAAGAGTTCAGACAGACATCAAGATACCTGTTTGTGTGTGGACAATGTTTTGGAAGAAGGCTCCTATCACTCATGCTCTTGTGGTGTCAGGCCAGCCAGCTCCAAACTGTGCTTGGCTTAAACCCAGTACAGAAATAGCTTTAGTGCCCAGCTCTCTATGAAAATCTGCTTTGGAAAAATTGTATTACTGCCTACATCACAGTTGCCTTGGAAGCTCATGGTCTCAGACCTGAAGTGGTCTATACTATTTTCATGTCATGCATCTTGCATGACATGAAAGGTACCTGACGGGATTTTGAAGCAGCTGTAATTTGTCACATGCTGCATCTCTCTGCACATTATGGTTTGCAGTAAACCATAGCAGTTTAGAACAGGACTAATACCAGTTTAGTTTTTCTTTTAAGTTTCATTATGTTGAAAAACACTGTAATTTTTCTAGTCAGATTTTTATATTTAGTTTTTTCCCCTGTTTTGTGTTTTCCATCACTGCCACCAATCAACAGAATGTAGAATCAAGTTGATCAATGCTCCTATGATGCAAGACATTGAAACACCATTGGGCTTAAAGAGGTCAGATATTATTAGAATATGTTAGTGGCTCCTGCAGCAAATTAATGAGAGCACATAGAATAAAAATTGCAAATAATTGCTAATTAACCAGAACAAAAATAAAGACTAAAGATGTCTGTGTAATGGTAAACAATATTTTGGTAGGTCAGACGAGTGCCAGGTTCCAGTGGTCACCTCCATAAAACAGAAGATGGGGACTGGGAGTGGAGTGATGATGAAATGGATGAGAAGAGTGAGGAAGGCAAAGCTGCTATTTCTCAAGAAAAGGTACCTTCTGTTTGTACCAAGACATTTACACTCTGAAAGACATTCAGTCTTTACATTAATTGTTAGTATATCTGGATCTTTGTTGCATAAGCCTGCATAGCTCATATCTCACTGCATTTGTTTTCCAGTCACGAAGACTGAAAGAGGAGGAGAATGCAGAGGTAAAAATGTCTTTATCAATTTTTTTCTCTTCCAAGCATTTGAGTGAAGGGATTTCTTTTTTCATGTCTGCTGTTAAAAATGTGAATTGAGGTGGGAGTATTGTTCTGCAGCCTTGCATGACGAGTGCTTGTGAGGATAGAGCTGTATGCCATTGTGCCTGTAACAATGAACTTCAGCACACAGTGGATAAGATAGATAGAAAATTAAAAGTCGCATTATGTTTGTGCCCAGGAGAATTCATGAAGATAGGTAATTTGACTGTTTTTAATGAATCTTGGTAACTAGATCACACTAATTGCTGTCTGTAAGGGTAATGAAGACTGTGTTGGAGTAGCCAGAACATCGCCAAATAATTTTTTCTTCTTAGGATCTATATCGTGACATGTAGCTTATAATTAAAATATTTTCTTCAATACACCATAAAATAGTTCAGTACTGAAGCAGATTAATTCAGAGGAATAAAATACTATATAGAATTTCATGGCCCTGTGCTAAATGTGGGAAGCATTGCTGCTATAATCAATCGTTTAACAGGATTATGGCTTACAGACTAAATGGTCTTTAAAAATGTTTGTTCCTTGGGTGGATGACCTTTGCCACTTCACCCACAATTTTAGATTCTCTGATTTTCATTAGTGTCAGAGAAATCTTCTAAAAGCCTAGCAGCTTCCTGGCAGATTTAGTCCTGTTAGCTCCTATGATGACCCCAGTGTCTCCATTGCAGACCTAATTTACATAGCTCTTCAGCATCTGAAATACTTTATGTAAGCTGGGTACAAAAAATGGACTTTCACCACACAATCTTTCCGTCTTAAATGTTGAGTTCTACTATTTGTGACCCAGTTTATACAGGTAACTCATAATAACTCTGCTTGAAGTCTTCTGTTGATTTTTCTCTCCTGAAATGCTCTAGAAGATGATTTGGAACTAAGACTAGTGCATCTTGTCACTGTTGGTGTGTGCCTCTTGGGTCTTTGGGATCCCCGTTCCTATATAATGGCATAACATGTCTGTTGAAGATGCAGAAATAATAGTAGCTTATATGAATGGAAGGAATTTAATGGAAGCAGAAAAAAACCTGCTTTTATTTTAGTGATTGTGAAAAATAATTTTCCAAAAATTCAATGATGTCTGCTTATACACAGATAATAAAATACAGATCTTGTGTAACTTTTTTTAAAGTAGATTTGATATGGAAAAATGTGGAAAAAAACTGTAAAATGAAATTTTTGATGCAAGTCTTTATTTTGGGAGGGCTTCTGAACCCTTTGTAACCTTTGAACAGGCTGTTCTGTGCCTGGTGACAATATGCCAAGCTGGGTATGAAATCATAGTAGGGTAGAGGAGCCTGGTGCATTCTGTATGTAGGATACACTTTTGCTTGAGACTTCACACGGATTTTAGTTGAGCGCTGGGAGGATATCACAGCGCGAGGGAGGAGTGATAATGTGAAAGATATCAATGTTCCTGATTTTTCTCTGTGGAAGACATCCTCTGAGCTGTGGTACCTGCTTTGATATGCTGCTAGTTCCTTGCATATGGGTAGATGTAAGACTTCCTCAACAACCAAAATGTTACACAAAAATAACGTGAGTAGCAGTTTGGAATTCTCACTGTGTGCATATTATTTAATAGGTCATTGTTGCTTTGATGCAAGGTGCATTATAAGCTCCTACACTCACTGCTTTAATGCAGGCCTTATGTATTGCTTGTTTCTCTGTAATTGAAATATGGGAGTTTTACTGCTATCAGCTATATTATAGGCTGTGTACTGAAAGCATTGAAAGGGTTTCTGAGAGTTAGAGAACGTGTTAGTTATTCTGTGCTAACTTCAAACTCTTAGCATGGAAAGGTTTTTGTGACTTTTTTTCCCTTTGGTATCCTTTACAAGACTTTGTGCTTCTTTCTCTGATAGTCTCAGCCTGCTATTAGTGAGGAGTACAGTGAAGTTCCGTGTGCAGTGAATCTTGTCTTAAGATTAAGGTAAGAGATCCTTCTATTTATTTAGCTGTATTATCTTGATCTCCCTTGTTACTTTCATAATATTTACATAAAATCAGTGCTGAAGTGTATAATCTCCCAGTATGACCAGTATGAATAGTGTTTCTGTGACTAATTGCTGTCTTTTAATTGCTTAAATAGTGTACAATGAAAAGCAGAATATGAATGTGTCTTCAAGGCTAAGTGTACCCTTCATTAAGTATTTTCTTTCTTTTTTTTCCTTATAATGCAGAATCACAGTGAGAAGTTTTTAATGAGTTTCTTTCACACTTCAGCAGTCAGCCTCTGACAGAAATAAACCATCACTGTATTACAAGTTGCCTACTCAAAGTGTTTTTCGCTGGCAAGTTTGATCAGCCACTGTGGAGAAGAGATGGGTATTTTAGAAAATGGATACAAATATGTTGTCTGACTTAAATTTTTACTTAGTTGAAATGAGTCAGATTACCTTTAATTAAAATCATTTTATAACTAAGATGAATTGCTTAATTATACAGTCTAGGTTTTGGATCAAACTATTTTTTCATACAAAACTTTGATAGCTTTTTATGTGTATGATAACTTTTTTTAATGTTTTTTCTTAAAAAACTTATTACCACTCACTTTAAAACTTGCTTACATCCAGTTTGTATTGACAGGATATTTATGCAAGGTTGTAAATTCCTAATTATTACTATGGAGAAAAGTGAAATGTTACAGGTTTTTATGCTAACAAAAAGATAAGAAGTCAAAAATAATTAGAAAATTACAACCAGTATGTTAGAAACAAATAGCAGATTTATGCATAACAAATAGCTTTAAAACAGTTACATCAAAAATTGTTAGTGTCCTGGTTCCAGCTGTTTATAATCAGAAAAAAAACCAGCTACACAGAATGAGTGCCAACTTTCAAAATCTATTTTCTTTCCTTTTCTTTGACTCCTTCTCTAGTGACAGCTGCAAAAAGTTGCATGGCTGCACAAGGTGGTGTTTACAAAAGAGAGGATTAATGAATTTTATTGTGGGGATAGGGAAGACTTAGAGATTATTTGGAATCATTTTAGTTGTCCAATTTACCTAACTGCCCAGTTATGCTATCAATATTCTTTTTCATCTCTCTGCTGGCAGGTAGATGAAACCATTTACAAACAGACCAATTTGTAGTGCTATGTGGATGTACCAGTGAGGTGCTTTGGGTATCTATAAATTATCATGAAACCCAGAGAGTGATCAGCTTCTTACCCAGTTATTTGCAGTGCTGGCATATTCAGAGGGCAAACATTTTAGACCTGCAAGCATAGTGAAACATCAGGGATTATGCTTTCAGTTTTCTGCAGTTTTTAAGCCAGAAGTGAAGGAGGACTGATCCTGTGAGACTTGAGTTTCCAAGTTCTTACTTGCACAATGAACTTCTGTTCTTTTTAAGGATCCTCTTTAATTCATGGCTGGAAAAAATTCCCTCTCCCTACCTTCCCTAAAAACAAGTCTGTAGTAATGAGGTTAATTTCTTATATTTATGAGCATAGAGGGGGTTATTGGTAGAGAGGGAAGAAAACATGAATTTCTGTTTTAGGAATCAGAAGTTTCCCTTAAACAGAAAAAAAATAGTCTTGAAAAGCAGATATAGTCTGGAGCCTGGGAACACTGTTGGCAGCATCTTGAAAAAACAAGAAATCTGATATGATTTGCAGAGTTTTGTTAATTTAACTGTCCTGCTTTTGATGGAAGAATGCTCTATGGTGCAAACCTCTGTCCCACGTGAGCTCTGGCTGTGTCCAGTGGTAGAAGATGGACAGAGTTAAAAATCTTTGCACAGGTTTTGCTTCTGCTGGAAGCCTGAGCATGTGAGTAGGGTCAGAGCTAGCACATGAGGAGAGAGAGAGTGTGTGTGTGTGTGTGTGTGTGAGTGTGAGTTTGGGGGGAGTGTAGGGGTGCAGGCTGCAGTAAGTAACACAGTTCCTTTGGTTGGCACTTTGCAAAGGCCTGATTTGACCATGAGGGCTACAAGCTGCCTGTGTCTCTGCTCAGCAATGTGGATTCAGAGTTAGATTCAGAGCTATTTAGAATTTCTTTATGCTTGCTAATTTAAAGGCAAGAGTTATTTTGCTTATGGAACATTCACCAAAGCCCAGGCAGCCACTGGCTGACTATAGATATTGTCTTCAGCAAGGTACCTTTGCTAGCACTTGAGATGCGCTTCTTGTTCACCGTTGACCCTCTTCACTGTTGAGACTTTGTCATGATGCAAACATTTAGAGCTTTTTGAGCAGAAACAATTTAGTAGTCTGAGGCTCGGGAATGTGAACCATATGGTTTAAAGAGTAGTGCCTGGGGACTTGGGACAGGGCAAAGAGTAAGGAGGTGGGCAGCCTTAAAAAGGAAGAGCAAGAAGTGGATGAGGGGTGGACAGGAAGAAAATGCTCCTCTCTTCTTTTTTCCTCTTCTACGGTGAGGCTACACTATGACAGCCCTTCACATTTTAGATGATAGCTTGCATTTTTTTTTTCCTAGCAGTATGTTCCAGAACAAGGTTAGTACTACACATAAAAATTAAAAATTACTTTCAGGAAGGAGGAATTCTGGCAGAAGAATCAATGCATTTAAGTAATTCTTTACCTGGATGGTCAGGTTCTATTATTTTTTTCCCAGTCAGAGCAGGGTTGGACTCATTCAGTAATTCAGTGGGGTGTGCTAAATTAACACCATCCTCTGTTTACTGCAAGTGCCTTGTTGTGGATCACAAGCACAACTCACAGTCTGAAAGAACCTATAAAGAATCCCATGGTACTCTTTATACAAGTGGTGGTATTTAACTCCCCTTCTTGAGTTGAAAACCATCCAGACTAACTGATTTATCTGTCCTTAACTTGTATTTAATACCTTTCTGTTTTCATAGTTTTCTCAGTGCAAACTAACTTGTCAAAAAATTCTCTGGTGTCAGAGTTGCTTCATTGGCTGGAGACAGCAATTTCCAATTTATGTTCTGTCTTTTGCAGTATTGTGTCTTGGAGTACATTGCCCCTAAAGGGAAATTATCAGCAGCCTGTTTTAGATAATTCCATGCAAAGCTCTTGAAAGACTCTAGTATTAAATGCTTAATACGGGCCATTAGTGTTTTAAAGCTCAAATGTAGTTAAGAGACTGTGCTTGAATTTTGCAGTGAACTGAAAATACTGGTTCTCAGTAGCTGGCTCTGTTGCCATAGTGTGTAACTCTGACCCAGCCTGAGTAATTGTCACATTGAAATGCCGATGCTTCTGTATCCTCACCCTCAAGAGGAAGTGGTGTTTTGAGAGTAGGAAGGAATGAAATCTGTAATTTAAATTTTTTCCAGTAAGGCTGTGAACACAACATGTCTCAGCAGCAGACCCTGGCAGGAACTCTGCAAAGAGGGGAAGAAGGCAATTGTCTGTGATTTAGTCCTCCAACAGGACTGTTCACAGCACCAGGGAAAGGAGGTGGGCAGGCATTACCACCCTGGATTTGAAATTTCCAATCTAACCACCGAGTTGTTGCAGTTACAGATTTAGGAAAGTCACTGTTAGAGGATTTGACTACTTGGGTTAATAACAGAGATATTTCCTGTTAAATTAGAAGACTTGTTAATGGTTAATAATTAAGAATTGCAAATTTTCTGAAGCAATCTAAGATGGTTAAATTAGCTCCTATGACAGGAAGATAATTTATTGACAGTGATTTGGAATGTCCCAGGACCTAATTTAATACAGTTCCTGCACATTAGATGAATTAAGCCTATGGAAGAATAAAAGGGGCAAATGGAATATTTCTTATTGCATGTCTTAGCATTTTCGCTGCACTTCATTTAAAATCAGGCAGAATTGCCTCTAATGTCACTCTATTGTTTGCATGCAAATGTTTGTGTGTATATTTAATAGAAAAACATTTTTTCTGCTAATGTAGCTGGAAACTG
>WAAE01023122.1:0-10885 GCA_013400495.1 Nicator chloris
GTTCTAGTAGAAGTTAGCTCAGAATAATCCTTTTCATAAAAATCCAAATTCTTCCTTAAAGCAGACTTTATTCAAAATAGTTCCCTCCAAATGAATGTGAGAATAATCTTTGGAGGATTTGTATCTTTCATAAGTTGTGTAGATGTTGTTTCAAGGAAGAGATTCATTTATTGGTTCATGGGATATTATTATTATTTGATAATACTGAGGTATTGTGTGCTATTCTGAAATTATATGTACATAATATTCTTTCACATTTTCATTAATCCTTTTCTTAGTGATTTTATTTTAAAATATTCTTGTTTTATTTATTGACCTATCTTTTCTCTGATATAAAAATCACAAATTGGTGTTTGGATAGGTAAACCTGTTCAGCATTTACAGCTTATACCTTTCTTCAGTAAAGGGAGATTCCTGCCTATAAAATTGAACTAAAGATACATGTTTCAAGAAAGCTAACAACAGTTTTCTTAGTTTCTTTCTGCATAACCTTTAACTGCATGAAGAAGAAATACTCATTTTCAAAGGAAAATAGTAGCTTTCTGTAGATCACGGTATGGCATGATGCAGAGTCTGTTTTGAGATTTTAGATTATATAGCGCACAGTGGAAGAGCAAAAGCTTTTTATTTTTCTTCTTCTCTCTTCACAGATGGACCCAATTCAAAAAGCTGTAATAAATCATACATTTGGAGTTCCTCTTCCTCATCGAAGAAAGCAGATCATATCATGCAACATTTGCCAGCTGAGATTCAATTCTGATGTAAGTCGATCATTTTGTATCAGATTAGAAATATGTACTTATCTTCTAGGATGTGCCATAATTTTCAGAAATTGAACCTAAATGAAATGTTGTGATTTCACTTTGTCGCTCAGCAGATGAAAAGGCTGTAGGATGTTTCAAATAAACACAATGGCTTGGTAGTGTTTATGCACGCAGACAGATTTTCCCTGCCAATATGTCCCTGTAAGCTCATCAACTTCAGTAGTGCTGCACTGATTGTAAATTGGAAAAATTGACTGATCCATTACTGCTAATAATGCTGGTATATTTGCTGGATCCTAATTCTTCTACCAGTCCTGGTTATGTTTTACCTTCAGTTGGCTCCTACCTTGCATCCTCTCACTCCTCCATTTGCAGCAACGAAACAGAACAAGCTGAACTGGAGATGGTCGCTAATACACCGAGGAAACCTGTCTCCCATAATTACCCAAGGGAGCTGTGCTGTGGTGCTCCTTGCCAAGTAATACCTGTTGTGTCACAGAAAAGCCTCTTAGGTTTTAGCTCTTCTGTTTCCTTCTCGGAATCACTGCGTATGCAGACCAAACCTGACATAGTACAATGTGGTTTTTTTCTGCTGTTCTAGGCTCTTCAGGAAGTTTCTTCACATCGGCATTGCTAGTGGGAACTAATCCTCCCCTGTCTTTAATTCACTGAGTAATTTAAATATGGAAGTTACTTCTGTCAGAAGAAAAATGTTTTAACTTAGAGTGAGGTCAAACCCAAAAGTGTCCATGAGGTTCCTTCCTAATTTTAGTCATAGGAAGAAGTGAAATAATTCTTGTGTACTCCTGCCTCTTTAAAGGCAGGTATTTATATACAGTTTGTACTGTTTTTAGTTTATTGATTATTTGTCAAAGCCATGAGCTTGTCAAAAACTTAAATTAAACCTTGAAGCCTAATTTTAGGGATTTCCCGTCTGGGGGTGAAAATATTGTAGCTCTTTTCATTCCCCTCAGCTTTTATCCCTTGGAAATGATTTCAAAAATATCTCAGTCACAATTTCCAGACCAGTCACCATCACGTATTTAATGTTACTGATGACTCCAGGTTATTTAGCTCATTTACTGAATGGACACCTCTTATAACACTGACATGATTCTCAAAGAGTGGTGCAAGGAAGGGCAATACACTCTCTGAAACTGTCATGTCCCTCACAGATAAAAATATAAGAGTCAAATTAGGCTCTTTCATTTAGAAGCCAGATGCCAAAATCAGGACTGTGGCTACTGAGTCATTCATGAGGAGTGGATGATGGAGACGTCTGGGTCACAGTGGATCTTACCAACCAAGGAGCCCAATTTATCACTCAAAATTTTCAGCTTTTTCAGCTTTGTTTCAGAAAAAAACGTCATACTGAACCAGACACAGTATACAGCTGAAAGAGAAATCAAGTACTTCAGTGTTACATACCAGAGTGAAACGCCTCCTTTCAAAGAGGATATACCATTTGTCTGCAAAAAGATCTAGACAAAAGACAAGAGGAACATATCAGTAAAGCTACTTAGTCATTAGCAGTTACACAACTAGGATTGATATGTGGAGTGGAAAATTTTCCAGCTGAGAAGATCTAGCCATTTTCCAGAATAAAGTGTTTGAAGTTAAAATTCTGCTACACCAAAACCAATCATCAGTGGACACTGATACTTTTTACTCAGAGGATTACTCTGCCCCCATACAGCTCCTTTTCTGCTGCTCTTAGAAAGGATTCTGAAGAAGAAAGAGAGAAGAGGCCATTTTCAGAGCCACCTACAGTGTCTAAAAACCTGGTTTCAGAGGACATCTAATAATTTAAGCTGTTCACAGAAAACTCTTGGAAGACTAGCTCACATTTAACTGTCCCTTCACACCTTCAGGTGTTAGAGGCTTAAACTCAAATAGCCAACACTGTTAGGAAGGTTGTTTTAATGCTCCCCTCTCTCTAATAGATCAATATTATCTCTTCAGAATGGGGAGACCTTCTTGATGAGTAAGTTTCATTTTCCACTTTTAATATTCACCTAAGTTTTAAAGCAACCACAGTGTTGATTGATGGAGACATTACAATCCAAAAGCCACCCATTGATTAACCTGGAATGATACCTCTCCCCCTTTTCACTACCACACAGAGGCAATTCACGGATATCTTTATGATGGTGTCTTCTCATTCCAGTCCTTATAGTTATTTCTGCTGAAAATCACAAAGTGCTCTGCTGAGGTGTTCAAGAAATAATTTGTAGTCAGAGTTCCTCTGCAGTTTAGGAATGCTTTTCTGCAACCTGAGGGGAATAGGCAGAGCTATTTCCTCCATTGCTTAGGTAATTTTGAAATGTCCACCTGTGTTTGAAGCAAAAATGTGGTAAACTAAAGATTTAATACTGGGATTCAAAGAAAAAAAATGCTTTGAAGAAAAAGAGCTGCTAGCTATCATTTTTTGATAACTCTTCTATGAATGGCAAGCACACACATTGTAATTCTTTCTCCTATTATCATGAAAAAGTTTTCATTTACTCAATATTCCTACCTTTCATTTTCATCATATTTTGTTGAACACGATTTAAATCCATAACAACAATAAATAACTTTTCTGTCTAGGAACCCAGGCTTTGTGTCTATTCTACCATTAGGTCTCTATTTTTAGATGCGGGAGATAGGTTTTATCGGAGAGTAATGATAGAAATTCCATTTGCCTGCTACACAACAATATTATGAAAATGTTTAAAATAAAACTGGTCTGTGGGATTTTTCTTTTTTTGCATAGAATACACAATTTTCTCCCTTTAGAGATTTCTTTAGGAGCAGCAGAGCCTTTNTAAAACTGGTCTGTGGGATTTTTCTTTTTTTGCATAGAATACACAATTTTCTCCCTTTAGAGATTTCTTTAGGAGCAGCAGAGCCTTTTTTTTTTTTTTTTCCTGGTTACATGGTATCAAAATCACATTTAAAAAAGATGAGAAAAGGCAGTACAATAGTCTAAAATAATTTCACTTCTTTGTAAAGGACTTATCTATAAATCTTCATGACAGCTGTGTGTTCACTATTTCTTTTTAAAATAAATCTCATACAAGGGAAGGGAGAAATGTGCAAATAACCAAAGCCTCTCCATGCTGAGCAAAAACATTGGAACAGCAAATGAGGTTTTGTGGAGTCCATTTCAAGCAATTTTTTTTTTTTTCAGGGAAATCTAGGTATATCATATAGACTCACATTGTGCATTGAGTCTAGGGTGAAACGTTTAAATATGTGCTTAGCTGCAAGTGCCTTTGTTGCCACTTAGGTGTTGGCAGCTGCTGAGAGCTATTGCACCAGTAGGTGCTTGCTTTGTAACAAACATTAAATCTATATCTCTAAGATCTAAAAGTATCTGTAAAAGGTAGCCCAGCCGACTTCAGTAGGATAATTCAGGTGCCTGTAGGCAACTGTAGGGGTAACTTTTCTGCTTATGGCCTGGAAAAAAAGAAAAAAAGGAGCACTTACTGAATTTTCCTGCCTTGACTATTTGAACTTCCTTTGCCCATGAGATTATTTAATGAAGTTGTATAGTTATCAGTGTCTGTCAACAAGGTCAATTTTTTGCAAAGGGATTACCTTTTTCTTCCCTCTCATTTAATGAGATGGCTGAGTGATGACCCAGTTTGCCTTTAAAGAAAGCTTGGACAGCATTCTGATGTGTTCACAGGACTTGAATTCCATTATGATACACTTTAAAAATATTTCCAATTATAGGGGCCAGAAATTATTGTTTGACTTAAATAGCAACAGTAGTGATATTTCCCTGCAAATCAGGGATGCTCATCAGTCCTTATTTATTGGTTTTTACCTTATTTTCCTCCATCTCTGTGAAACAAAGATATTACCAAATTGATATATTGTTCCACTGTATGAATTTGTCAGGATTCCATTAAAACAACAGTGAAGGATTTTTTTGAGGATAAGGATGCAATATAACTCTGCAGTATTTTACTATGGTTCTAACTTTTGTGAGGAAAGAAGCAGAACCAGAGGACTAATATCCTATTTAGGCTATGCTTGATATCTAGAACAAAAGATTAATGCATCAACTTGTAAG
This sequence comes from Nicator chloris, assembly GCA_013400495.1. Classification (NCBI taxonomy): domain Eukaryota; kingdom Metazoa; phylum Chordata; class Aves; order Passeriformes; family Pycnonotidae; genus Nicator; species Nicator chloris. The sequence goes on from WAAE01023122.1 coordinate 4,828, forward strand.
GGCCTAGGGTATAATGAGGTGATAATAAACAGTCAACATGAATCTGTCAAGAACAAATCATGTCAAATGAATCTAATTTTTTCCTTTGACAGGGTAATTGGCCTAATGGATAATAGGGAATAAATAGATGTGACATATTTTGGCTTTAACAATGGTTTATACAGTCCTATGTGACACTCTTGTAAAGTAAGTAGAGGAATATGGTCCAGGTGAAATTATTAAAAGTTGGTTGCACAACAGAATGAAGAACTGCAGTGAGAGTAGCTGCTGATGGTTTCCTGTCAAGACAAAAGGTCGCAACAAGTCGGGATCTACAAGAGTCCTTCCATGCTTACTGCTATTCTAATTTTTCGTTAGCAATGTGCCTGACAGAATAGAGTGTACATATGCCAGTTTTGTGGATGACATCTAGATGAAGAGTGGCAGCCTCTTGATGGATGGTGCTAAGTTCCAGATCTCGGTCCAAAATTATCTCCAGCTGGAGAAAAGGGTCTGGAATTCTGACAAGTGCAGTAAATTAAAGCATGAACTATTGCTCTTAGACTGGAAAAAGTAAATGCACAAGTATTAAAATCAGTAAATGTCGAGCTTAATGGCGTTATGAATCATAATCCAAATATGATGGGTAATGCAGAAAAAAAAGAAAACCTCACCCAACTAATCCTATGATAATTTTTTCCCCCAAATATGAGTTTTATCAATAAGACAGTATTCCACAGCAAATATTCAAAAGCAGCCCTGCCGAGAAGGACTGAGGATGCTTGTGGATGAGAGGCTGGACATGGCCCAGCAATATGCACCTGCAGCCCAGAAAGCCAAACATGTCTTGGGCTGCATCCAAAGCAATGTGGCCAGCAGGTTAAGGGAGGGGATTCTCTTCTGCTCCGCTCTTGTGAGACCTCACCTTGAGCACTGCCTCCAGCACTGGGATCCTCAGCACAGGGAAGACATGGGCCTGCTGGAGCACATCCAGAGGAGGGACAGCAAGATGATCAGTGGGCTTGAACACTTCTCCTGTGAGAAACATTGAGAGACTTGCTCAGCCTGGAGAAGGGAATGCAGTAGGGATCACTGTGGCCTTTCAGAAATTAGAAGATGGGAACAAACCTTTGGACAAGAGGTAATGGTTTTAAACTGAAGCAGGGTCAGTTAGATTGGACGTAAGTTTATTAAAATGAGGGTGATAGAACACTGGAACAGGTTTCCCAAAGAGGTGGATGCCCCATCCCTGGAAAAGGATCCAAGGTCAGGTTGAACTGACCTCTGAGCAACGTGATCTAGTTCAAGATATCCCTGCTTCTTGCAAAGGTGCTAAACTAGATGACCTTTAAAAGGTCCATTTCAACTTAAACTATTCTATGATTCTATAAGTTGAAATTGTCAATGTCTCAGATGAAGATTTATTTATAACAGTGGTCATCACACTCCAATGAAAGCATAATTAGTTGCAGAATTTAGAACACATCCACTAGTATGACAAGACGTGAAAAAAATCACTCAGCTAGGGAGAGCAGAAAGAACTGGATAGATGTACAGCAAGAAAGGAAAATATAGTTGGTTTTCCATATGTGAAAGAGAGTTAATAAGAGTTTAGTGACGAGTTGATCTTTGTGTTCCTTCATTTTCATAAAATAAATTTGACTAATTCTTCGGATTAATTTGATTTAAGAGATTTTTTTGTTGGACTGCTTTGTGAAACAATCTTAACTGTAATGGTAGTGAAGTTCTGGAAGGAAACGTAGGGACAGTTGAGGGGTGCCTGTTGGCAGAGAGTATTCACAATTAGGCATCTGTTTCTGTGGCTGGACAAGAGATGGTGAAGGTAATCCCACACCTGAGAGAGAGATTATATGACATCTTGCTTGACTAATTTACAAATCTCTCTCTGTAGTTTGGAAGATATATTAGAGATTCATTCATCCATGCCCAATGACACTCACACCTGGCCTATGGCCTGTTTTGCAAAGACAGGAGAACTTTAAAATATTGGTCCATTAAGAACCTGGAAAGCCTGGTACAGTTAAATGCTTAGAAGTTATTTAGTATTTCACCCTTCTGACCTGAAATCTGTTGTTGGTCAATTTGCAGAGATATGCTTAAATGGTATTTGAAGCAATCAGTGCTATTTGCCTCAATCGCTGTTCTGTTTGTGACTACAACCACAGGGTCTTATTTTTTGCACGTTTTGTAGTATTTCCAATTATGGGTTAGATTCAGATTTACTATTAAGCTAGAGATTTAGAATCCTGGTTTGGTATAAACCAAAAAGTTTCTGCTTGAATTTTAGTGCTCAGCTTTTTTAAGCAAAGTCACTTTTGGCAGGTATTATTAGCCATCAAGCACTTTGATTGGTTGATTGATTGATTATCACGGGGCATTTCATTTTTTTTCTCTCCAAACCAATGTGTCTGTGTCATATTAATTCATCAGCCTGGTTCTTTAAGAAAAATTCTTTTGTGTAAATATTTACAGATGCTCAGCATGCCCTTAAAATCAGTATTACTGTATGAGGGTACAGTATTGATTGCAGCAGTTGTACCTGAACAAGCATAAAAGTTCATCCAGATTTAGCTTATTCATGTATATATATAATTAATATATTTCTGTAACTGTCTCTCTGTATATATGCTACTTCTTTTTAATAATGCACCATCTTTCCTGTACTATGGAGTTAAAGTAAGGAGAAACAAATACTGATTCCAGTTACAGAACTGCACATGCTATTTATTTGAGATCAGAATATGAGTCAGAATGGAAATAGACTCAAAGTGGGTATTTTTCCAGCGGTGCTGGTCTGCAGTATTCACTGTAAAAAGTAGCAAATAATCACAGAAAATGATTAGTGTGGAAATTTCTATGGGATATCTGGCATTTGCATCAATGCAATATAGAAACAGTAAAGAATTGTTAACAAAGTATTTAATTACTTGATTTTTTGGCATTCCAATAGTCTAATCAAATAGCACTGGATATTTTGCATTTACATTGCTCAGATGAAAAATTTTGAAAACAACCTGGTATATCCTCTGCACAGAATGATGTTCAGTGGAGTCTGTTTTTATAGGCTTATCCTGCATATTTTAGAAGCATTACCTCCTCTTTCCCAGACCACAGTTTTAAATATTGTAATGTGAATTGCAGTCAGATCCTGTGCAACTCTGGTCTTTCCCATTCTAGAGCATTTAAACTTATTTTTAGTATTTTTATTTTCATTTTTAAAATATTTATTTTGAAAGCAAATAATCCTTATTTGCTTTTATATAACCTTTTTCATGTAGGAAATAAGTAACCTAATTTCTAGATTATGAAATCCAGAATGATTTGAATTTAAGTCATAATCTCACATACCATCCAATTTCTTAAAGCATTTCTAAAATGCTTAAGAAGGAAGTATAAATAATTTATTTTTGTTGTATAAAGCACTTTTCCCATAATTTTCACTTTTGATACAGTAATTTTATTAATCTATACAACCTAAAGGCAGAAATTATTCATATCTGACAGAGTACCTTGTTGAGCTTTGAAATATTTTTGATGTTTGAACTCTAGAGTACTTCTGGAGTACTTTTGACGTTGAACTAAGTCATCTGACTGATATCATAATGTTGTGACTATTTGCCTCTTAAGCACTGGCAGCAATCTAAATATTCTGTGTCACCCTCAGTAACTGCTGAGTGGTCTCTCTGTGGTGTGCAAGCTGTGGAGTTTTCTAGACAAACCCACTACACGAACTCTTGATAATCCTTATCTCCTCTCTTTGAATTAAAGTAACCTATTTTGTCTAGAAAATCTGTACTGTCCTTAGAACATGGAGCAGCCTGGGGGTATCAGGCCCACAGGGACACAGCTTGAGGTCAAGAAGGCAGTAGGAAAGAAGGTTTTAAGTGACTGTACTTTAAGGAAGAAGATTCTTAATGTCAGCTGTTTTCTTAGGCAGTTGCTGGTGGGGAGAGATGGAATGCCTTGGTGTCCACTGTGTTCATGTTACAAGACTTACGCTTTCCTCCCAAAATTCACTCTCTAGCCACATTCAGCAGTGGTAGTAGAACAGGGAGTGTCTCAAGGAAGCACTGGAACAGGCCTCCAAGGGAAGTGGTTGGGTCACCATCCTTCAAGGTAAAGATGGGTAGAAGTTGTACTTAGGGACTTGGCAATGCTGGTTCAACAGTTGGACTCGAGAATCTTTAAAGGTCTTTTCTAATCTAAACTATTCTATATATCCAGGAGAAAGGAAAAGCTAATGCTTTCAGCTACCTGGTCCCTGAACAAGCAGGGTTGAGGAGAAATGTCTAATGTCTTTGTCAGCTGAATACCAGAGTCACTATAGGAACATGATCCTGGAGAGATTAAAGCATTCTAGATTATGCACCTGATCATCAGGTGTTGCTGTGTAGGACTTAAATTATGTCAAACAAACTTTTTTTTATTTTCATTTGGCAGCTCTTGCTTCCTCCCTCTGTTCATCCTGTTAGGTTATTTCATTTTCAAAGCTCTCATTTATTTTGATAAAACAAGTCAATTGTGCATAAGGTTTGGCATCTCTTTTAAATTACTAGAGTTTGCCAGAAATGATATGTGAATAGGCAGTTGCTCTCTCTGATAGTCCTGTTTATAAATTGCAAAAGATTAATGACCAGTATTCTGACTCTGGAATATAAAGACAAATTAGTTTAAAAGGTTTCTGCTTGTGGCACTGAAGAGAATGGTTGCAGTATTTGCCCTTTAGGGGCCAACTTTTAACTTTAGGTGGGCGTGGATCTCAGAACCACAAAGAGCTGAACGAAAGGCAGAGGTGACAGCAGTTAATAAGACAAAGTCTGAAATAAGAGCAGCCTCCCTCCACATGTCTGTGTGTTACTATCAGAAATTTCCTTTCTCTTAGAAATGATTAAATTAAGATATAAGAATTTGTCAGAAAACATTATACTTGGAGGCAGAATGCAGGCCTAAATGGTCTCATAGGTCCTAGATCTTCCAAAATCTGCTTTCAGTGGATTATCTGTTACTCGCTGAGATGTCTTCCAGGCAAATTACTAATGTGTTTCCAGTTGTTTTAATGGATTTGGTCCTGTAACTACATTCTTTGGGTTATAATAGGGCCAGAAAGATTTTGTGCCTGGAGGAGGGTGGAGGAATATGTGCATGAAATACAAATGCTAAAGTTGGGCAGGTAGAGGCTAACCAGAGCTTCTTTGAAGTTTATGGCTCGAATTGTAGGAAAGAAGACAATGTTTAGTATTTTTTTTTAACTGTACATTGAAAAACACTGTTTTATACATGAGGGAATTTCTATAGACAGGGGAAAAGATAGTGTAAAAGAGGGGAAAGGAATTCTCTCTTCCAGTTCTATATTGTGACATTAATGGAAAAATCCACCTGTTTAAGCTGCAAGGAGAGAAATCTCTTCACTTTTTGCCCTATACTTGTGTTTGAGGCAGTTTTTTTCCTGTCAGCTTCTTCAGTTAACGTGCGAAGTCAGTCAACTCTAAAAAGCAATGGAAATTTAAGAATAAATGTGCTGGGAAGTCTTTACAGAAACCACGTTCCATAAGCAAGTCCTCACTTCAAAAGAAAGAAAAATTTTAAATTCTTTGTTGTGCAATCTTCATCCAGCTTTTTTTTTTTTTTTAATCTGCTAAGTTCATACTTTCACATTTATTTTTAAAAATAAGAATTCCTGCAGTAGAGAATCTTACATTCTGGATTATTAATACTAGGTGCGGATAACAGATTTCACTGTAAAATTGGCAAAACATTGTCTCTTCCAGTTACCAAGCAGTGACTCCTGGTTCACTTTCTCAGGCACTGATGGGGACATAAAAAAGAAGCAAAGACAAACAGACAGGGGTATATGCCAGTCCAGGTTACAGAAAGAGTAAGTGAAGAAAATGTACAGCAAATTGTATTTTTTATCAATGCCACCCCCCCACCCCCCATAATTTCTTCTAAAAATGCATTAATAGTAAAGTAGTGCTTATACTTGGCTTTGGTTGATGATACTCTTCCAACACCCATAAAATCTTTCCAGGTAATGTTACACAGACTCTGGACACCTTTT